>BNST01000509.1:0-37047 GCA_019650275.1 Xylocarpus granatum | reverse complement strand
ATAGCACAAAAATTATAATAACAATAATAATCTGCCGATCCCAAAATTTACCCATTTGGCTAATATGGAACTTGGTAAAATGAAATAATAACTATTCTTTTATTTTTTTATACATAAAAAGATTAAATTCTCATTTGACATAGGATTTTATTTAATATGGCTAGATTTAATGGCTTACCATGTCCTTCATAGAGCTTTTGACATTAAACAAAAGGATTCATTTTTCTAGCAGAATCAGTCAACTCAATTTGAGTCAGTAGTCCTAATTTCCCAAAAGAATAGAAATAAGATATATTGGTTAAATATGGGACTCAATGCACTTGGTAAAAAGACCCAACCCATGTACAGGACATTCAAGCTCAACTTAAGCTTGCCTCACACTTGATTATGCGAACGACTGCCCAAGCTCAAGCTAGGCTCCGCATGAACTAAAAAGACAACCATAAGCACCATGCACAAGTAAATGGAAAAGTAATTTAAGTTGAAAAAAAATGTAATAACTCATCATATAGTACAGTGAAAAAACACATCTAGACACCAGCAAAATGGGAAGGAAAAAGTGCATACTTTCCCCATTCTGGTGGAGGATTCCATGCTGATAAAAGCATATCAGACTTGGCATTAGGCAGGCAGTTTCTCACAACAAAGTACCTTGTTGTAAACTGAGCAATACCGACATCTTTGTAATCCCGGTCAAAATCATATATCTGTAAGATGATGAAGAAAACAGTCATCCTCACAACATAAAATGGTACAAAAAGACTATAATTGGGGCGTCATAAAAACTGGCAGAATGAGTAATTTTAGCTTTTCGAATCATCAACGTTCGAAAATTTTGAATTATTAACCAAAACAAATGCTACATGGTGACTGTATATATATTTTGTCCATTCGAGTTAATGTGAAGTACACACAACAGGAAAAGCTAAATACTAGTTTCTCGAGGTTCAGACACTCACCATGTCATTTATCTCAGCCTCAGCAAAGGATTTTCCATCCACAAGCATGCCCCAAACGACTTTGTTAATTTGCAAAGAAATTCGCATAGCATAGGATGGACTTTTGTTCTTCTCCTTCTCCATCATTCTTAGCTGAGCAGCTTTCTGCATTGCCAACCTTAAAGATGCAGATGCTGATTTCCTAGATTTTTGTGCATTTACAAGTTCTCTCTTCAGTGCTTGTATCTGAGAGGAAAAGTGAACAGTATCTAGAGCTATTAGCACTAAAAATTTCTCAATGATATGAACAAAAAAGGATGAGAACAGACATGCTAAAAGCATAGTGACTTGCATACATAAAAGCCAGTATAAAAACATGAAACACTATAAAGAAAGAGAGAGACAAAGGAGGATAATATCCTTTGTACACAACAAATGCAATACATAAAATTTTGAGGAAATGTCACTCTGTATATATCATGCTAGAGATCCATGCGCCTGAATAATGATCATTGTCCATTAGCAAGTGACTAAGTTTTTCTGGTAAAGAAAGGGTCCGGCCAAAGAAGAGTTTGTTTCTTCATTCCTTCTTTATTGTAAAATGGAGGCATATCTCCACCACTTGCTATCCTTCCCTAAGCAACATGATTTAAAATGGAAAGCAAACTCTTGAACATGGAAGAAAAGAACTATTAAGATGTATTTCATATGCTGAGACAAATGTTAGCAGCAGAGTATAACACAGTAGATTTACAGATCGTTAAGGACACCTCTACATTTTTCCACAGAGACAAACTGCCGCAACTCTCTACATTTTTTGTGCAGACTCAAAAGCCTTAATTTTAATTTGGGGCCTCTCATGTAAATATCCTTATCATTCATACAAACAGATTTAAAGAGAAGATAGCTCTCTAAATATCAAGACGATCCATATTAATACAGTATCATTATCATCACTATTACAAACATCAACTGAAAGTTCTGTTCCTTACCAATGTTGATCTACCACCAGTTACTATCCACAAGTCACCTTCTTTTTCTGGATGGAGATCTCCTGAAGTATCACAAGATAGAGACAATTTCCTAATGTCATGAAGAATCAATTTCTTCTCCCGCTCTCTCTGTTCTAGGTTAATTTTTGCAAGTTCTACCTCTTCAATGCCATCAGGAACTAAGTCATCAGCCTCCTCCTCAACATCATCATCATCGTCAGCAAGATATAGACTACTCTTTCGAGGCCTAAATCACAAGCATTTTCCATCAAACACATCAACATCTTTTAATGCTTTTGCCACATGTTCAATTCAAGTATATTTTAGATAAGAGCTATATCCATCAAACATTATCAACATCATGAACATAACGAGTCAATAGACAGCCATTTTTGGTACCCTTTGGCTGTTACTCAATCCCTCAACTATGAGGGAGTGGGTTCAAGTCCTCCGTAGTGCGAGGTAGACCTCTCCTTCCGTGGGAGTAAAATTTGTCCTTTTGGGAAATAGAATTCCAGTAATATTTTATAGAAGAATTAATACATGCCGATCCCAGGAGATATGTGACTAAAATATGTCAGCTTTCCAGAAAAATAATTCAGTCATTCAGACACAATTAAGATACACCAGCTGAATTCATCCCTAATCTAAAATGTGATCAATGATTAAGAAGTCAAGCAGAGAAAAGACTAATGCTCAGCTGCTGCCCGTTGTAGCATTTACAAGATGAAGGAACCAGCAAAATTAAATACCGATAGGCCAAAAGTAGAAAAATTAGTAAAAAGAGCGTCCAAATACTTAAAAATTTCTAAAATTAGTACAGAAAGAAGAGCAATGAACAAAAAAAAACGCATATCTCACTTGGGAAGCCGCGCAAAAAGAAGATTGGTCAACACATCAAGCATAACCTGGAACTGGCGGGATGTCATTGTTGCTGTTATGTTATGAGAATTGAAAGTCAGCTCCTTTAAGGGCTTCACCTGCGTCAGAAGAAATCATGAGGAAGAAGATTTTTTAAAACAGAGCATACAATCACATTCAAGGGACAAAACAGCAATACTTTAGAAAATGCATATTTACATGGGTAGGTGTCTAGAGCCTGTACAGGGGTGAAATGCTAATGGGTAAAGTCATCTCAATAAACTATTTCCAATGAATGCCAAGGAAATGTCAGTATTACCTTCAAGTCTGGAGTTCCCCCTTTGTGCCTTGTATATCGAAAATACATATCACAAGGCATAAACACTCTTTCAAGTAAAGCACCAGTGCGCTTCACTTTTGGAGAGCTTCTACGAATTTTAGGAAGCCACTGCAGTCCAGCCCCTGGATCAACATCAGTTGGAGCAACATGAGCCTGAACATGCTCCAACATCACAGACAGCTCCATGCGTTTCCAAGTCATCTCAGGTCCACATTCGGGAATATGAACATTTTCTGCACCAAGTGCTTGTTCAATCATCTCATATCCAACACGAAGAACTGAATGAAATGACCGAGCCAAAACACGGCCGCTCACAGCAGCAAGCAGAAATCTGCCCTGTTAGTCATAAAATCATAAAACATGACATAAATTTTGCACATCATTGTTATAAAATTGATAAGAAAATGAAACAAGACACACAGAAATGTAATCAAATTTGGACTTGAAAACACTGCACTACAGTTTCTTCAATCAAATTTCAATAAATAAAGCTAAGTGATGAACCTTTTTTTTCCCAGGGAAAAAACCCACTGAATGCACGAGGATAGTCCTAAATTAAGCGGATATTCAGGGTAAGAAGAATGTTAACTTTCGGATGATTTTCAAAAAATTATTGAGTTATTGTTAGGAAAATTTGTTTCCAAAACTAAAAAATATGCCAAGTTTTAAACAGCAAGCACAAATAATCAATGGTAAACTTCTTCAATCTATAACATTTCTGCTAGACATAATTGTGCTTCATACAGTATTATTTGTTAAATATTTTCAGATGTTTCTCTGATTAGTTCTCATTATGTTTAAAATAATATCTATTCACAGAAAGCACATAAACATCAAACATATTTTAAGCATTCTTATATGAAGTTTGATTAACTTGGAAAGGGGAAAATTAGAAGACAGAGGCAAAGGCACAGTAGATTATATTTAAAAACTAATAACACTTCTTAAAGCAACCAGGAGGAGGGTAGCAAAAACAATGATAATTACAAGGTTTTACTGTACTGACAACCAACCAAAAAAAAAGGAAAAAATAAGAAAGGGCAACACCCACCCACCAAAAAACAAAAAGAAGTTATAAGTATTTAATAACTTTTTCCTTCTGATTTGGAAACGACAAGGAAAAAGTTAATTTCACTGCTAAAGTATCCATTAGAACTTACATTAGCCTCTTCCGAGTGAAGATTGAATTGTGGCTCAATAACATTGACCATAAAATGACGAGTCCCTTCCTGCTCAATATCATTGCTGTTTTCACCTTTTGCTGGTAATAAGGCAAAAGAAGAACATAGCTGAAGTCAATGGTACCACAAAACATGCTAGGGGAAATATAATATTGTGATGTTATATCTCACTGAATTTAGTTTTAATATGTCTGATAGACCTCTATATACAATAATGCAGTTCCATACCCAGGCTAAAATTGCAAATGTGTTCTGAAGATATACCAACTGTAGCAGATGATGAGTTCTCCATTTGAACTGACTGAGCTTGAGAAGAAAGCTGTCCTGAAGTTTCACCATGCTGAGAAAGGGATAGAACACCATGGCTGCTCAAAGGGGGCTTAGAAGTATCATCTTGAATTATTTCAGTTCCACCATGTTTCTTTTTCTCCTCAATTAATTTCCTCTGTGCATACTGTCGAGAAGGAGAAGGCTTTGAAGGTTCAAATGCTTTAGATATCCCACCAACCCAGGACCAAACAGCATCTCTGTTCTCTATTGTCCACAAAAGCTTAAGGCCATAAACAAAAACACGCTGACAATTGTCAGCAATTACCACATTGTATCCATCATCGTCACTAGGGTCAGATCGTGTGCGCTCATCACTCTCACTCCCATTCTCAAACTCAGACCTCACATAAGTCATCTCAAGATTTCTCCTCCCAGCCTCTTGCCATGCCAATAACCTTGCAGGATCTGCCTTTGGGGCCTGCCTTCTGATTGTAAAATAGTCAGATGATAATAAAAATCCATCATCACGGTGTTTTTCTGTGCAACCATTCATAAAACTGTGTTTTTCACCGGGAACTCTATCCACGGATGCAGACGTAGTACTCTTCCTCGTCATTTGAACTACTTTTGCAACAGTGGTACAATCTTTTTTATTTATAAAGACCTTGGGGACATGAAGGTCAAGCCCCTGGTAAACAAGATCAAGAGGATCACGTCTGCATTCAAAAGTATATTTTTGCTTGCCACGACTATAACAGATCTCATACTTCAGCTTTGTCATATTAAAGGTCAGTCCCTTGGCTGGATCATCATCGTCTAATGGCACATGCTTTATACAAATAGGAGTGACATCTATGCGGAGCATAAACTCTGTCATCACCTTGTCTAGTGACAAATTGCCTGATCTGACAAATCTCGGTACTCCAAAACGAGGCCACCTAGAGAAGGTACGCAATTTATGAGGAGGAATATAATTCATGTTCCAGAATTTGTTTAACCAAGCTAAATCATGGGGACCAACATTCACTTTTGGTGAAGCTACTGATACAGTCTCACTCTTATAAGGTGGACCATAGACGGTTCCATCTACAATGTTGCTATCACCCATTGAAGCAGATGGGGGCACTTTCTCGCATGCAGAAAGAGGGGGGGGTCTAAAAGAAAAGTTCCACCGCAGGGAGAGAGAAGTAGATCTGAAGGGATCAAAAATTTTTTCACGAGGTTTTCCTTCAACAGGAAGGGCAAATAAATAATGATTCAAAGGATTACCAGAATCACATTCCCAATCCATTGTAACTTCAAGAGTAAAGGTTGGGGCTTCAATAAATGCACCAGATACACCAGTTGGAAGCTTTAAGCTTCGACTCTTAACCAAACTCTCCAAACTACTCAGAAAGATCTTAAAGTCCTCCGCAGAAACATGAACACGGCCATCTGACTGCTGGATCTTCATTGATGCTGATTTGATTTGAAGTTTATCCAGCTTTTCATAGGGATCAGTAGTTGCAAGAATGTTCCATCTAGTTTCAGAGAAATGTAAGGTGATATTTCCATGAATGTAATTTCTCATATCATCCCACCATGGCAAATTTTTTTCTTTCTTTGGTGGCAGAATTAGTGGACCTGGATTCATAACACTTAAATTAGCCCTACGAAGAGCTACTGTAAAAGCATAGCTCACATCAGCAAAAGCTGGTTCATGTCCCACTCCAAAGGCCACTTCTCCTTTCTCAAAATATATGGGCAAATCTGAGTATGTTTTCATCGGTGGGGTTGTGCCACTTGCAGAACGAAGCATGCGGACCTTCCTCCATCTTCCAATGAACACATCTTGGTAAATTTGGGGCTGAAAGCAAGTTGCCTGGTGCCAACAAAGAAAAGTTACAATCGGGAGAACATACAAATGAGCCCGATAGTTTAGAACAGAGCAACCCAAAACAACAGAGCCAGAGATAAAAATAAAGAAAAAAGTGATTTAGATTCACAGAAGATTATTCAACCAGCTGTCTACGCTTAGTTTGATAAGATCCAAAGAATCTTTCTGATTTTTATGCTTACAACAATATAAGAAAAAGGAGCAAATCTACTAGTTCTAGATACTTCAAAATGACATCTACATAAGTAACCTTTAGGTTTTAAGATGTGGACTTCCTGGTGATTATAAATAATCTTGTCAAAGGTTTATTGGCTACATAATATTATTACTACTGCTATTACCGTTTATTATTATTATTATTATTATTATTATTAATTTTCTGGTAGGAAATGAAACTTCAATTACTTTAAAACAGTATGGTGATTGCAATGAAAAACACGAGCTGTCTTCAAAGACCAGGATCAGCCAGGACATAACCTCAAGTCTATGCATAATAGATCGATTTGCTTAACGTCAGAAGACTAATAGTATAAACTCACTATACAAATCTTGAAAAGTCAAAATCTGCATAAAACTTAAACCTATTAACAGGTGATTTAAGAATTTATCCAAATAATGCACAGAACATGGCAACCAACATACATAAAAAGAATATATTAAAAGTCCTAACACAAGGGTGGGAGGGAAAAAGAGGAAGGCAACTTTGAACCTTACCTGTTGTGCTAGCACAAGATGACCTTCACATTTACCAGCAGTTGCAGAAAAAAGAGGTAATGTGTAATTTCTTAAATGAACAACTAGGGTGCCTGTATTCAACAGAATATTACTACCATATAGACGAGAAAATGGTATATTATTTTCATGGCAAATGGGATCCAGTTTCTTTACTAGCTCTACCATCCCAGAATCTCCACCATCAATCCTTGTCAAGCTTACATCCAACTCTGTAGCAATAATGGAAAGAAGAGACGTTCTATTAATGCTAGGCTTAAAACCAGCCTGAAACCCTTCCCTACAGGCGCCTGAACCTCCTGCTGGTGCTAGATTTTGGCATGCCTGGTAGTAGGAACGGAATGACTGTTTATAAATTTCTTCTTGCACTTTGTTAACAGATGAAGGATTGCGTACATCAATCTCAACTCCATCATAGTAAACTTTTTTCTCAGGAGGAGAATCATTTGTTTCAGCAGACTTAGGGTATTGTTGGGCTTTAGAAATAAATTCCTCAAGAAATTTTAACCTGACAGCTAACTCACCAGCTTCATTCTTCATCAACTGATAATGTTCATCAAACCAACCTTGCATTGGTTCTTCCTCAATATCAGCAGTTAGCTTGCGTATGCAAAACTTTAAACGACCAAACTTCACTGAAGTAGGTTTTTTAGGTTTTGAGCTTTCATTCTTCGTTGGAAATATAAGTTTAGTTTTGGCAGCAATTACAAGCTTCAAACCTCGCAACATATCCTCAACAGCATCATCAATGGCACGCAATTGCACCCTGTATGGCATGCAAATATGAACATCAAGTCCTTGAATTACCCAATCCCAAGTGGTGACTGCTGGTAAATTTCCATCTGATGAACAAGTTGAAACACTGGGGATACGAGAAATTTGCATCCTGCTACTTTTCAATAGTCTGGCCCCATTAAAACTAAGAATGAGACCTTCAAGAAGCATTCCTATACGAGCATTCTCAGAGAAAATTGACTGAACCTGAACCATTGCATCAACTCCATCTCCAACTCCAGCATATATGCTAAGCATTTCCACATCAACAGCAAATATGGATTCCTTCTTTTTGTGCTTGTCAAGATGACCTGATTCTGTGGTAGCTTCTTTCTTCTGTGCTGCATCTCTTGCAGTGGAGGCATCTTCCTTGTATTCATTACCAAGTCCCTGAAGTTTCTGATTTTGTATCAGTAACTTCAACTGCAGGATTAGTTCAAAAAGTGCCAGATGCAAATCAGGTTCCCACTGGACTGTAATATCAGTAGCACTGAACAGAGAGCACACAGAGATCTCCTTGAGACCACCAGAGCGCCGTACAAATTTTGCATTCTGTATGTCCAATAATACCACTTTACTAACAACCTTATTTTCCTCCAAATGTTCGTGATAGATGGATCTGGCTCGTTCAAGTTCCATCTGTGTAGACTGCTTTTCCTTGTTCACACACAAACTAAAATGGAATATATCAAGAGACACAGAATATCTCAACCTCTGGGATTCATCAGAACAATTGGAAATGATGTTTGCTGTACGTGGTATGCCATCAGCTGAGACACTAATTACAACTCGACCACCTTGTGATCCATAATTTACATGCTTGGGATCTGCAACAACAGTGTTGTCCAAGCCTGCATCACCAACAAAATTTATATAACATCGTTCAAGATTAAATTTCAGGAGACGAGTCCCTTTCCCAGATGATTTAGATGCATGCCCTCCTCGGCTCTGTGTTGTTCTTTTACTGGAAGCAGATAGACTCTTGAAGAGAGCTTGAAATGACATAGCAGTTACAATAAGTGACTCAACATGCTTGAAGGTGAAATAGACACCCATACCAGTCACATCAACAGAGAGGACCAATTTAGATTTAAGACCATTTTCTTCGGATGATTCGATGTCCTTTTTTCCCCAGTCCAGACTAAGCTTTGCTATATGTATTAAGGAACCTGAGTTTGACTCTACACCAAAGAGGCATTCTTTCGATGATTCATGATATTCATCAGCCATGAGCAAATTCAGCTCACCAAGTTCCATGTGCACTGCAGTTCCTGTACTGGAAATGTTATTTGCAAATACATGTGATGATTGTGAGCACCCCTGCAACATGTAATTGAAGATTCAAATGCTGTAATCATATAGTTCAAAAGTCAGACAAAAGAATAAAAGCAGAAAATCCAAATGACTACTTCATTAAAAGAGTAGTTTAAGAGAGATGTGCTAAGAGTATTTCAAAGAAGAGGGGCTTTGGATAATATATACACATTAGCATAGGCAATATAGGCAATAATTTTACTTGTTTTCTTTTCCTCCATTGCACCTCCCAGCTAATACGTCTTCTATGTCAGAGAAACTAGTTTTAACCATCAAATAAAATGTTAAAAGTTTCCCACTGCCAGGAATTTTGAATAGTTAAAATTTTAAAAATTTCTATTTTCAATTTGAACTGTGCCAGTTATTAACTGCTTGCTATCCTTATGAGCTAAACCAATGGTTGCAAACCAAATTAACCCATCTCTTATATTCAATAACCAACTGCCAATATGATGTTCTTTACGTCATGATTTTCACATGCAGTATAGAAAACTTATATTTTAGATTTATGTTGTACCCTGAAGATATTTCAAAAAAAAATCCGGAAACCAGGGAAAATTAGTGCATATAATATATCAGATAAAAGACTCGACCATTTCCTTGTAAGCCAAAATGATAGGAAAGAGATACATTGATAAGCACAATACTTACATGATACAATGGAGAACCACTGACACTATATAGCACAACAGTCATCTCAGGGGCTGAGACAGTGCATGTCCACAAGACAACTTTGAATTCAGTCAATTGCGGCTTTTCAATAGCAGAAGCTTCCTCTCGAAGCACCATTCTTTTCTTTTTTGACAAGTGGAGGCGCAACCATGGTTTTAATCTACTCATAATAATGTTGCACTGAGTACCTCCTAGCTTAATATCAATTTCAGCTCTAATAGGTGAGATTGGCTGAAGGCAAAGGCATCCACAAAAAAAAAGTCAATAAAATGAGACAAAAAGTATAATTGTGCCAGTAAAAGCGTTTTACAAAGTTTGTGTGCATTCAGAAAATAAGTCCAGAGAAACTTAAACAGTGAGGATAACACAATAATTTGTTAGGGACACTCAAACAAAGATAAAGAGTGTTAATAAATTTTAATAATGTAAGTGGATAAATAAAATGGTACTGTGAGCATTAAAAATATAATGTTGGTTGAATAAATGGGACAAGAATTCCAATGAGATCTTCAACCAGTTCAAAGTGAAGGCTAAAATTCCTCCAAAGATTCAAGTTTTTGCTCAGGCAGTAGCTTGAGGAAAAATCAATATAGCTGATGTATTGCAAAGAATCTACCTAAGAAAAAGCATTTCTCCATCTTGGTTTGTCTTTTGTAACAAAATAATGAAAAACAAAGCTCATATTTTCATGCACTGCTCAATAGCATCTTACTTTTGTGCTATTCTTTGAGGACGCTAGGATATGCTGGGCTGCTCCAAGAGTGAAAATTTGTGTGCTTTTCGCAAAGGAAAGAAAGCCAAAGTGCTGTGGAAGTGTGCTATCTAAGCCTTGTTGTGAGGCATATGGCGAGAGAGAAAACAATGCATTTTTTAAGATGAGAAAGGGGAAGACACCAGTACTTCTTTGGAAAGATTCTATTTTTTACTTCTCTTTGTGCATCTGCTTCAAAGGACTTTCAAACCTCGTCAGTTTTTTTTTGCATTCAGCTTAATTGGGAAGAGGTTGTAAAACAGTCTGGTTCAGATGCCTGATGAGGTTTATAAAGCTGCCTGATTTGCTGGGAAATTTAAAATACAGGGGCTGGAGTTTGTCTATGGCTAGTTTAGATCAGCATACAACATTCCAAATAGTTTGTTTCCTATGTAAAGTTGATTTTGCCTCGCCAGTGGACATCTGGTCCACCTCTGTACTTAATTTGTACACTAATATTGTTCTGTTTCCTATCAAAATATACTCATCCTCTCCATCATTAAGAGTCTCAATAAACCTTTTCTTATCACCGACCCTAATTAGAGCAAGAAATGAGAAATTAAATAATTGCAGAAAGTGGAATAGATAAACTAAAAGTGTAAATGATGCATAAAACCAGCAGTTTTCCTAAATGTCTCTTAAACACCTCTTCTTTTTTATTAACCACTTTCACTGCTTGCCGTTAGTTTTTGCCATTATGGAAGTCTGTCAAGCAGAATTACTTGGTTAACTGCAGTCAACTATCAAAGTTAAAGTAAAAAACAAACAGCATGGGGTGAAACCATGAGTTGAAAAAATCAAAAGAGGCCTAGCTGACATTCTGGCAAAAGCTATGGCAATTCCAGGAGTGCAGAGATTCATTACAGAAGTTTGCAACATGCACCAAGAAGAAGCCTCTGGTCTTACATTACCCTGCTTCTGTTGGTGGAAAAGGCTACCTATCAACCTAAATTAACCCCTATAGAAAAACAGTACATCAAACATCACATGAATGTGGCCAGGACCAAAATTTGAACAAACTGCAGATCACTTTGATTTGAATTGCACATATAGACAGAATGATTCATGCCAAGGCCAGACATATGTGCCACTTATGTGTCATAATATATTGGGACAAACGTTAAACAATTGACACAGCAAAAAGATATGTTTGCATCCAATAACACAAACTAAGGTTACTTTAACAAAGATCATATGCTACAAAACACAAGCATACTATAATGTGCAGTTCTTATCTACTCTAGAACACAAATAAAGGCAAGGGAATAAGCTTGACATAAAGAATAATTCACCATGACTTAAATGTACAGGACTCACCTGTATTGGAATGTAGAAACAGGAGAGAACATCAACTTTCATGATCTCCAAAACAGAAGTCCCGTCCTCTCTCAGAAGCTGAAATATAAATAAATATCATTGTCACTGGCAGCCAAGGTGATACTTCTATTCTTATGTAAATGATATATAACAACATCAGCTGTCACAATCATACATGTATCTCACTGAAATCCAATACAAAATCAAGGCGTGTACTCTCCCCAACATCTTCAGCGGATTGCGATTTAACACTTTTCAGTTGGATGCCTGTAACGTTATTATCCACAATGAGACCATGTTCTAGGTGCGCATACCTCACATCCAGTTTTGGCAAATTGAAGCAGACCTATGAAATGAAAATAAAACTTCTCATGTCTCTTTGTTCATTCAAATTAGTTGAAATAAAGAAATATTCAATAAACCTTGAGGAAAATATACACCACATACAAGAACTGCCTGACACCACAAATCAAAAAACATGGAAGAACAGAAATGGGAAACTACTAAGAAAACATTTGGCCCAAAAAATCAACTTTTTTCCATAATTAAGCATACCATTTGGTGCATCATAACGTTTAAAGCTTTAAATTATTCGTTCATAGTGGAATAGATGAATGAGAAAAATTTTATGGGATAAAGAGTGTACAAATGCTGAAATGGACCAAACAGAAAGCAACGTAGAAATTAAATAAACCCAATAAATCCACCATTGACATTGACTAACCAAACATGATTTCATAAGATCCAAAGCAATTGTTCATTCACAAATATAAATAAACATACATGTATACAAAAATCAAGTTAGTCTGCGGTTTCATTTGCAACAACGCAAGGATCGAGTACATTATAATGTCCAGGGTCCAACTAGTTTATTTTGAATGTAAAGACTTGAAGTTAAACTGAGCAACAAGACAAAACCATTCAACAATTGCAGAACTTCAGTCAAGGTTATTCTCTTAATTATTTTATGGAAAAATTAGTGGGATCAAGCTAATAATTTCCACCCATCTTTAGTGTCCAGTGTGTCTATTTCTCAATCCAGTTTTCAATATCAAGTCAGATTAGAGCAATTATATTTGGAGCAGCAAGGGAGAAAACTCACACAATAAGCTAATTGCACTAATACTTCCTTGAGCTCTAACAAATAAAGAAAACAGTGCACACATAACTTAATAGCCAATCTGAACCGAAAAAAGAATATCATAAATGATAACTCAATACGAGAAAACAACAGGATAGACAAATTTGAATAACTGTAAGAGACAAAAAACAGAGACAGAATGAACACTCAGTAAGGCATCTAAATAGAATGTTAAAGTCAACAAACCTTTTCTGGAAATATAGATGCATACTTTGAAAGTGCTGCAAGTGCTGCCTGTTGTTTGTGAGGCTTTTCAGTCACCACAGAATCAGTAGTTGATCCCATAATATTATTGGTGTGAGTATGCGTAAAAGCATCTGAAGGGTGCTTATTTTTTGAAAGCAGCTCCTCACTCAGGCTCACAGTGACCACTCCACAGGCAATGTCCACATTTTGGATTATCACGCCTGCTTCCCTACATCCAAAAGAAGTGACTACATAAACTTTTAGATAAAGAAAGCCCAGCATCCTCATTATTAACAATTATAAAAATGCTAGCTCCACTAGTGGAGATGCAGAAGAAACAGAGGACAGGGAAGGAACTGTGAAGTACAGCATAAATCTTTATACGAACTAGAAAGTAAGCATATAAGTTTAATCTGGTTTAGCTTACTACTGAAATGTTCAGTGCCGACCATTCTAGAATTGCATGGTGACTGGTGTAGAATAAACTAAATGGGCTGTCAAGCTAAAGAAAAAGGAAATTACCTATTGTGTCCAAATACACATGAGAGAGAAAATTCTTCACAGCTAAAAGGAGCAGAAGACTTTTCCATCAAGGCAGATGATCCTTGGCTTCCAGAAACACAACCTCCGGTGTTTAAGTTAGACAATTGGTCACAACTGACCCGCTGTTCACCTATGTATGCAAATATAGGTAATATGTGCAGCTTAACAAGCAAGTCTTGCTTTGATCCACCATCTTTAGATATATCCACTATCAGTTCCTTAACTTCTAAAGTAGCTTTGGGTGTCTGCAATGTTTCAAAAGCAGTTACAGAGAATGATGCAAAGCCTTCGAACAAAAAATACAATAGCAAAAAGACAAATGCATCTAAGTAGAAAGTCAGAAAATTTCAACCTTAGTTTGAATAAATTTAGTAGGATTCTTCTTATTGATAGAGCAAGCATAACATCACGTCCAAAACAGTTTGGACTCAAATCAGATATGTTACATGTTGATACTTCACCAGCATATATTCAGCTCAAAGCTCCGTAGAAACACATAAAATTATAATGCCTCATTCAGAAGAATCCACATTAAGCCATACTTCCTTTCCCGGTTAACAACTTATAAAGCACTAATACCCAGCTGTGTATCTATACTGATAGCTAACTCTGAGTCAAGTGCATGGTGTAGTGACTCACAGCTTTTCCCTCACTTCTCTCTCTCTCTCCAACCTATACCTACCCATCCAAAAAATCTGGATCATCATACCCTCTTAACCAAATTAACTGGCCTTGAGTGACTTTAAAGGTCTCTAACAAGACAAAGATGATCATGAATAACAAGTATTTGTAAACTGATAGAACTTAAATCCTATTAACTGGATCCTTACACGAGATTATTCGTCGTGATTACCAAATCCCCTTATTCTACTAATCAAATGTGTATTGAGGTATACCTGGATCCACATGATAAGCCCATACTTAAATTTGGTCATGCACATATAGGGAGGTGGAGTTT
Organism: Xylocarpus granatum; assembly: GCA_019650275.1. Lineage (NCBI taxonomy): Eukaryota > Viridiplantae > Streptophyta > Magnoliopsida > Sapindales > Meliaceae > Xylocarpus > Xylocarpus granatum. Next base: position 22,201 of record BNST01000509.1, on the reverse strand, counting down.
TATTTCTATAAGAAACTGAAAATTGCATTAAAGATGAAGAATCAGTACAGTAATGTGGAGCACCTGTCCACTAAGAAACCAGAAGAGATCAGACAAAATACACTGTATTGTAGAAAGTATGCCCATTCACCCCTCAACAAGGCTGTACCAGCCTTTATGGGGAGCTGGAGGTTAAATACTAATATTAAGCTTTTGAGATTAATAATTACCGAATATAAATCAAAAGAAAGTGACAAAGAAAAAAATTCAAATTACACTCACCTTCACAACCATATCTGCCACAGAGACAGACAAAAATCTTGCAATGTTAGCAACAACCATCCACTTTCCACGGCCAGAAGAACTTGAACTGCGAGGTTTTCGATTTTTAGATTTCCGTGAGCTTTTACTTGATGGCCTCATTACAACTTCTAAGTCGCATATTAATACTTGCAGCTTTGGATCCTTAGAAATAAAACCAACGCCAAGTTTGACCAAGGACTGACGTAAGCTAAGTTTAATTTCACCAACAGATACAGATTCAATAGAACCCTGCAAATAATCAGTCATAAGAACATGAATGTATTGATCTCATGAAGGAACTTATCTAGTGTTAGGTTAGAAAAACCGCCCATCTAACTCTTTTTCTTTTTTCCTGATTGCACACATATCTCCCTTGAATTACATGATTATCCACAACAGATGGCAGATAGTATCATTCTGTCATAACAGTTAAATTGAAGGATATATGCACATTGATTACTTCAAAAATAAAACAAACCAGTCGCTTGGTTAAAACAAAAACCTTTTTGAACTTCACCACAACATCCCTTAAACATTTCCAACCACCAACTCGAAATCCAACAGAAGCCCCTACAATCCGACTTAGAATCCAAGCCACCAACCTAGAGGCAAATCTGAGGATAAAGAAAAAGAAGCATAATTTATCAATAAAGGCAAGTCCAGATCATTTCAAGAAGAAAAACTAAAGATCAAGTGCTTTCATCATTGCCTTAACACTCATAAACGAAGATACTATAAAATTTCTTAATTAAAGATTCACGGTGAACCATGATGTAGTAACAGGAACACAAGAAAGAATGCAATTAGAAATGAATAGTAATTTATGAATAATAGACCAGCAGAAAGTAACTACCAAACTTGACAGAGCAAGTCCTTGATCCTAAATTTGTTAATCCTTGGGATTGGCAACATCAATACTTCTTCACCAATTACCTCAATTTCTAAAACGAAAATCCTTAACAACCATGCTCCTTTTAGAGCCCTCAACCCACAGCCTTTTTCAGCCAACTACCTTAACATTGCTCAATCAGATCTTCCCACACACAGCGAAACCATCTTTAATGATACCATTATGAGCAAAATGACAGAAAAATCATCAGATAATATAAACTAGGAATTAGAATGAAAACTAAAGCTTTCTTTGATTCATGGATTAACTAGTGAGAATGCAAGAAATGCCCCGTGGTAGGTAAGTGTTATCCAAGTTATAGTAAACTGCGGAGAGATTCAAAAGCCCACCCCAGATAGATGTGGAAAAATAACCATAACTAAGTCTTAAGAGCTCCAAACTTCTCAGAGTCATCAAAAGGTGCAAATAAGTCCAGCTACCTCTTTTTCGAGTGAAAAGCAACCCAATTTCCTATCATTTTAAACATAGACTTATCATGGGAACAAAAAAAAAGGGACCAATTTTACATCTACTTTCATAGGCTCAAAGCAATGTGTAAAAAACCCAATAAACAAATTCACAAAATTCTGCACAGAATGAAAGGAGCAAAATGTGTGGAAACAACAGCCACCGATGCTTCTGTTACAAGGTATATTGTATTTGCTCTTCATAGCCACTTCTGCGTGTCTAAATTAGGAATAGATCACTGTGATTTCTTTTTCTCAATATACCTTTCAGTGACACCCTCAAAAACTGCCAAAACATATCTTCCTTCTTCTTCTGCTCACTTGATATCATTCAAAGAGGAAAAGCATTCCCTCCCTTCCCATGTTTAACATACTTAACAGCAACATATATATATATATATATATATATATATATATATATATAGAACATAACTTTCAGTTAAGTCCTAAATATTAAACTACTTCCCATTTTATACGTGAAAACAAATACGTGTTCCATTGATCTACAAGCAAATTGCATCTATACACAAAACATAACTTGTACATAATATAAGTTTCTAAACACGTTCAAGAATCGTAATAGAATGACTTACATGAAGAGCATCCACAATGTGATGGAAGCTATCAAGAATCCGACGAGGAACTTCACAGGAGAAGCTGCCATTGTCACTGGAGCGTCTATTAATCTTCAAAAGCTTGAAGTATTTAATTAAATTATATTCGAATTCCAGAAAAAATTCAAATATAACGAGCATAACTTAATCATTTCAAACCCTGAAAACTAATAATAATCGTAAATGTAAACAGAAAATTAAATTTAAAAAACCCTAAAAAATAATCAATTGAGTGTTCTAAAATACAAGTGTGTGTTTTGTGAGCCAATGAGACTGAGTCATGAAGGCGTGGCGATCGGAGTATTTGTAAGGAGAGAAGATCGGATCCCGTTGATCAGAGAAAGAAGGGACTGTTGTTTTGATTGAGGATGACCAGTCATGGTTTCGATTCGATGCGGTGAGGGTGCAGGAGAGTTTGTGTGGGAGAGTTCTCGGCAAATGTGCATGAGAGGTCCCTATTTTGTTAGAAAATGGCGAACGGGGTACTCGGGGAGCGACACGAGGGCACGAGGGGAATTTGTCAACGGGCTGTTCGCACTTGGGATCGGACGACGGCTGTGATTAAGTTACCTGAAGGGAGATAAGGAGTGTCAACGATGCAATTGTATTGGTCCACGTCTCACAACCATATCAATTGCCCTTTTTTTTTCGCAATAACATTTAACACTAACAGAAATTTTGCTCACCTTGTAACAATTAACGAGATTTATGTCTTAATTAAAACGCAGCAGATCATGCAGCGCATGAGCATGTCATGTATTAAAATTAAAATATATATATATAGGGCCTTAAAACGGCCCACAACACGCCAATTAAAGCCCAAACAGCTCTAGTTTGATCGAGTAGTACCTAGCAGCTCTAGTTTACCTCTTTCCCTCTCTCTCTCTCAAAGCCCTAGGTTCCTTCAGTACTGTTTTGCTGCTTCCGACGATTCTTATGGCTTGCTGCTTGTCTTCGTGATTCTTCTTTGCAACTGCAGACATAATTTCCATCTAACGACGTTAACAAATTGATTGCGACAACAACGTCGGTGACTATTTATAAATCATGGGTGAGAATACTGACAATAACTCAGGCAACAATGGAAGAGTACAAAAGTAAGTTAAACATATGTTTTTTTTGGCGCAGCCCTGTTCAGTTTCTTATCTAGGCTTTTTCTGTTCGTTTAATATCTGTTGCAAATTGTTATTATTGGGATTTGATTATAGGCATACAATGTAAACGCTTTATCGGGCTATTTGTTTAGTTTACCTCGGCTCATAAATTGATTATTTTCCTTTCCCCTTGTTGCTTTAGAGAAGCGCCCCAGTTAGCGGCGGCGTTAAAAGAAATGAAAGAAGGTTTGGATGCAGTGAGAAGTAAAGTGCAAGCTTTAATAACGAAGGTAGGAGTTATACTGGTCTCAATTCATCTGTGAGTAGTTAGTTCAATACTTTTATCTGTGGGAAGTTAGTTCTGTTGTAATCACGCACATGTATACGACATTTTTATAGGTGAGAGAGAATAATTATCCAACTGCAGATGGAATTAGCTATCTTGAAGCCAAGCATTTGCTGCTTATTAACTACTGCCAGTCCATAGTCTATTACTTGCTTCGCAAAGCAAAGGGTTTATCAATTGAGGGTCATCCTGTCGTTCGGAGCCTTGTAGAAATCAGATTATTTTTAGAGAAGGTTTTTTCTTTTTCTTTTTTGGGTTATGATATCTTTCTGAGTCGTAAGTTTTACAAGATTGTTCATGTTTTCTCCTATTCACAGATTCGTCCAATTGACAAAAAACTCCAGTACCAAATTCAGAAGCTTGCAAGTGCAAGGGTTACAGAAAGTGCAATAGAGCAAATCAATCCAAGTGAAAAGGATTCAGGCGAGCCACAAAAGACTGAAGAGTTGTTGAAATATCGTCCTAACCCAGACATGCTTGTCAGCAAAACAGATCTGACAGCTGAGGTGAGTCTTTATATAAAAATGAGTATCAGAGGCTGTTTATTTGAGTATCAAAATTGGAAGGCCTCTCTTTCATGTCCATGTCTTGGTATTATAGGATGGTGATAGTGTTTATAAACCGCCCAAATTTGCCCCCACTTCTATGGATGAGGATAAGATGTCAAGAAAGGAAAGAAATTCATTGCGGAAGGAGAAAGAGACACTACGACAAGCTAGGCAGAGTACTTACATGAGAGAATTGATGAACGATTTGGAGGGAAGACCTGAAGAGGTTGGTTTTAAATGATTTTTTGTGTGATGCCACGAGGCATGAGTCGTATTATGTGTAGATCTGCTGATCTTCTGTTGTTGATGAGTGAAATACAGGTTAGAGAAATTGTTGGAACAGAAAGTAGGGAACTTACCAGATACAAGGAAAAGATGGAAGAGCGTGCACGGCAAGAAGAGGAGCTTTTCACTCGTGCTCCTCTTACAAAGATTGAGAAAAAGAAGATGAAACACTTGAACAAGTCAAGGAATGGGTATGCAAAATTCAAAATGGATAAATGGTTTTAGAGATTTATTTGATTTGTCATCTGACAGTCCATAAACTGTATTCATGATTATTTTGCCTTAACGGTTTCCATAATTTGTTCATATCAGGTTGTTTGGTCTCACTGATAGTTTCTATGATGAAATCAAAAATTTACCCATAGAGGAAAAAAGTCAGCAAGCAACAAATCTCAGTAATGGTACCAGTGGAATGGGAAAACTCAAGAAGCGGAAGGTATATTTTATTGAATAATCGTTTAATGTTTTTGTTTCTTTTTTCCCTTAAATCTCTCTCGGATAAACTACTATCTGTATAGTTCTGATTTCTGATGGTTGCTCATTTCTCAGTGACTGCTTAATGTAGCACGTAAATACAATTCCATAGTATTCAAATACAATTTAATAGCAGGACTGGCCTTTTTTTTTAACTCTTATATATTAGGGGTTAACATTTTTGGCACTTTTGCAGAGGCATTGAAGAGAGAGAAACTCAATCTTTGGATTTATGCAGCAAATGGTTTAAAAGCTCCAGAAAGTCTTGGGTTTGAGTTTTCTGATTGGCCTAGTATGTTGAAATTTAGATGGCTTTGTATACTGCAATTTTGTGGCAGTTGCAATAAACTGTCTAGTTATGATATCTTGGATTGGTCAGATGAGCTACACGGCTTTGGAGGGGATTTCTGGTGTTAAAACTTGGAGTTTATAGGAGTTGACAAATGTATGTTAATGTCACTGTTATACTCAGTGATAGGATGTTTTTGACGATTTTGTGTTCAAAATTTTAATTAATTAATTAATTTTTTGTTTTCCTTATATTGGCTGTACCTTTTTTTTCAAATAAAATGGAAAAAGATGCTAACAAAAATTTCCTCTTGCAATGAACCGCAAGCATGTGGAGTGATTTGCGTACGATCCACCACACTGTGTTACACTGCAATACCAAGCAGTTAGAGTGATCTGCATACAAAGCACACCATTCATAACCCTGTGTTAAACTGCAACATTTGAAGGTGTCTACTTTCATCTGCCGGTAATTAACGTGCACGAATGCCAAGTCAATCTCTGGTCAATATATTGTTATCTCCTCCATGGAAGTACGTGCACTCTGCAATAATTTCTACTAGGGTAACCATTTTATATATCTTCCGCTAGCATGGGAGAGTAGTCAGTTTATCACCTGTGCTGTGAAGATCGAGGTAAGCTTGCTTACAAGTATGAGGTGCAAATACTCAATGAGCAAAAGACTACAGTTGAAGATTTTGCTAAGAATGGATAAAAGAACGAGAATTGCACAATTAATCAAGTGCTAAAAAATTTATCAACAGATGCGAACATCTGCCGATAATGGTCAAGTAATTGGTTATTTAAAATCCAACACCTGAAATCACCTTATCAAACAGATTTATTTTCTTTCCTTCGCTCGTAGGGAATCTGGTTGACACTGACAGCTGATACAGCAACTCGATGGTTAGTTAAGACATGAAGCTAAGCTGCCTGCCTCTTTACAGGAGTAAATCTATAAATAAATCAAAAGCTAATAGCTACAGAAAAAAATGTAATGAATCTTAGGTTGGCTATAGTAATCCTTTGTTGTTCCATTCTCAATTAATACGATGATTAAAAAAAAAGAAATTATAAAATTTATTTATAATTTTGTTATTAATTTAATAATTCTATTACATTGTCTATATTAAGTAATTCGATAGAATCTTTTCACTCATTTTGGTGTATGCTAATAATAATACAAGTAGATTGTATAGATCTTGAAACTTTGGAATTGTTTAACCATGCTAGACCAGGCTAAAACTGTGCTTTTGTCATAGGAAGACTGTATTTGCACTCCAAAATGATGTATTTTAAACCCTGCTGCACCACCCGTTAAGAAAATTCAGAAACTAATCTTAATTTTTTTCCCACAAAAACATTCCAAACATTTTGTGTTTGAAGTGACAGTCCCAAAAATGATTGAAGAAAGAAACCCAGGAGAACAAGAGAACAAAATTCTCATCCAATTGAAAAGAAATGTTACTCAATCTTTTTAATAATATTATTATTATTATTATTATTTTCTTTATAATTTTTTTGTTGGGAGCAATAGCCGCTTGTTGTTGCTGTTTGTTGGTACGATTTATGGACGCCTCAAGAATAGTTTAAGAAATTTTATGTGTCTAATTTGGAAGCATATTTGTGCTGACACACGGTAGGATTGAGCGTCACAGGTCTTCTGTGGTTTCTTAGAATGAACTAGAACATGAAATCAGATTCAGAGAACCGGTGTGTGCATTTTAAAGAATATTATTCTGGTTCGATCGTAAATATTTCTGCACCAGGGTCTGCTTCCAGCCCTCGCTTCGGTCGCAATCCTCCTCAGCCTGGTCACTATTTTCTGCTATTTAGTATTTGATTAAGATGTGCATGCATATTTTCATGCTTTGTTGCATGGTATTGTGTTGCCTTCCTCTTGTCTTTTGAACTTTTTAAAATAATGTTATTTTAACTCTTCTTAATATTTTTAATAAATTTTATTACATTCTTATTAAAATAATTAATTTTAATAAATTTATTGTCGCACTATACTTTTTGTACTTCTAAATATACCATTTGTTCTTAAATTGGGTGAGTTAGAATATTATTTTACTCTTATTTGAAAATACTATTTTGCCCCAAATTAAACTATTTCATCCTGGTTAATCTAGAGCATTATTCTGCTATGGGTATGTTAATCTAGAGCACCATTTAGCCTTGGGTTCTCCAACACTATTTTTTGTATTAAAATAATAATTAATGTTTAAATTTTTAAATATATTTAATAAAAATTTAATTTTATTAAAATTATATTTTAATATTTATAAAAATTTATTTTTTTATCTTACAAATTTTTTTAATATATTTAAAATATGAATAATTTTATGTATTTAAGAAATAATTAATATTCAAATATATAAATATTTATTTATTTAAACTTATCTTTTTTTGTTTTTGTTATTGTTCAAATTTGTTAATTTTTGTATTTAACGTCGAAGATGAAAGCTGTAAATATTAATAAAAAAAAGTGAAGAAGTGGAGATACAAAGGAGATGAAAAGAGAGTAAAATTAAAAATATAAAATATTTATGAGAATAAAATTATTAAAATTGATTATTTTGATAAGAATGTACTAAGAGAAGTAAAAATAAGATAATTTTAAAAAAATTTCCAACATCGACTTATTGATTTTTCTTTTTCTTTTCTCTCAATAGCCCTAGGGCCGCGCTTTAACTTCAATGACACGATCAATAATTCTACATTGAGGAATTAACTATTGATTTTTTCAGAAAAATATTTTCTATATTGTTATAATACTGTGAAGTGTCCCAGTGTTTACTTTTGCTGGGTAACATATTAATTTGTGTAACCTGGTGATATTTTACTAATGAAGAAAAGAGAAATATGTGTTTGATAGCACTGAGCCTCTTCCGGGCTTGTAGCTTGGGAAAGGTTCAGTGCGCTGATGCTAATGCATGAGATACTAATCTTGTGTGGGTGATTTAGGAATGTTGTGCAGCAATTAGAGTGTTTGGTAAACACCCACTGACTTCGCCATTAATATTTGTCACCCACTCACGCACGATACTTGAGAACTGGTGATCTTAGTGGCTTGAAAGCCAGGACACAGCAGTACGTAGTGGAGCCTAGGAGTTGGTGGAATTTTGTATTTTGCAATAGCTATTCTGTGCATTTATTTGGTTCGGTATGATAACGTGCATTCGTTATTGTCAAAATAAGCACTAGCAAATGGCAACGTACCATACTCCTAATATTGCTTATAATCGCTTCAACTTTGCATGTTTAATGGGTTGGTTAATGTAGTTTGCTCATGCTCCTCCGCCAGCTCCTATACAAGGTAGGAATGCATCTGTGACGGGAGGTCTGGGCGCTGCTGTTGCTGATGGCAAGTGCAGGCGTCTTTTGCCTAATGGACGAATTTTTATGTGCGGCTCCCGTAATCTGACTGCAGTTTTTACTTTTTGTGGTTTATGAACAGGCCTGGCTATCGGTACTGGCAGTGCAGTAGCAGCACACTGGGCTGTTGATGCCTTCATGGGTCCTCGTGTTGTCCATCATGAAGACCCTGCAGCTAAACCAGCAACGACCACCAGCAGTCTTCAAGTTGCTGATGCCTGTGCTGGTCAGTTCAAGGCCATGCAAGATGTAAGATTTCTTCCTGCGTTCAAACAGGTGGTTTGTTGAGGCGAACAAACAACCGGAGGTCCTTTTCTAGTTCCTCTAATTTTTTGTTATTTTGTGGGCATTTTAGCTTGAAAAGGCAAAGGAAGAATTGAGATGCAAAGAGGATGCACTACGGAAATAAGAAGAAAATTTTCAGACTTCCGAAGGGACGACCAACGGCAAGGATTAGCTTAGCAAAAACCAACAGGGTGAGGTTAACGAGTTAGAGAGCTAACTCTGAGCCCAAGACAGAGCTACGCTGAAAAGCAGTTGTTGCGACTTTCAGAAGGAATGAAGGGGAAGGAAGAAATTTGCTCAAATGTTCAGCAAAAGATTACGAGTGATTTTGATGTCATATTCTTTCTTTATCGGCAGGTAACTAAAGCTTGATTCCTGAAACTGATTATCATTTTTTTTCCGAAAGGTGAAGGAGGTTGAGAACAAGCTGAAGGAGCGTGATCAAATAGACACCACGACTCTTCATCACGAGGTTTCCACTAAGAATTTGATTTCTGTAATTTTGATTTTTGGTCAAAGTTTTTCTGCAAAAGTAGCTTTAATAGTAAGAGTAAGTGGAAATACATATAAAATATCATGCACCAAAGGCAATTCCTAGTATCAATGCACTGGGAATGCCGTCATCTAAATTGCTGGAAAACTATCTTGATGGGGTACAGTTATATAGCAGGTCCTTCCTTGCTTGTACGGTAATTGAGCAATCCCAGTAATTGTTGAGTATTGCTTTCAAGAACACGATTAACCATAGTTCTATTGAAGAATATTTATGAGGAAAGATCCTATTTGATGTTAGGAAGTTTGAGAAAAGGACCAACTTCTTTCCTTGTGCTACGCAGGTGAGGGAGCTTGAAAACAGATTGAAAGAGAGAGAGGGAGCTTCAACAAAAGGTGTTTGCTGAATTACTGCTGTGGCTTCCTCCAAGATTGTTATCAACTTTACTTTATAACGAAAAAGTGCGGCCTGAATGTACCCCTCTATTGTCCCACCTTTCTGTGCTTCCTCTTGAATTTTTCCCTTGTGTGTGTTTTGGCAGATTGACGAGCTTGAAGAAAAATTAAGATTAAAGGAAGACTCTGTGCCAGAGTCTTGTTCTGATGGGAAGCTTGCTGTCACATCTCATAAAACAAGAGTGCCAGGAGTGGAAGGACCTTAAACTACAATGCCAATGGCAGTAACAGAACAATGAATATGGAGTCAAAGAGTCAGAATTGCTCGAAGGAAAGGACTCCCTACGCGAGTTAAGCAAGGGGACTGAGAATAACATATTGTTACGAGGTTCTTTACTCCAGAAGAAGTCCTCGGCAGCAGCTGAATCAAATAAGGCAAAGACATGTTGATTCATCAAGAACACTAGCAAGGATCACAATGGGTACAAAAACACAGTTAGCACTGCTCAAAGGCCATTCTCTGACAGCAAAACTAACAGAAGAAATCAAAGTTCCAATGGGGAACGAGAGCCGCAACAAGTACCTATAAAAAAATTTAAGTGTGCCGGTGTAAATTAAAATATTTTCACACCTTCCTTCAAATTTAACAAAATTACATAGAAATACAATTTTTTAAAAAAAAATATATGATATCTTTTAATAATAATATTATTATTATATTTAATTAAAATAATTATATATATTAATACTATTTTTAAAATACGAATTTTAAAAAATTAATATAGAACACATTTCAAAGTCATTTTTTAAATTTTAATGTAATTTAATTTTATAACATACATAATTTAAATATTAATTTTGATAGACTAATAATATAAATTGTCAATTTATATAAAATTATAAATTATTTAATTTAGTAAATATGTATAAAAATTAATATAATATAAATATATACAAAGTATTTATAACAATATTATTAATAGTAATTTTTTAAAAATGAACTTGTAATGATACTTCATGCAAAGTTTTTAAATTTTTATAAGAGGTATTATTAATATATAAAGATTATATAAATAAAATTATTTTTATTATTTTAATTAATTAATAATTAAATATAATAATAAATTATTAAAAAATACAATGTGTTAGTGTTAAAAAAATTTATATTTATATATAATTTTATTAATTTTTTTTATAAAAAAAAGATGTTAAAACATCTCACCTAAATCATGTATACTCTTTTTAGGGCAGAACTTTTAATATTAAACATCAATCATTGGATTTAATAGAACTCAAACACCATTAATCAGACTTCAAATTTTTTTAATAAAAAAGTGATGAAATAAATTGCACTGTATCATTTCTTTGTCAGTTTTTTTTTCCATCACGGATGTACATTCCAAATCAGGTTGAAATAACACACAAAGTCCCGACGCGGCAATTCATGTTGAAGCAGGCAGGCAGCACAGTCAACTTACATAAAGCCTTTGACCACATACTGAACTGATCATTAAACTTTTGAGCCAACAATGGCAAACTACAAATCATTCATGAAGTTAAATTCTGTAACAAAAGCAGTTCAACTGGCTCTAAACTATAAACAGTTGATTGTTGAGCAACGTATAATGACAATCTTAAATTCTATGATTGCTCAAGATAGTAGAGATTGCCAAAAATATTTAAAAATGGGAAGAAGAAATGAAAAAAGAACACGAGCTTAATGGCAAAATTTAAAACTGCCACGGTGATTTCAAATAGCCAATATATGACTGTACAGAGTATATATAATATATGAACATGTATTGACTCAATAAGATCCATAAGATCCATCCTTTGTTAACCAACCCATTCACTCTTCTTCATTGCAGCTTTTTCTCCAACATTTTGATAATATTATTATCTACACAGCTAATCTAGAGCATCCATTGTCAACCAAATCCAAAACCTTCATTGCCTTCATGGATTGCAAGTAGCAGTCTCTCTTCTACATGTTTTTTAGAAGGATATTCCGGCATATCTAATTGATTGAAACTGCAGAAATAATGTGGTCTCAGTGAGTTTTTTTTTCGACAAAACCATATATATAGACTTGCTACAAACTATTATCAGGCATTCCTTCAACAAACTATGGCCGACAAAACAAAATTGATAAAGGAATTAGAGGTTACCAAGTATGAGCAGTAGGTAAATGATTTATGCTGCCATATGCCTTGTGTATTTGAAACTTCTGCGATCCTGATATCCCTTGAAGTGCACTGAAACCTTCCAAGGGCACCTAAAAAGTATAGGAAAGAGCTACAATAAGACCACTAGATCCAGGTTAAGAAAACCTTCTCATGAATGACATAATTCATGGGCAGAGAAATTCTGCACATCAAATTACTATAATTTTCTACTTGATATACACCAAAGAGAAGTGTCTAAAAATGTTGATAATAGATTTCATTAGCATGAGTCATACTTAAGACCAGAGACATTTTAAACATTTTCCTCCAAGATTCATACTTTTCCAAATCAACATTCCTCCATCAATGAGGAAAGTAGTTGACTACCACACCACTCTAAATTCCTTAGTTATTGGAAAAGCTACCATTGGGGTTGCGCATTTTCATATTCAAACAACTGCCAAAAAGACTTCACAAAAAACCAAAATAGCATATATTCAAATTAAATCAAAGACCCTATTATTCAGAAATTCACTCATCTAATTCTAAAGAATGAAGTGCTTGAATCCAACAGAAATTTATAAATAGCAAGTAAACATGTGAAAGAAAAAAAAGATTACTTTTGAGGTGCCAGTCACAAACTGTAGAAGACGAGCCTTTTCCTCCTTACTGAACCCTTGAACAACCTCCCAAAACCACTGTATGACAGGAAACGCAGCACGGTATCCAGAATATTCAGTATTTGCCCTCGTGTCATCCACTGAAAGAAATTGATAACAAATTCTTTTCAAAATTGTGATTTTATCATGTAGAAGTCACTTTTGGGAAAAAAAGGCAACGAGATTGGAGAATTATATCAAATGAACTAGGCAAAAAATAAAGAGAAAAACAATCAATGAAACTCACAGTCAATATCAGGAAGTCCACTTAACAACAATTCCAATTCCTTGTCATTGAAGATGGATATTAATTCCCTAGGGATTAGTTCGTTAAAACCTTCCAGAAAAGCATTTATTTGAGGGCGAATAGCAGTAGTCAAACGATGTTCAGCAAACAAGTCAACATATTGGTGCTTATTATCCTCAGTTACTTTAATATTTCTTCCACCGGGAATTAATTCATAGTCAGTTACCTGCATTATGTTCATGACACCACTATGATAAGAAACAAAACTTAACAGAGAAAGCAGTTAATGAAATGATTGAGTGGAATCATTACTTGTGCCCTTTCATACAAAATCAGTTTCTCCTCATCTGCATCAATACTAAAAGTGAGGTCAAGAACATCACTTCTATCATTCTGCAAAAGGGTAAGGAAGTCCAGGTAAGACAACCTGACCAATGGAAAAAAAGAGAACTTAGAGATGAGAAGAAAAGTGTGCAGCAGACCTCAAGCATCCACTTCAGGTTTTTGAAGTAATCAGGATCAATAGCTTCAATGTCGTGATAACTAACTTTAACCCCTAGGATGTGCTTGTAGAAAGAAGGGTAAAATGAACATCCAACTGTTGACCATCAAAAAGAGCTTTTCCGGCCTAAAACGAATTTGAGGAATGAGAAAAAAACCCAAAAAAAAAGAAGCTACAAGTCAATAAAACTGAAACATAAAAAATATGATACTCACAACTCGTCCGACAAACTTGAAATATGAAAGATGTTCAGTTTGGTAAACAGAATTCGGGTTGGGCTGGAATGTTGATTCATTGCCAACTGTTGTGAAAAGTAGGGCTCCCTTGTCAAAAATAACCCTGGACAGCAACTGGTACCACTCCCTTGTAAGACCACCGGCATCAATACCTTCCTCCCCTTGAAAATGAACAGTCAGCCTTCCCTTCAAATCTTGGGCTGATCGCATGCGCAGCTGGTTATAAGAATCTTCAAGAATGTAAGCTCTTCTGACAGAAATTCTTAAAGGACTGTGATTATGATCATGATGATGCTTGATTTTTGATTTGAAGTGTGAACGCTTGTTGTCAAAATCAATAAAGCGAGGAACCGTCAGCATGAGTGAGAAAGACTTTTCTAATAATCCAGGATTTTGACGAATGAAAGCATTTAGCAGCTTTCTGTGCTTTTCTGAGAATCTCATAAAAGCAATCTGCTTTTCATCAACTTTTGAAACGTGCCCTGTGGTTTTCTGCTGGGCAGCAGATGTGCCCGCATCCTCAACCTCGGAAACTGCAGCTACACCAAAATCATGACTGGAGCCCGGTTGTGCAGGGTGAAACTTCTCACACATCACAAAGAAAGATTCTATATATGGTAAGATGTTGTGAGCACCTGCAGGAAGGGGCGGTGTAGCAGAAGATGGTTTTAAAGTTGAAGTTCTGGATGTAGTTAACAAATCAGTAGAAGAATATGCATAGCTCTCTATTTTGCTTATGCAAGTACTCAGCTCTAGCCACAAAGGTTCCAAAGCTGCATTGATAACCCATACCTGAGAAAGAGCCGAAGATTGCTCATTCTCAGGGAGAATCTGCTGATCCTTCTCTTTCTCTGTTAGAGAGGCAACAAGAGGGCTTAGTGCCTGCAGAACCCTTAAAATTGCAGCTCCATCAGAAGATGATGTACAGACAAGTGCTTTCACAGCTTCACCAAAAATATGCAGCTCATCCATACCAGATTTAGCTAACTTTTGTATTGCATGTGATAGCTTGGTGATAAATAATTGAGAATGAGTTGGAGAAATGGCCACCAATTTATTCATAACCTCTGCCACCAGTGTGTATGCATTATCTGACAAACTGAGTGAAAAATGAAATGTCAGATCAACTCTGCAAATAAAACTAAATGATCATATATTAACAAAGCAATAACGCCAAAAGCTTGCAAGATATATTAAATCATGTAAGGTTGCATGTACAGAATATAAAAACGTCAGAATTGGTGCGCATGCAATCATGGAAAGTAGCCTACAAGACAAATGAACCTCTCCGTGTTTGTAATAATTAATGAGCATGCACAAGAAGACACACAAATGCATGCATGCACAAAAGGCCCTCCAGACTTAAAAGCCAGTTTCTTATACCCTTCTCGTGCAAGAAACGAGCACAAGAGTTGAAGTTCTGGATGTGGCAGGTTAAGCAGCACACTCTGAGCATCACATTCATCATTTGCACCAGAAGCTGTGGGTTTGGAAGAATCATCAACATTGGATAACGAAACAGAAACCCCAGGAGGAACTGCATAAGATTCCACATTCATCCCAGTATCTGATGTGCAGTTTCCTCAGCTATAGACTCCCCAGATTTGTCAGGTAAATTGCTTTCAGCATTATCAATAATGACCATCAATAAGTTAAGCAGCTGAACTAAGGCACTAGATGTGAGCAGACCCAGAGCAGTCAGTACTATAGCTAAAAGAAACAAATATGGAAAGAAAATATCTCATATCAGAAAGTATCTAACCTGTTCAAGATGTGATATACTCCTCAAATACAGGGGCTGGCTCAAGAGACTCAAAAGCAACATGATGGATATATGTCCTTCCTCCTGCTGCTGCTGCTTTCTACCTACTTCACACCCTTCATCAACCATCACAGCTTTTCCATGTGCCTGATCAATATTCTCTGTCTCTCTTAGGGAAGGGAGAGACAGCCTAAACTGAAGTAAAACCTTCGCAACAAGTGGATGATTACGAGACAAGAAAGTCAAAACTTCAAGAATACGCTGGGATACCAAAGGAGGAACTCCTACGAAAGTAAAATAGAAATAAGGACAACACTTTTGACAACTATGGCAACAAGACAAGATACCAGCGGCAACAAATTCCCCCAAATAATTAATTCAATGCTCAAGAAAATACAAACTTGAAAATAACATAAACATGCACAAGCTTACCATCAAAATGTAGCGGACGAGAATACACTACATTGTTCTGGCAAAAGCATAAAGTTGATATGAAGGCTCAACAGCATTTGAAGAAGTAACTTGTTTTCTGGTATCCAGCATTAGCATATCCATCAGAATTTTAACCATAGTCGTTCTGGTTTCACCATGTGCACATAAATTCAAGAAAAACCTCTGCAGTGCACCTTTACACAGTGGCTGAAAAATTAAATAAAACAACTATGAACAGATATTCAAAACATTTATGTGTACGCTACCATTTTCTTTTGCAGATAAGAAATAGAGTAACATTATTGTTCCACCAAATGAATACCTGAACTACTTGAAGCAAACGAATCATTGCTTGAAGGGCTTCTGGGCCAACTAAAGGAGCTCCTTCAGCTTCAACTACCTTAGAAGCCGTAGTCCTGCAGGAGGTAATACCTACCCCAGCTCTGTCCAGGATTGATACAATACCATCACCATGCCAGGAAGACTCGCCTCTACGACTCCAAGGGTACATACCAAATAGGGTATGATTATGATAACAATTTGCGAATCTTTCATGCAACACGTTTGCCTCCGCGACAAGGGCAGGAGTGAGATTGGCAAGAATAGCATCTGACGATGTTAACAGGACCTGTGAGAAGCAAAAAAAGGTTTAGACACAGATACATGTTGCATACAATTGCACCAAATGAACATTATACCTCTTCTCTCAAATCTGAAGAAAATGTTGCTATGATGGAGACTGTATCCATTTCAACTGGTTGACCTTCAAGTTCCTGGGATTGATGAAGCCTTTGTGCACGCTGTTGTGCTAGAACTTCTTCTCGAATATCCAGAGGAAGTGCTGCAAGGAACTCTGGATCAATATCTCCACCATTTTGCGGTTCAGCATTTGAAGGCTGTGCCACCTGACCTTGCTGAGCCGAAAGAACTTCTGCACGCAACTCCTCAGGGAGTGCTTCCAAAAATGCAGGATCAATAGATCCAGAACCAGTATCACTGTTTACTTGCTGCTCCATGGCTGGACCTTCCTGATCTGCTTCCTGGCTAGAATTTTCTGAAACCTCAGTCACACTATGAAGAGGTGCATCTCGCCCACTTACAAGAGTTGAGTTCCCAAAGATACATTTGTTCTTCTTGTGCGAGAACCATGTTGATCACCCAAAAGGATTCTATCAGCCAAACCATGTCTTTCTCCACCATCATCATGGCCATCAGCACTTCCAATTTCAACATCTAGGCTCCTGAGGCTTTCTCCTAAAGTGGCCCCACTTCCACCACTTTCTTGACTCACTGCTTCAACATCCTTTACAACTGCATCATTCTGTTCAAGCTGCATTTCAGAACATTGTGATCGTGTTGTTGATGCATCAGTTCCCTGTATAGAACCACTTGCCACAGGTCTCATATCAGCATTACTGGAGTTTTCAATTGCAGCAGTAGAAGAAGGAGGAGCATTGATGCTGTCATTATTTACATTATTCTTCACAGGAATTTCAGGCCTTGGACCAGCTTCTGACTCCTGTAACTGACTACCCTCAACGTTAGTTTGAGTTTCAGCAGTTGATGTGTTCTGATCAGGGTTCTCAGGTGAAGGTCGCCTCAACTGGGAAATAAGTAGTTCTTCAAGGCCTTGTGGTACAACAGCTGCACTTGATCCACCAGTCTGCTGATTATCATCCATCCACAAGTTCAAACGATGTCCATTCCTCAGAGACCGGAAAATAGTATCCAACCGTGATGAGTTGGTCTCCACATTCCTATCGGAGAAGATGGTATCATTTGCATTCTCTGGAGTAGAATAACAGGGTCAACAGTCAGAGACATATAGAAAAACTCCAAAATAATTAACACACCCCAAACAGAGGCAAATGAAGATCATCAGAAGTTTTACACCATAAGAACTGGAAAGAAGAACAAAATCACCACTTTCACTTTATATTACATTATTAAATTTTACAATTTTGCTGGTGCTTTCCACTGTTATTTGTCACAAATAGTCATACCTAATTGTCTAGGAGCAGATTCTATTGAGGATGAGGGTCCCAGTAAAAGAGGATGCCGTGAAGAGGCAGCACTATCACCAGTTCGGCCCAACAGACTGTAAATGGATGTAGTTCGTGCTGGACGCCTAGAACCAAAAACATCGACCGGCATCACATGGAGAGTCTCATTGGGGAAGCCATGATCTCTGCCAAAAACCTCAATTTGGTCAAAGACATTTGTGCCATGGATGCCCTCCTCCAATCTAAGAATAATACCATCCTCTTCATCTTCCTCCAGTACTTCCTCATCAAACTCATCTTCATCAATCTCATGATCATCTTGATCAGTGTCTTGGTGAGGAAGGTGATGGACTTCATCTTCTTCCAGATCATTATGTTCATCTTCATCCACTTCGTCCCCATCATCACCAGACATCTCCTCATCTTCATCATCTTCTTCAAGATTTTCTTGTACATGAGGTTCGACTTCAAATCTTATGCCAACAGTGTTGATGCCATTTTCTAGACCCCTCGCATCCTCAGAGGTTTCTTGCATATAGTCATCCTCAGGTGCAGGAGCAAACCCTCCATCTAGATCCTGGTCGTGTTCCATATCTTCTGTAACAGCCTCAGATCCACCATAGTTTTGTACAGTATTGATAGACTCAACATGCTCTACAGCCACAGAATCATGATTGGATTGAGATACCATTTCCATGGAATGGGATGTGTCAACCACATTAACTGTTCTTCCGGACTGAACATGAGCAGGAGCTTTTGCTAAATTCTCACCCTTAGCAATATTAGGATCAGTAGAATGAACATGTTCCTTCAATACCAACTCTAGAGCTTTAACAAGCCCTATAACAAATTTAGGTGAATTAGCATGATCCAAATCCAACACTTCAAGAGTTTGAGTCAACGACCTAACCAGACCAACATCTATAAATAAGGCAGAAGCTTCTGCTGTGATAGATGAACCAGTAGGTGTTCGAGCAGCCAGAATGTCATTAAGCAAATCAACAAAAGCTTGCATGCCATCTCCTGCTGGCCTGAAGCCACAACATGAATCAACAAATCCATTGAAAGCACAGTTGGTGCCTGTTAACACCCTCCTCCTTGCCTCAGCAGAGCGGACACAAGATGCCACCAAGAATTGGCTAGCCCTGTTTGCTAGTTTATGCTGCCAGTCACCCTCTACTTTCCTATCCTTCCTGGAATTTTGAGAACTCCGAATAAACCTGTGAAGTATAAGCTGAAATATTCCTCCACTGCAAAAACCAGTAGGACCCCTGCAGTTACTAACCTCGGCATCTCTTCAAAGAAGAATATGAACAGATGAAGCATACATCAATAAAATCTCTGTCAAAAGTTTCAAGATAAATACAACCTTTGCAAGAGATGCAGAAGCATCCTGGTTACTGGCCTCGTCCTTGGCAGTAACAGTAGCAACCGCTTTTCCTTTTCCCTTAATAGCAGCAACATCAATGTCCAAGTCACTTGATGATGGCATATCAAGGTTTACATCTGTCATCACATCATCTTTCATTCTAGACACAAAAGCAGTGACTGAATCCACAAGAAGTTCAATCACAGTTATAAAGCTCTGGGGAGATTTCTGATGAGCTTTGATAGTTTTATTATTTGAATCTTGAATTTTTCCATTCCCAGGACCAGTACTATTCGTAACACCTACAATAACCTTCCCATCATTAGTCTGTGCTTTGTCTTTCTCTGACATCCTTTCCTTCTCTTTTGACTTCTCTCTGTCATGATCTTTCAGCAAAACAATATAAGGCCTATCACCAACCATCTCAACTTGACACACAGATTGAGCAGCTTGCATGAAGATCACTGGATCTCGTGACATTGCAGAGCTTAAGTTCATAAGAAAATTGCGTGAAGTGATCCGTCCATTCAAATGCCGATGTCCACTTGTGTGCCTGTTAGCAGCAGCCACAAAGGTGTGTTTTATCTCAGATTCCATTGCTTGCTGTAGAGTTTGAGGATCCTCGAGGGACGTGGCGGATGATAGTAGCAGCAACATTGTCAAATCCAGGGAATAAGCTACTCATTGGCAACGAAAGCAGTGAACTTACACCCCCAGCATCAAGAAAACAAACAGCAATAGAATGAGTTCTGGTGAGAGTGGAGCATAGCTGCAGAACAGCATGCATAGTTTCAGATGGAAGTTGCCTCCTGATACAGCTACAAGCTATCTCAATAAGCCTCTTCTGATCATGAATGTCAATATGTCTTGATGATCCTAATGTATGCAACTTGTTTTGCTTATCCTCATCAATACTAATAGCAGTATGCTGGTCACTGACACTATCTTTCTTCAACAGCTCTGCAATGTTGGATTTCAATTTTTGATCAGCCTGCAGTAGCCGATCAACAGCAAGAAAAGCCGTGGTTACCCACTTTGGAACTTGTTTCTCCCTGTCAACTAAAACAGAATTCCATTTTGCAAGTAGATCAGACACCAATTTTACAAGACCACTTTTAGCAGCAACTCTTGTGCCCCTGCATCTTCATGAAGAAGTAAAGCAAGAACATGCAAAAGAGCAGATAACATGGAATTGTTTCTGCTGTCAGTGATCAAACTACAATCCTTCACTTGATCAAAGATAAAGGAGATGACACTAGATCTGTATTGGCCTTCATTCTGCGAGCATATCAACACCAGCAGGTCCCGAACCGGAAACGCTAAAGGTTCCTTCATGAGCAGAAAGCTTTGTACACGTTGACAACAACTCCTCAATGGGAGGAAGTTGGGCCATCTCCTCTTCAAGAGCCTGACTACTAATGTTGTCAGCATCTTCCTTCGCTTCTGATTCAGAGTTCCCCAAGGGACATGGCAAGTGCACGGGCAAGTTCATCATCTTCTTGGGCTTCCTCTGGATGGGAGAACAACCACTCCATTGCCAGCTCCACACTATTTGATCTAACTTGCCTCAGAGCTTCCTCTGCCCTAGACCTAGAAAAACCCATCTCCACAATCGTTGAAATTGCAGCTCTCATTTGGAGGGGGGCCAGTAATACGGGCGCCTGGTGTTGCTATTGACATTTCTCACTTCAACCCCAGAATAAATGTGCCTAATGATGGAGATAATCGTAGTAATAAAATCATAACTGCAATCAGTGAATTGTGGATGAGTCCAAACAGGAAGCACTGCCTTCAACACCATGGACTGAAGCATTTTCACAAAAGTCTCAGCATCCCGTGGGAAAGGACTATCTCCATTCATCAGAGGTTGTGAAAGCAAGTGTCTTGTAAATGGAGATAAAATAAAAGAAGATGTTGCCATGTGGTCCATAAGTTTACCATAGCTTGCTAAAGGACCATAAATCCATGCATGATCTACATCTTCCTTTTCATCTTGTTTTATGTTTCCATCATCAGTCTCCATCGGAGATGGAGGAGTTCTGTTAACCGCAAATAGCAATTGACTGGTTGCTTCAAATGTCATCAAAACTGACTCGAACAACCCCATGGCGTATAAGCAATTTAGCAATATTGGATTGCAGGAATCAGGCCGGTCCAGAAGAATGCCATCAATGAAATTAACAACTTTACCAAAGTAGCGACACTTTGTTGATATAGAAGCCTCAGAATGAGAAGGATTAACATGACCTCCAAAATTCATGTGATCAAGTGCAATGGAGGCAAAACTAGAAGCCACAGATTTTGAAGAAGGGGACACATTCACAGTATCATCTCGTCGACGAGAAGGAAGCAACATTATCTTCCCCAACTCCTGAAACAAATGGGTAATGTGAAACGAAAGTGACCTCACCATGTCACAGCAAGAGGTATAATGCAATCTCTGCTTGTCATATTCCTTTTTACTGCCAGAACCAGTGCCATCCAGTGAACTAGAAGGATTGGCTCCAAGCCAGAGGTTTGGAGGACTGTCAGTACTCAGCCTATGACGAAAGCCAGTAGCACGTCCGAGATCGCGGTAAAGGTTGATAAGATCAAAAAACTGGGCTTCAATACTCCATCCCGATGTTCTCCTCCTCAATAATGGATCAAGAAACTGCCTGAAGGAGTTAAATCTGTGCTCTTCAGATTCATGTGGACTTAATTCAGACCGCTGTGATTCAGCAGCAGAACCAGCACCATCATCCTCCATCTCAAGCTTGGCATCTTCAAGGAGAGCAATCTGCCATAGAATATCACGATGGACATGTCCAATGTCTGTAAGAACATCTTTGCTACCATTTCCAAATTCTGTCAGTAGTGCAGTTACCCAACGATTGTCTTTGGAAGCACCGAGAAATAGGAGGAACTCAACAAGAAAAAGAGTTGAAAAGAGGTCATTGTCAGGCACTGTCCACGGATCCAGCAGAAAGGAACCTGAAACTGCAC
>BNST01000508.1:0-388356 GCA_019650275.1 Xylocarpus granatum | reverse complement strand
ATTTGTAACATCCAAATTATGGCCCTTAACTCTCCATTATGTTTTGTAACTCTTGAATTCAAATTTAAAATATGAAACTGCAGCATTGAGTAGCCATAATACCTCCATTAAGTGTGAGAATTCTTTGATGGGAAGAATTCTATAAATTGGGAGGTGTTTTGCTTTGCAAAGGTCCCTAAGCTCGAAATTCTTGTTAAACACCATCTTGAGAGGATTTAGAGAGCTTAGAAGGCTTTGGCAACACTCAAAAAGTGAAGAAAAAGCAATGGCGAGAGGTTGGTTATCCATGGCTTCCGCAAACTTTAAATTTTCAGTTTTTAAAAGCATGTTTTAGTATTTTATGCTTACATTTGGTATCAGAGCATGTATATAATCTCTGCCTTGCTTACTTTGCTGAGTTGCATGAAAGAAAAATATAAAATAGAGTTATGGGTTTGTTAAAGTTTTTATTTTTCCATGCAACTTATGTTTTTATATTTTTATTAAAAATATATGTTATAAATTATTTTAACATTGAATTTATAACATTTTGGACGTAAAAAACATTAAAAACGGTGTCAAAAATGGTTGAAAAATTGGTCAGATAAGTTTTTGGATCCGTGGGTCTGAATTCGGGTCAGGGTTGACCCGGCTGGAGGTTGAAGAAGACCCTTACCAGTGGATGACTTGTCGGTTGTCTTTAATATATGTGGATGACATGTCATACAGGTTTCTTTAGTATTTGAAAAATATAATACAAAAGAGTTGGATTCGGTGTCTATAATATCATTGTAGATGACATGTCATACAGGTTTCTTTAGTATTTGCAAAAATATCATACAATGAGTGGATTCAACCCACCCAGCCCATATATAACAAGACTTACCACTAGGCTATGACCATATTTATGTTATTTAGACACATTTAATATTTTTATGTGGTTTTTAATGTTAATATTAAGTGCATTATGCCCATTATTAAATTTGATGATTTGTATTTAAAATATATTTTGTATAATATTTTAATATAATCAAATTTATTTCATAATTATTTATTTATTTTTATTAAATTATATTTGTATAATTTAAATGTTTGAATTTATGCATATTATTTACGTACGTCATTTAATATTTTGGATTTAATTATTTTTAAGCATATATTTGTGTTTTATGATGTAATAACTATAATTTATTAAAGTTATGTATTTTATATTTTTATGCATAATTTTAGAGACAAGTAAATAGTATGCAAATACATTAAAAAAATACATAAAATTTAAGTAAATAGAAAAATGTCATATTGAAGTATTATTGTTAGGTATAGTTGTAGTATTTATTTGCTTATATTACATGTTTGGAGAAATATGTCTAAGGAAGTTGGGTTTTAAGTGTTTTTTAAGTGATAGCCGCTTGTGACCCCTCCAATCTTTCCTGGGAATTGACCTACTGTGATTGTTAGCTAAATATATTACTTTCTATTACTAGTACAATAAAATATAGAAATATTTTGGATAAAATTTTATAAGGCATATGCATTCATTGAAATGTCTTAGTGATCCATAAAAAGTTTAATATATTAGAGAGTAGCCACAGTATCCCTAAGTTAGATAAAACTTTATATTGTGTAAGGATCACATATAATTTAAGACATTAATTGTAATTGATCATACTAGATGTGATAAATTTTATCCCACAAGAATTTTTATTACGTTTATATGATTAATTAGGATAAAATATTATATTATTTTTCTTAATTTACCTCACAGGAGTTAAGAAATTAGAGATAATATAATAGTTTTATCATTAAGATATGTGAATCTATTTGAATAAAATATTTAACCCACAGGTAGTATTTTATGTCATGCGATTCATATTTTATGCATATTTTATATTATAAAATATGATAATGTTTAAGCCTCAATAAAATTCATCATAAGTATGTATTTTTGCAGCATCACAACCTACAAAAATATCTAATATCAACTTAAATGTTCATGAACTAGTAGGAGATAATTATAAGACATGGAAAGAGAAAATATTGTTGTATTTAGGGTGGCAGGATATAGATTATGCTATACGGAAAGATGAACCATCACTATTACTGATGCTAGCACTCCAACACAAATTAAGCTTTATGAACGTTGGGAGCGATCTAATCGTCTTAGTGTAATGTTCATAAAGACTAAAATTTCTGCTAGTATACGTGGTTCAGTCGCTCAGCATGATGATGTCTGTGCTTTGATGAAGGCTATTGATGAACAATTTGAGTCATCAGATAAAGCACTAGCCAATACCCTTATTATGCAATTCTCTTCCATGAAACTTACCACCATCACTGGTGTGCGAGAGCACATCATGAAGATAAGAGATATTGCAGCTCAATTGAAAACTCTTGACGTGACAATGTCTGAACCTTTCCTTGTGCACTATATTTTGAATTCACTTCCTCAACCATATGGACCCTTTAAAATTTCTTATAACACACATAAAGATAAATGGTCTATTAATGAATTGATGACTATGTGTGTTCAAGAAGAGGGAAAGGTTAATTGCAGAAATGGGAGTAAACATCAAAGTGCATATTTGGCAACAAAAGGAAAGATTAAGAAGAAAGGGAAAAGCAAAATACCTGTCCAAGCTGAAATAAAGAAGAATCCAAATGTTTCTTTTGTAAGAAAAAAAGCATATAAAGAAGGATTGTATCAAATTTCAGCAATGGCTTATTAAGAAAGGTATTTCTTTTTCTTTTGTAAGTTATGAATCTAATATGACTGAAGTTTTATCATAACACATGGTGGATTGACTTGGTTCTACAATCTATATTACGAACGTTTTGCAGGGCTTGCAAAACTAAGGAAACCAGTGGGAGCTGAGCGTTTTATCTATTCTGGAAAATAAGATAAGCTCAACTGTAAAGGCTATTAGGACATACAGTTTATTCTCAATAGTGGTTTTGTAATGAATCTGGAAAAGACCTTTTATATTCCTAATTTTTCTAGAAACTTAATTTCTATTTCTAGACTTGTACCCTATGGATATTCCTTCAACTTTTCGGATTCTTTTACGAAAAATTTTTTCATAAATCAAATCTTGTTGAGAAGTGGTACATTGTCTGATGGTCTTTTTCATATTAATTTACAAAATAATGCTTGTTATAATACAATGCATACTCATGCTGGTATAAAAAGAAATGTTATGAATGAAAATTCCTCTATGTTGTGGCATCGAGAGATTAGGACATATCTCCATAGAAAGAATCAAACGGTTAGTAAATGATAAAGTACTTAGTGCTTTAGATTTTACTGATTTTGAGACTTGTGTGGACTGTATAAAGGGTAAGCAGACCAACAAGTCAAAGAAAGGTGCCAAGAGGAGTTCAGACTTATTAGAAATCATACATACAGACATTTGTAGTATCAATATAGACTCATATAGTTATAAGTATTTTATCACTTTTATTGATGATTATTCACAATTTATGTATCTCTACTTGTTGAATACTAAGGATGAAGCATTACATGCTTTTAAAATATTCAAAACTGAAGTAGAGAAACAATGTGGTAAGCAAATAAAAATCGTGAGATCAGATAGAGGTGGTGAATACTATGGTAAATACACAGAAAATGGACAAGCACTTGGGCCATTTGCGAGATTTCTTCAAGAGCATGGGATTGTTGCCCAATATACTATGCCTGGTTCTCCAGACCAGAATGGTGTAGCAGAAAGAAGAAATCGAACATTATTGGATATGGTACGGAGTATGCTTAACAACTCCAAACTTCCTAAGTCATTGTGGACAGAAGCTCTTAAGACAGCTGTGTACATATTAAACCGGGTTCCAACTAAGGCTATTTCAAAAACACCATTTGAGTTATGGAAATGATGGAAACCAAGTTTGCAACATGTACGCATTTGGGGTTGTCCTTTGAAATAAGAGTTTACAATCCACAAGAAAAGAAATTGGATCCTAGAACCATAAGTGGATATTTCGTTGGATATTCAAAAAGGTCTAAAGGATACAAATTTTATTGTCCATCATATCACATTAAGTTTGTGGAATCAAGAAATGCTAAGTTTCTTGAGAATGACTTGATCAGTGGGAGGGATCAATCCCAGAACATAGTTTCTGAGAATGATCATTCAGAACTCGTCCACTTCAAGTACTAAAGTGATTGTCATCAATAATATTCCTACAGTACAAATGGATGTTATTCAACCAAATGATAATCAAATTTCACAAACTAGTGATGTCTTAGTAGATCAAGTTGTTGAACAACCAATTATGCAACATAATCCTCAGGAAAATGTTGAAACAACATTAAGAAAGATCTACTAGAGTAAAAAGATCACCAATTTCTAGTGATTATATTGTGTATTTACAAGAGTCAGACTATAATATTGGAGCCGTAAATGATCCGGAAACGTTTTCACAGGCCATGAGTTGTCAGCAATCTAACTTATGGTATGATGCCATGAAAGATGAGATAAATTCTATGTCAACGAATGGAGTCTGGAATCTTGTTGAGTTGCCTAAAGGATTTAAATCCATAGGGTGTAAATGGATATTTAAAACCAAAAAGGATTCATTAGGCAACATTGAGAGATACAAGGCAAGACTTGTTGCCAAAGGATTTACTCAGAAAGAAGGAATCGATTACACAGAAACATTTTCTCCTGTGTCAAAGAAAGATTCTTTTCGTGTGATTATGGCATTAGTAGCTCATTTTGATTTAGAGTTACATCAAATGGATGTGAAAACAACATTCCTTAATGGAGATTTGGAAGAAGAGGTTTATATGAAACAACCTGAAGGATTTTCTTCCAGTGATGGTGAACATTTGGTTTGCAAACTTAAGAAATCTATATATGGATTGAAACAAGCCTCTCGACAGTGGTATTTAAAATTTCATGAAATTATTTCTTCATTTGGTTTTGAAGAAAATATCATGGATCAATGTATATACCAGAAGGTTAGTGGGAGTAAAATTTGTTTCCTTGTTCTATATGTGGATGATATACTACTTGCAACCAATAATAAAGGGTTTCTACATGAGGTGAAATAATTTCTTTCTAAAAATTTTGATATGAAAGATATGGGTGAAGCATCTTATGTCATTGGCATCAAGATACATAGAGATAGACATAAGAGTATTTTAGGTCTATCTCAAGAAACCTATATCAAGAAAGTTTTAGAAAGATTTCGGATGAAAGATTGTTCTCAAGTGTAGCACCAATTGTTAAGGGAGATAAGTTCAATTTGAACCAATGTCCTAGAAATGATCTCGAAAATGGAACAAATGAACAACATTCCATACGCTTCAGCTGTTGGAAGCATTATGTATGCTCAAGTCTGTACAAGACCTGACATAACTTTCGCAGTTGGAATGTTGGGAAGATATCAGAGTAACCCAAGAATGGACCACTGGAAAGCTGCAAAGAAAGTTTTAAGGTACCTTCAAGGGACCAAAGATTACATGCTTATGTATAGACGAACTGACAATCTAGAAGTAGTTGGCTACTCAAATTCTGACTTCGCTGGCTGTAATGATTCAAGAAAATCAACATCTGGATACATCTTTATGTTAGCTAGCGAGAGCTGTATCTTGGAGAAGCGCTAAGCAATCACTGATTGCTACTTCCACTATGGAAGCCGAGTTCGTTTCGTGTTTTGAGGCCACCTCTCATGGAGTTTGGTTAAAGAGTTTCATATCTGGGCTTAGACTTTTGGATTCAATTTCTAGGCCATTAAGGATATATTGTGACAATTCAGCTGCTGTATTTTTGGCTAAGAATAATAAAAGTGGGAGTCGAAGTAAACACATCGACATTAAGTACTTAGCCATTAGAGAACGTATTAAGGAAAATAAAGTGGTCATTGAGCACATCAGCACTGAATTGATGATTGCAGATCCTTTAACAAAAGGCATGCCACCATCAAGAGTTTAAGGATCATGTAATACATATGGGACTTGGTTCTAGTATGTAAATTCATTGTTATTTATGAAACTCTGATTATTTGTTTTCTAATAAAGTGTGCACATTTATTTGAAAGAAAATAAAAATTTGTATTAGACCTAGAATAAACATGAAGTTTATTCATTAAGTTAAGGTCATTATGTGGACCAAGAATAAACATAGGGTTTATTCATTAAGATTAACACATTAAGGTTGCAGTAAGAAGTATCATATATCTGTAATACATGGAAGAGAAGTTATCAATTTTGATAATATATCGCCATGATTCATGTATGATATTTCTTGTATGTGAGAATTTGAAGTTTGCGGACCAAGTGGGAGAATGTAAGTTACAAATCATGAATTTGTAACAATCAAATTCATTAAGAAATAATTTGTAACATCCAAATTATGACCCTTAACTCTTCATTATATTTTGTAAACTCTTGAATTCAAATTTAAACTATAAAACTGTATCATTGAATAGCCATAATACTCCATGAAGTGTGAGAATTCTTTGATGGGAAGAATTCTGGGAGGGTTTTGCTTTGCAAAGGTCCCTAAGTTCGAAATTCTTGTTAAACACCATCTTGAGAGGATTTAGAGAGTTTAGAAGGCTTTGGCAATACTCAAAAACGTGAAGAAAAGCAATGGCGAGAGGTTGCTTATCCATGGCTTACGCAACTTAAATTTTAATTTTTAAAGCATGTTTTAGTATTTTATACCTACATACATTGCTCCCCAAATTTTTGTTAAGTAGAGCTTCCTTCTTTTCTAATTGTGTGGATGATAATTCAGATTCTGCAACATGAAATACGGTAGAAATAAGTGGAGCCCAGTTGAGCATCGCCGGAGAAATGAAGGAAGCAGACACGGGTTTAAATCTTTTTTTCTAATTGTGTGGATGATAATTCAGACTCTGCAACATGAATACGGTAGAAATAAGCTGGAGCCCAGTTGAGCATCGCCGGAGAAATGAAGGAAGCAGACACTGGGGTTAAAATCTTTTGATAAGTGCTTTCATTTCGGAAATTAAATTACCAATCTTTTAGCATGCTACTATCGAAATGGACAAACACCCTTCGTGTTGTAATTTCCAAACGGCCGGGATTGTTTATTTCAAAAATAGAGGTTGGGAGAGATTTTAGATAAGTATAATTAGAAAAATACTAATAACAATACTCGCAGTGAGGATCTTTTACAAATTATTCTAAGCCTTGAAGTAGATGATACAGTGACCAATACATACAAAAATCGACATAGTAACCCGCAGTTAAGAACCACATTCATCGGACAAAAACATATCTTAGCTTCGAAGTTCTGAAATGGTAATTTCATGAAAACACTTTCGCATTTGAGTTCTGCGGGGCAGAAACGCTGCAGACACCTGTTGCATTGAAGGTCGAGACTTGGGTTGGGAATGCAAACATGCGAATGCTATTGATGAAATAAGAACAATGTCTTCGACCACCTTTCGATTTACTGCAGGAGAGAGGCGTTGGTCTAAAACATCAACTAACCTTATTTTTGGATCGAATGATGATGAGGATAATGAAGAAAGAAAATCTCCTGGATGTTTTCCCATTAATATTTCAAGTGTCACCACTCCAAAACTATAAACATCACATTTCTCTGTCACAGCCATAGTATAGGCAAATTCTGCAAAAGGAAGGGGCAAAAAAAGATAAAGAGATAAATGTAATATTGTTTATGGGTGTTACCGAAAGTGAAGATGATAAAGAAGCATGAGAATGAATCGAGTGTGTGATCACCTGGAGCAATGTATCCATAAGTTCCTGCTACTAAAGTTCTATTGGACGAATCTGAATGCAGAAGCCTAGCAGTGCCGAAGTCAGCAACACACGCATCCAATTCTGAGTTCAACAGAATGTTGTTGCTTGACATATCGCGGTGAACAATTGGTGGCGTGCAGTCATGGTGCAAGTAAGACAAGGCATGTGCAATTGCCTTCACAGTGTTCACCCTTTTTTTCCAATCCTTATTAGCAGCCTCATCATCATAGCGTAGAGCGCAAAACAAGCTTCCCCCTTCTATGTATTCATAAACCAAAAACATGCATTTTCTGTGCAAACAAAATCCATAAAGCTTCACAATGTTTCGGTGCCGTATACTGGATAGTGCGCGAACCTCATACTGGAAACTCTCGATGAAGGCTGGCTCTTCAGTTTCCGAACTGTGAAGCTTCTTCAAAGCAACAATGCTGCCGCTAGGAAGCTGTGCTTTATAAAGGCTGCCGTAACCCCCAGTTCCAATGCAATATTTGACGTCAAAATCATCTGTAGCTTTGATTATGTCTTCGAATGCAATTCTGCCGTCATAATTCCATATTGAGAATATATCTCCGTTGTTGGTTACCGCAGTGTTGGGTCTACGTTCTTTATCCTTGTGTTTGAGAATAAAGAATAGGGAAATCAAGATGACAAACATGGTGACAGGGAGAAAAATTGAGATCAAGAGAATGGCTTTAATCTTTCGTGACTTCTTTTTCAAGCAAGAAGGAAAACCACTAAGGTGACCACACAAATCTTTGTTGCCTATAAAGTTCTCTGGTTCGAGAGTCCGCAGAGCATTGTTGGGGATTTCACCCTCCAACATATTATATGATAAATCAACATTTAGTATGCGGATGAGTGATTTGGGAATTTTGCCAGAAATGTTATTTTGGGAAAGATCCAAATTTTGTAATTTTCGCATGTATCCCAGTTCGGAAGGAATATGCCCATTGATAAAGTTGTTGCTCAATATTAAATTTTGAAGACTGGAGCAGTTCCTTATCTCATTGGGAATGGAGCCGCTAAGTGTGTTAGTATGGAGGGACAAAACGGTCAAACTAGTTAAAAGACCAAGAGTTGAAGGGATAGTTCCCGAGGGGCGGTTATCGGCTAGGCACGACATATCTAGATTCCTCAGGTTGCCAATTTCAAGAGGAATTGTACCTGCGATTGAAATACAGGGGAAAGGAAATGAATATCAATTTGTGAACTGATGATAGTTGATGAATAATGGTGGCACACCTGAGAGCTAATTGGCAGCAAAATTAAGAATTTTAAGATTTTTCAAGCTACCTATTTTTATTGGAATATTATCTGTAATATTATTTAAATAAATATCTAAATTTATATATTTTTGAATATATTCTTTTTTCACATTAAAAAATGAATAATTTATCTTTAAAATAATTCCTTTCCAGATAAAAGTAATAGAGTTTCTAAAAAATACCAATTTGTGATTGAATTGTTTCAGAGAGAAGATTGGAACCAAAATCAAGTGTTTCAAGATTTTTCAAACCCTCAATTTTACTGGGATAACATTTATAATTTATGATTTTAAAAAATATGTGAAAATATATCTTCTAAATATATTTTTCTTGAAATCGTGAAATTAGTAATTCATCGTCAGAATAGATAAAATGATTCCCACTAAATTACTAAAACTAAAATCAAGAGTTTTAAGCTCTCGCACTTTCAAAGAATAATACGTGTAATATATGATTTAAAAAAACATGTGAATATATATACTTTGAAAATAATTTTTTTTAAAATAAATCATAAAATTGGTAACTTACCATTTAGATAATTCTGACAGAGATCAAATGAATTGAGTTTAGAAAGAGCTCCAATTTCTGATGGAATGCTTTCCCATAAATTATTGAAACCAAGATCGAGTCTTTCAAGATTTTTCAAGTTTCCAATCTCCGAAAGAATAGTACCTGTAATATATGATTTAAAAAACATATGAATACATATCCTCTAAACATACTTTTTTCTCAAATCATGAAATTGGTAATTCAGCTTTGAGATAATTCTTACGAAGCCGAAGGTATTTGAGTTCAGAAAGAGAACCAATTTGTGATGAAATTTTTCCTAGGCAAAATTGGAACTTCAAGACTTTTAAAGTTTTCAATCTCTTAAGAGATAATATGTGTGCAATATGATTCAAGAAAACATGTGAATATATGTACTCTGAATGTAAATAAATCATAAAATTGGTAACTTACCATTTAGATGATTCTCATTGAGATCAAGTAAATTGAGTTTAGAAAGAGCATCAATTGGTGATGGAATGCTTCCCTGTAAATTATTGAAACCAAGATCTAACCTTTCAAGATTTTTTCAAGTTCCATTTGATGGGAATGGATATAATAAGAAACAGAATAGATGGTTTATTGTTATTATCTTAAGGGGCTTATCTAAAGAAAGTCTTAAGTAAATTCAACATAGAGGACGCAAAAGCAATGTCAGTTTCATTTGTTGCACATTTTAGCTTATCAGTTGATCAAGTACCAAAAACTAATGAAGAAATGAAGGTTATAGTTAAAGTGCCATATGCTAATGCTGTGGGAAGTATTATGTATGCAATGGTGAGCACTAAACCAGATCTAGCACATGCATTAAGTGTAGTTAGCAAATTCATGTGTAATCCTAGTAAGTCTCATTGGGAAGTAGTAAAATGGATACTAAGATATATAAAAGGGAGTTTGAACTGCATGTTGGTTTATGAGAAGTCACCAGAAAGTATAGAAAAATCAAAGGGTTTGTGGATGTTGACTATGCAGCAGATGTAGATAAAAGAAGATCTTTGACAAGATTCATCTTCACACTATTTGGTTATGTAGTTAGTTGAAAATCTTCTTTACAACATGTAGTGGCCTTGTCAACAACTGAAGTAGAATACATGGCCTTAACTGAAGCAATTAAAGAAGCAATATGGTTAATAGGTATGGTTGTTGAACTTGGAGTAAAGCTTGATTTAGTAGAATTGTTTTGTGACAACATGAGTGCTATATCATTAGCAAAACATCAATCTCATCATGAGAGAATTAAGCATATTGATGTAAGACTTCATTATATTATAGATGTGTTGGTAAGTGCTAGTGTCAAAGTGTATAAAGTTCACACCTCTGAGAATCTAGCAGACATGTTGACCAAGGCAGTTATCAACAAGAAGTTTGAATATTGTTTGAAGCTGATAAATTTGACGAATGTAGATAACAGGGACTGATAAAGTAGTTTCTGGTTACATTAGATTGAAGCTTAAGTCTTAAACAGAGTTAATATCATAGAAAATTTAAATCAAGGTGGAGATTTGTGGATCTGTGCTTTAAATTTTCTCAAGGTTCTGGGCATTTTTGAAAAGCTTGATAGCTGAAGCAAAAGGGAAGAAAACCGAATGCAAAAGCAGGGGTAGTTAGAAATGATGAGCTGACATCTTAGTTGTCTAACCAATTTCTATTATGGCAGATAAAACTTTGCGTTTTAACCCTTGTTGTAGCATGAATAAAAGCTGAAAAACTTATAATTCATGGACAGTTCTTGAATACAAAAATACACCAGAAATAGAGTGAATTAACTCTGAAAATTCATTCATACATTCTTGCTGCAAATTTACAATTTTTTCTAATCTTAAAGAAGTTACTTCTTGGTGATAGTTCTGACTTAGAATAACTGATCATCTTCAACAGAATGTGTAGTTGATTTCTTGCCATACTATTTTTTTAATCTTTGACATTTGTTTTTTAATTGTACAAGGTTGAAAAAAAAAGGTTAATGATGCAAGTACGCAACAATGTGAAAGCACTTGTTTTTTCTCATGTTTTTCCCTAATTATGAAATACATAAACCATGGGTATTTAGTTTTTTATCTCTTGCTATTTTTTTAGTTTCAAGACTTGCAACCGTGATAAGGATGCCTATCTAGGATACTAATTAATACCTTTTTGAATAGGTTTACAATGTGACAAAATTTTTAGAAGAGCATCCTGGTGGCGATCAAGTTTTGTTGTCTGTAATGGGTATACCTTTTTGACTAATTTCTTCAAACAACTCACCATTTAGTTAGATTTTCAACATTTTATAATCTCTAAAAGTTTGAGATTTGAATTTGCATACTTTCCAGGTAAGGATGCTACCAATAACTTCGAGGATGTTAGACATAGTTCCAGTGATAGAGAAAAATGATGGACCAGTACTATGTTGGAGAAATTGACGTATTAACCATCCTAAAGAAGAAGGCATATGTATGTGCCTCTAAAACAGCCTCATTACAACCTAGACAAGGCATCAGAGTTCATCATCAGGCTTTTTGAAATTCCTTGCACCACTTGCAATCTGGGGTTTGGCAGTTAGTGTTCGGATCTACATGAAATTTTGTTTTATTAATTTTGTTTTATTGTGATAGACAATTGTTATTGTGTTTTATTAATAAGATTGTTCTTTGATCTTCATATTTTTTTGTGACTTATGATGTTAGTCTAATTGGTCTTGCTACTGCTTATGCTTTTGCCATTTTCTTGCAAATAATGTACTTTTTCTTCTTTTTCCTTTTATCAAAAACATTCTTGAATTCAATGAAAATTTTGAATATTATATATAATAATTTTTAAAATTTATTTTTGAAAAAAAGAGGAAATTTGAAGCTAGATGATACATATATATAAAGATGGAAAAGGGTTGGGTTTGGCTTAGACTTAGTTTATGAACTGTGAAGGTTGGGCCTGGTCTATTGTGGGTTGGGGCAAGCTTGAGTTGTAGAAAAACTTAAGTTAAGTCTATAGATTTATTTATTTATTATATTTAAAATATATAATTATTATAAATTTTTATTTTATAACTAAATAATAAATTAAAATTTTATTTAAATAATTTGATTGAGTCTTTTATATATCAAATAATTTTAATGTTTCATTTTAAATAAATTTAAATTTATAATATTAATTAAATTATTATTTTTTAAAAATTTGAATAGATTTATTTATGCCCAAAAGTTGGTTTAGACACAAGACTTGCATGGTTTGTTTATGCAAAGTCTTATGAGTCAAGTTGAGTCTTTTTTTTTATATATATATTTTATGCAAATTTGATCTACAACTTTTTATAAATTTTATTTTTAGGAATTAAACTGGCCTTTGCCACAAGTAGATATATGGAATGACTCTTAATTGTATGACTTAAAATTTTATGATTCTATAGTGCTTGTTACATATATTTTAAATTGAGTCAATTGCAATATGGGCCAAATTTAAAAACAAAGGTATTTTTTGAAATAATACTTAAAAGAAAAATTAAGAGTGTATTTATTTATGTTTTTAAGTTTAAGATGATGTTTTTGAAAATAGAAAAATATATTTAACAGAGATTGTTAAAAATAATTTTCTAAAATAACTCTTGTCTTTTGAAAATAAAACGAATGTAATTGTTTCGGAAAAATAATAGTAAGTATGTCTGAAAAGACATTTTTAATAAATGATTAAAAATAATAAAAAATAAGGGTCATTTGATATATAATTTAAATACAATTTCAGTTTTTAAAAATAAAAATGTACATTATGCAAAATATATATGTTCGATCATTCTATTTTCAAAAATAGATATTAGAAGAGGCATTTGGTAAATTTTATTTTCAAAATTGATTTTAAATAGATTTTAAAAATTCGTTTTTAAAATGTAATCAATGTAGGTTTAAATTTTCTTTAATTTGAATGCGAGCGTGTGATTGGATTTATCCGATGGTGGTAAAATGGTAATAACTCTCAAAATGAAATGCCAATTTGTAAAGTGAATCCGACATTCTTTGGATTTTTAAAAGCGCTTTTAAATTTGTTTGGATGGTACAACTAGACCAAGCGAGCACCTAATCAAAGCTAAGCTTAGCAAAAACGACACTTCATCCTTCCACTGTTTTCATCTCAAGGACAGGTTTGGGAACAAATGCACAACTGAACGAAGCACATAATCGGAAGCGAAGAAAAAACGACGAGACGTTTGAAACCAAGATTTGATTCTTCTGCCGAAGACGGAGGGGGAGAGATTGCAACTTAAATTCCATTGGCGGCCGGCGCCAAAACATTTGAAATGAAGAAGATTCAATCTTCTCTTCAATTAACTATAGTTTTATAGAATCGGAAAAAGGAACAAAATGAGCGGAGCTCGACTCTCTGCATTGCTTACTGAATTGGGTTACGAAGGCGCAGATGCATTGGACCCTGACAGTGTCGAGTGGCCGTTTCAGTACGACGACGCACGACCACTTCTTGACTGGATCTGCTCTTCTCTCCGTCCCTCCAACGTTCTCTCGCTCTCCGACCTCTCCCAGTATGGGCTCTTTCTTTTTGTTGAATTTTGGATTTTTATTTGTGAATTTATCGTTAATTTAATTCTTCTTGTATTTAAGGTACGAGCAGTTTCGGCAAGAAGGGAAATTATTGGAAGTAAGTTTTATTACTGTTTTGATTTGGGTTTTTGGTTCTTGACTGAAAAGTAAGAAAAAGAAAACATGGCGTTGTTGTTATTGTATTATTGATACAAGTTATAAAATTGTGATAAGGGTGAAGACTTGGATTTTGCTTATGATAGCATTTCAGCCTTTTCTTCCAGAAGAGATAACCAGGAGGCTGTGTTTGGAGCGGATGAGGGTCTGAAAGATATACGGTAACTTCGCTTGCCAATTTTTGTTGTTTTCAGTGCATCTATCTTGCTGTGAAACCAGTTAGAGCTATAGCGAAGAGAGTGTGTAGATGGGCTAAACTTGTGCATTTGTTTTAATTTTATAAGAATTAGTGAAGCTGAATCTGTTGTCGTGATAAAGTTGAAAATTTGATAAGATTTTCATGTTACTTTTTTGTGCATGAGCGTTGTTTCTCGAAATGTTATGGGTTGTTGTATACTTCAGAGTTTATAGATTGTTGCTTTCCATTGTTTTGTTATGTTCTAGGGTAGGTTGAGGTTTTGATGGAGTAAATACAGTGTTTGCTAACCTATTCCTGATCTCAATTTGAAGATGGAACCCCTTTTGTGGCTAATGATGATGCTTGTGTCGTGTTGTTTAGTACTGATGGATCTCTGTTCATGTTTAGGGAAGCAACTCTGGCATATAGAGATGAAGCTGTGGAGTTGCAGAGACAGCTTAGGCATCTGCAGTGCCAGTTTGACATGCTCACCGCCCATGCTTCAACTTTGATACAAGGGAGACGGGCAAGAGTCGCTGCAACTTCTGCTGTCAATGGGCACCTTGGAACCTTAGATGACAGCCTTTCAGCAAGAAATTTGCAGGTATTAGAAAAGGAAAGGCTTAATTACATCTACGGTTTATAAATTGGAACTTTATTTGTTTCAAATATAATTTAGCCTCATGAAGAATGGCTTTGTTTGTTTCCTGGGCCATGCTGGGGAAGTAAATGGCTAGAGATTGTGTTTGCATATTTGAAATCATTGATCATTGGATATTTAGTAAATGGCTAGAGATTGTGTTTGCATATTTGAAATCATTGATCATTGGATATTTATCTTCTCATGTTATATCCATTTGGACAAGTCAATAGGTATACATGTAACTCTGTATAGCACATATCTTTTAGGCTACATGATAGTGTTGAAAACTTTTTCTGTTCTTCAATATAGCAAAAGTAAACAGAGGAAATAATGGTATTATGATGAAAATTTATAGGAAGACATGGATGCTGCCAGCAAACATTGAATGGGAAATTTTTTATGGAAGACTGAACTAAGTGATTAGAAAATTATCACAAAGGGCTTTGTATCAGATATAAGCCATAGTTACATGTTTCTCTATCTCTTCTTTCAAAGCTTCTGTGGCATCTATCAGGGGGTGACTTGTGAAGCCCCCTTTAAGAAGTATATGCTCAAAATGCTCTATCCTTAACTTTTTGGTGTTTTTACTACTATTATAACATAATGTTATTGTTGTAGAGAATAATTTCTTTCTGAAGAGAATGTTTCTAGCCCTTTATTTCTTGCTTATGTATTTGAAAATTTTTATTGAACACTTTAATTTGTTATTTAGATGAATGAAGTTCTAGGAAGGATAGCTTCAACGGCACAAGAGTTGGCTCACTATCATTCTGGGGATGGTATTATACTCTTTTTCGTTGTTGTACTTCTATTTAATAAATTTAGAGATGAAGTCATTGATTAGTTCCTTCTCCTTCAAACATGTAAAATGTAACGCTTTTTTTTTCTAAATGATTAATGAGTTTCATTTGATTTTTTCTGCAATGACGATTAATGTATATTACATAAATTATACCAAATGGGGTTGGACTTTCAGGTCCCTGCGCCCGATCAACATAAATCTATCATATTTATCTATTTCATACAGTTTTTTAGAGCAAACTTTCAATTTTTGGTCATATTTTTGAAATTTTATTTGCATGGTGTTACACAATAGGTAAAGAAAACATATAAGAAATCAAATAACGCCAAATTTACATGAAAAACTTTTGCAAATTGCATAGGAAAAACCACGGGAGAGAACCTGCAAATTTCATCCCCCAAGTCTGTGCTCTAATATGTCATCCTGGTTACCAATATATTGGCCACAGAGTCAACACATGGGTTATTGGTTGAGAGTTGATTCAATAACACATATGGTCTTTTATTGAGGTTGCAGGCATTGCAATAAAGTATTTGGCTCGAGATGGGGAGTGTCTGGGGCTAATTCCTTTAGTTGCTATCCTTTTATAGTAATATTCAAGATCAATGGGGATTAAAATTAATGGATGTTTATGCTTGATGTAATTGCTAATTGCCTAAACTTCATAAAAGGAAACATTAAGAGAATAACCACTCTTCTTTGACTGTTTTTGCTCTTATTACTCTTTTGATAAGTTTGACTGTTATTTATACATGCAGATGATGAAATATACCTAGCTTACTCTGATTTTCATCCATTCTTGGTTGGAGATTCATCTTGTGTGATGGAGCTAAATCAGTGGTTTTCTAAGCAACTTGACACGGTACATAGATATAAAGCTCATATTGAGATGCTTTCTGTCATTATGCTTACTAGGTTCCTTTTAGTTGATTTTCATAGCCCATCCTAATGTCGCCATCAGAGCTTGAAAATTTTTATGCATTCATCTCAATCCCAAACCACAAACAGTTTCTGGAAAACAAATTGTTTCCTTTCTCTTTATAACCTCACCAAAACTTGTGCATCATTCAGTTGTGGATCAATAAGATCTTTTGGTAGCATAAGAAGGTAACAATGTAACAACTGACCTAATAGAATTTGTTCTCCCTGCTCAAGACAGTACTTTTGCTTTCCAGCCACTAATTCTCTTTTGAACTTTTCTTTTACTTCTGTTCTATTTCTCAGAATCTAGGCATTAGTAATCTTAACTTATTCTGTCATTTTAGTGATAGGTAATTTAACTTAATCTGTTGTTGTCAGCCCACATTGAACTTCTATTTCACATGGATTTAACTGACCAACTCTCTTTTATGCCATTTTAACTTACCATGAAATGGTTAGGACAAGTTTTTCACTCCATAATTTGAGGTTGATATTATGTGCTGCCTATCTTTCAATGGTCCTTTAACATAGCTAGTTGGCTGATATTCATCTTTCTTTTTGCCTCTATTTCTATAGATCAAATCTTCATTTTGGCCCCAGAAATTCTCTTGCAACAATGTATTTTCTTCTGAGAGAAACTGAAAAAAAGAAAAAAAAATTGTCAACTTTTCTCCAATTCATAGGATAGTAATATTGTCTTTTTGCCATGATGTATGTTAGATTTTCTTTTCAATAATGGAAATTGTGTCCAGTAAATTTAGATGGTGTTAATATGTGATTGCAAGCAGGGCCCTTTTCGGTTAGTTGCTGAGGAAGGAAAATCAAAATGTTCGTGGGTAAGTCTTGATGATGCCTCAAATATAATAGTACGAGGTATGCTTCTGATTGCCAACTTTAGTTTTGTTCATATTATTTCTTTTAGTTGCAATTCTTGTTCTGCTTTTTACAGTCTTGCTTGCTTTGTCATTTGCTCAACTAATGTCCAATGTCTTGTTTTAATGAAGACTTGTGTGTGTGTTCATGTATATTCTTTGTAAGAACATGAGAAAATGTTCCTTCCTGTTTGGTTCTTTCTGTATGTTAGTGAAGACTTGTGGATGTGTTCACGTATGTTCTTCGTAAGAACATGAAAAAAAGTTCCTTCCTGTTTGGTTCTCTCTGTATGCTCTTCCCTTCTTTCTTTAAACCACTCCCACTGTACATATTCTTAATTTAGACTTTGATTATCATTTCGATGCTACATTTTAAGTGTACATATATTGGTGGAATATAGATTACCCTGACCTTTTTCTTGTTTTTTTTGGTTTTTTTGGTAGCAGATTTAGAAAAATCTCATCATCAACGTGTATCTGAATTACAACGTCTTCGTTCTATGTATGTATTTTCTTTGTAACTATTTAACTTATTTCTTATTTCTTCTTCTTTCTAAGAGGGCGTGGGAGTGAAAGCAAGAGGTTCAGGGATCTATTCTCCCGCACACCAATCTTGGAGGGATAATTTCTTTAATTTATTTCATGGTTTGGAATGGGGTTAGGGTTTGTTAACCTAGAAAGTGTGGACGTACCAGATAATTAATTTGTGCAAGTAATAATCCTGTAATGGCATGTTGGAGGAGGTTCTAATTTTGCTGGAATATGTTTTAACTTTTTATCAGGATGAGAAATATTGTTTATTATCCCATATTCTTTTGATGGATCTAGAAGTAAAGTGATTGTTACAATTCTTATGTGTTTCTCTTTCCTGAAGAATCTTCTTTGAAAGTTGCTTTAGCTGAAGCTATGGTGAAATTGGGGGGAAAAAGATGATAAAAGCATTAACCAAATATGTGACACAAGCACTTTGTATTCTGTGATAACAGTTTGAATTTATAAGTTCTGATTTATCTCCCTTTCTCTCTAAGACAAAGGCACTCTGTTATGTTCATTTGTATGGGATGGTTTTTGAAAATTTAATTCTGCTTTTGATGTCTGGACTCAGATCTTTAATTAAGTTGAATGTCACTTGAAGGAATGGTGCTGGTCACAAGGATGGTTTACTTCTTGATATGTTCTGTTACTTTTTATATTTTGATATATTTCTTGATATGTTCTGTTACTTTTACACACACACACACATTTAGTGTTATTTTCTTATGGTTTATGGATGGTTCAATACTTCGACAGCTTTGGAACAAGTGAAAGACAATGGGTAGAAGCCCAGGTTGGGAATGCTAAGCAGCAAGCTATTCTCATGACACTTAAATCTCAAGTAGCATCAGATGAAGGTCATATTCATCTTGACTTTCATTCCCTCAAGTAAGAGTTTCATGGACAAGTCAAAACATTTTGCATCCGTAATGTCTATCTTTTAGTAGAATTCGCCTGTCAATTCGTTTTACACTTATACATTTAGCTTAGTTGTTAAGTCCGTTATTTACTTTATCATTGAGGATGTACTTTTTGTGCGCTGGTGATATGCATAAAACATGGTTAACCCATGAAAATAGGATATTATCTTTGCAATTTTTTTAATTTAATATTTTTCCTTTTTCTCCTAATCTTTGTTTATCTTGTGAAAAATTTTATCTGTTTTGTCTAATGCATGGTATATTTTGTTGTTGGTTACAAAGCGCAGGAGAAAACATGTTGAATTGGTAGCAGAACTCTCAAATCTCTATCACAAAGAAAAGAAATTGTTGTCTGAGGTTTGCATATCCATTCAACTACATGCCTATGTTCTAACTTTCTGCTGATTCATGTTCACTGCTAGATCTTTCTGATTAAGTGATCAATTTGTTAGCTGGTTTCTGCCATAACACAATGTGAATCAATTAATCCTAAGGAATTGGTTCATGTATGCCTTATTTTTCAAGATCTATATACAAGGTTAATAAATGGACTTCTCATCTTGTGCAAATTGATGTAAGAACGAATGAAGATGTATACTAGTTAGTGCCTTTTACCTCTTGCAGTGGAAGATTCTGACAATTGAATTTTAGTTTATCAATACATAGGATTTGCCTACTCTGTTCTTTTATAGAATTTCAAAAGAGTAAGATACCATTATACATTTATACTGTTGAAAATGGTTTTTGTAACTCGTGACTTGTAGGAGCTTCTAATATATTTTTACTTCGGGATAACTTCTAAAATGGAAATACTGGAAGCAAGAGGAGTTAAGGAACTTGGTGGGAGACAAAGTAGGTGGTTTTGAAGAGAAAGAAAGTTGGTACAAGTTGAGGGATATCATTACGAGTTGTACAAAGAAGACAATGATGAAAATATTGGTGATAAGCGGTGGTGAAAGGTTTCTTCTCATAGAGTAAACTGATTTCTTAAATTGTATTGAAAAAAGAAAAAAATTAATGGTGATAGTCTGCCTGGATATTGCTACGGCATTTGGAAACAGAATCACAGGATGCATTGTTAGATCTTAATCTCCCACGCCAACATACTTTGTGCGACCAACTGGTTAAGACAGTCTTCAAATGTTAGTTGTGCTTGTCCGATGATGCGAATAACTAAATAACTAGTTATTTTTTCTTGATTGTCTCAAGAGTGACCCTTAATTGTTTTTGTAATTCCCAAAAGATAATTGATGTTTCATTTCTTACAGTAACAAAATCATGCACCTTTTACATTTGTGTATGTGCAAGGTTGATGTCATTTCAGGTTTTCTTTTGGAGTGATTTTACATCTTTATTTATTTTCTACCAATCTGGCATTCATTTCAGACCATTCCCGATCTGTGTTGGGAGCTGGCTCAACTCCAGGACACATACATTTTACAAGGTATTTTGTGGTAGTTTTCCTATTTCAGAATCGTTACAAGGAAGTAACATTCAACTGTATAATTCTATTATAGTGATGGTTCTTTGTGTAAAATTAATATGGTTCTAATTTACAAACTTGTAGGTGACTATGATTTAAAGGTCATGCGCCAAGAATTCTACATTAGCAGACAGAAAGCGGTCAGTTGACAACTATATACTTTTATCTTTTTGCTTGTTTTATAACTTTTTGGGAGATGTTTCTGAAAGTATAAACATACAATATAGCATTTCATGGGCTTTATATGGCAAGATAGCTGTTACTTCCCAGCTTCATGGACGTATTACTGCTGGTTGATTATACTGGGTTGAGTTTAAGTTTATATGGGAAACTCGAACCCTGGCATCTGAAATAATCCCCTTGCTTTTCTTTGTGTTAAACAATATTGCAATATCGATAAAAGTAGATAAAATGTCATTTTAAGTTTGGCTGTCAACATTTTTGACTGGTTTGCAGCACTAAAAAGTGAAATTCTTTCACATTTCTTAGCACTGTAATCATTTTCTG
Source organism: Xylocarpus granatum (assembly GCA_019650275.1). Taxonomy (NCBI): domain Eukaryota; kingdom Viridiplantae; phylum Streptophyta; class Magnoliopsida; order Sapindales; family Meliaceae; genus Xylocarpus; species Xylocarpus granatum. The sequence continues at coordinate 367,277 of BNST01000508.1, read as the reverse complement.
CAATTTAAATTTATGTTCAAGTATTTGAGCAAGGATATTTACACTCTCAACTTCTTTTGGCAGTTCATCAATCATCTGATCAATCAGCTTGCAAGGCATCAGTTCTTAAAAATAGCTTGTCGTCTGGAAAAGAAAAACATGCTTGGAGCATATTCACTGCTTAAAGTTATTGAGTCGGAGCTTCAGGGATACCTATCAGCAACTAAAGCCCGAGTGGTACTACAATCTCAATGTCTGGGGGTGTCTGTGTGTGCGCACATATTTTGACCCTTTGTTTTACCTTGGTGCGAAGAAGGATACATGAGCCTACCCTTACTATGCCACTCCATTTGCAATTTGTAGTCTTGATATACATGTATACTGTATCTATTGGTATTGCCCGGAAAAGCTAGCAAATAGACAGGAAAGGATTATTTGTTGGATTTTTGATTTGGTTCTTGATCAACAAGATCCCCACGATTGCACTTTCTAGGAATTTAATTTGATGGCATGCATTGAGGCACATGGGCTCTTTTAGCACCCCACTAACCCTGGGTATATGAGCTCCATGTATACCGTATGCATCAGCCAATTACCTACCGTATTAATAATTTTCATTTTACACAGTATCAGTACTTGTTGGTGGATTACCCTAGTTTTGATTTGCTTAATGGCTTCAGGTCACTCTGACACATAGTTTTTGTCCCTCTTTCTTTTTCTGAATCATGATATTGTTACAGGGTCATTGTCTGGAACTGATTGAAGCTGCATCTGATGTACAAGAACAAGGAGCAGTGGATGATCGAGACACTTTTCTGCATGGTGTCCGAGATCTTTTATGTATCCATTCAAGTAATGAACTTAATTTCTTTTATTAAAGAGATTCTTTTTGAAGTTACAGCATCATTTTTGAGACTTTCTATTAACATTGGAATTTGAATATTTGCCTGCTTTTTCTGTTTTTCGTAGATGCTCAATCTGGGCTGTCAACATATGTATCAGCTCCAGGGATTGTTCAGCAGATTTCTGGTCTTCGGTCAGACTTGATGACCCTTCAGTCCGATCTTGAGAATTCCCTTCCAGGAGACAGGAATAGATGTATCAATGAACTGTGAGTTATTTGCTGATTAGATTGTTGCTCTCACTATCACTGCTATCTTAAATTGTATTTACTCCTCCTCATAATGACTGCTAATCTGCACATGTGATAAAGTTAAAAATAAAAAAGAAAAGAAAGAAAGAAAGCTGGAAAGAGTGGTAGAAAAAAATGCATACTTTACCTTAACATTCAAATCCAGCTTGGGATTTGCATTTCTTTGTTTAGATGTTGCAGAATGTAGTACTTGCAGTCAAGTGTTGAAATTTCTAGTCACGACCTTGTTTAGGAAAACATTAAGCCATCTATTTTTATGTGGCACGACCTATCCTTCTGCCTTGAAAATAGCAGTAGTATCATTTCTTGAGCTATGTTGTTGCTGTGAGCATCTTTTATTTTCTTGCAAATATCTAATGTTTTTTGTCTACTTGTCTTAGGTGCACTCTTATTCAAAGTTTACAGCAACTACTTTTTGCTTCGTCGACAACTGCACAACCACTCCTTACACCTCGGGTAGGATCTTCTTATACCTGTTTTTTACTAAGCCTGTATATTTTTATTTTTTGCTGTATTATGGCTTTCTACAATCCATGATAATTGATAGCATGAAGATTTTGTTTTGTGATGAGACATGGGTGATAACTGTCAAATTCACATAAATAACTAGATAAGTAGCATCAGTTAATAGCTTGGAAACATGAGATGATGAAGGCAATCAAGTCATTGATGCGTATCAGAAGATCTGCAAAGTCAGTTTTTTCTGTTGTAGTTAAGTGAGATATATTATTGGTTGGTTCTCTTTTGCATTTTCCTCAATCAGTTGGACTCCTCTTCACGGGGTCTTGCAGCTTTTAACTTTGTTCTAGTAGGAGAATTAGTGTGTATTTGAAATTGAAGTGTTAAAAAGCAAAGATCATGGTAAGTTCTGTCCATTGAGAATGTTTTAGGTATTTCTGTGAATCCTTCTAAAATTTTGGAGGATATTATTGGTATTAATGTTCTTGAATTAATTTTCAAGAGGTGATTGAAGTGACTAGTTCATCACTGTTGATCTACATATGGGCTTTGTTTATCACTACCGATCTTCATTACAGTTTCATTTTTGTGTTTCTTCTATAGTCTATTTTTATATTTCTGATTCCATGATATTTGACATGTTTGAAGCCATTGATGAAAGAGCTCGATGAAATGGAAAAGATAAATGCAAAACTCTCAGCTGCAGTGGAAGAAGTGACACTTGAGCACTGTAAGAAGACTGAGGTAATGCTTACTAGTTGGATAGTCTCACTCTCCTGTCCTTTTTCATAAGATTTGCTCCTTCGAGCAAACCGCTCATATCCTTAACATAATTTTGCTATTTCTTCTGTGCATGCAGATTGTTAAACATCATTCTCAGGAAGTTGGGCTCCAAAGGCGGGTATTTGTCGACTTCTTTTGCAATCCTGATCGTTTGAGGAGCCAAGTCCGCGAATTGACTGCTCGTGTCAGAGCCTTGCAGGTTTCTTAATCTCGTTCTTGCGAGTAACAAAACGTATCTTGATGAACCATGGCATACATGTATTCATTTAGATTATACTTTTTAAAGCTGCAAGGAAGTCCAAGTACAGTTCAGTGACACCATGCAATATATACTTGTGGATGCCAAGGCTTTTTGTCGAATAAAACACTTAAACATCAAATTGGTTAGTTGCACTAAAGAATTTGCAAGAATCTAGTGTAAGTATACCCGGATCATTGTCTTTAAAGTCTAAATAATTGACCTGGCAATTACGACTGTCTTGTCATCTGGGGAATCTTTTAAGCAAACGTATGCGACAAAAGAGGTTTGTTCGGTCATTCTGAAACTTTTGGCACTGTAGACAGCGGCCGCAAATGAATTCTAAAGAGTTCTGTGGTACTCAGAGCAGGGGTGTCGTGTAAGTTGGGTTGGTATGACTGGACACAATTTCGACACAACATGTAACGGGTTGAAACAATATGAAAATTCACATGAGGTTGAATTGAGTTCATGTTTCAAACATAAAAGTTCATTAGGTTAGCTCTTGGACTTAAGATTTACACTACACAAAACGATCAACACTTTGCTTGAAAGTTTTAAAATGATAAATGAGAATTTGTTTGGTAAGGCATTTCAACCAAAACTTAATTTGAATTAAAAAAGAAAAAGGGTGTTCATTGTTTGATTAGTCGAAAAATTAAACTCTTTTGATCAGTAGAGAAATTATACCAGACGAGGATTAAATATTTTTTAAGTTATTTATTTGTTTAAATTATAATAATAATTATTAAATAAGTTATTTCAATATATTTTTTTTTCTTTTGGTTTCATAAGTGTTTTATAAAACAAATATTGATTCCTAAGACAAAATTGTTTTCATTCTCCATTCCATAACTAAAATTGTCAATTTATATTTAGCTTTTACACTGACATCACTATCCTTGGTTTTGGATCTGGAAAATGAAGTAACCAGATTGAGTATAACTAGTAATGATCAACTGTTCCACTTGGGAGAGAGGGTGATGAATTTTCTCCTACAGGCTTGAGTAAGAAGTGGACCACAAGGACTGATAAATAAAAAAATATTTTCCTTTTAAAAAAGAAACAACATATATAATTCATGCCTTGACTTCCATTAATAATCATATATTAATATCAGCATCCACTATTAAAAATATACTACTAAAAACCCAGATTCCCAACAACCAAACACATCATCAATTTTTCAGTTTGTTTTGGGGGGTGGGTTACATTTTTCTTTCACATTGTCTCCTTTGAAGAATAATTATTAACCCATCTTTCTTGATCTTCTGACAAATTATCAGAAGTCAGATTGTGGACATTCATCAATACATAAAGTTTCTGAGGACGTGCAGTGTATGGGGGGAACAATTTTATTCTTAAATTCATATTCTGTATTTCAAATTCTTTAATTTTTTTTTAAAGAATTAACAAATAATTTGCAGACTATAACTTAAAAAAGGCATAGTAGCTATACAAATACAACAGCTAAAACTATAATTTCAGGCTGCAAAGGGCAATATAAATGCAACATGTCACTTTGCAATCTTGTACTAGATTGGGGGCAAATGAAAGAAAGAGAGCTCAACTCTGAGAAAGACAGACAGTGTTTCTGCCTTTGTTTACAATAAAAAAATACATGTGACACTGCCCTTCCTGACCTCTCACAGCAACCAGGGAGAGAGTAACAGTAAATAGGCTCCAGATACTTTCACAGAATGGGTAACTTGCGTCTCCCATTTCCCTCATTTACCACCCCTACTTTCTATCATGGATAAAGTAAAATTTTGTCATTTGTTTTGGGATTTAGACATTGCATTTCATTGCACCAATATGAAAAGTATTACAATGCAATATCACATCAGTAACATATTAAAATTCACTTGTAGCTATTCCATCAAAAGTAAACATTAAAATCTATTTACACATAATCCATGTGCATTCCCTCACTCTTTCAAATCATTGTCTATTATCGTTTTAACTTTTTCAACTAATAAAATGATGAACCTCTTAGAAAAAATCAATCTAATACATGTAGTCTTTGGCATTTGAATCTTGAGAGTCTCATAATAATAGTAATGAGTTATAGATACAAAATATCTAACTTTTAATGTTATATTTATAATTTTTTGGTTTGATTTTATATTTTTAAGTTGTGAATTTTACATTTAATAGCAAAAACTTGATGGCAATATAGGTTCACCTATCTTAGTGTATGGTAGCAAAACCCATTAATTTTGATTTTTGAGAGATGGGGTTTCTTGTCTTTGTCAGAAAACATTTTCAACCCTTTTGTGAATGAGAATTGAGTTCTCCATTATTCCCCCTAAAATTATAAAACTCAAATCTCTCACTGATTTTTACACATATCTAGTCAATGCCAAACCTTCATGTGGGAGGAAGCAGATTTCTTTTTAGTGTTTTCCAATTGGTGAACAATCAATTGGTGTAAAACTTGAAAATATTGCACGACAGTTATTTTATTTTGCTCACAATATTTGAAAACAAAACAAACAAACAAAAAAAGGTATAATAAAGTGTCATTGAAAATTGTTCAGATTCTCCATCTTTTGTCACCCAATAGTGTATTGAAGCAACACCACCCACCAGCACTACAGCATATAATTATTGGTAAGGACAAGAATATTGCCTCTAAGTTGCATGAACAGATGCATTGAATATAAATTCACCATGACCATTTTGGACTCTTACAATATCATTTTTACTTATATCAGCACCTGACTCTACTTACAAATCTTGCTTTTCAATTGATTTTCAATTATACAATCCAAACTTGCAACCAATCTAAGAGAAAAACAGTAGATTGAAAATTTTATGGGTATTCTTTTTGCATACAAGACAAGGTTGTTCCTTCATCTCCATCCATACCTTGCCCGTATACTCACCAATCTTTTATCTTTTACCCGTGTGTTTTGTGTCATAACGCTCAAAACTAAAATCTCAATAGAACCTACGTGTTCCACTAACGATAAAGTCTTATATGAGAACGTTAACCTAGCGTTTTACCAAGTAGACTGGCTCAAGAAGATTGAACCCCAATCAAAACCCTATTCGAACAAACAGAAGAACCAATCGCAGGACTAATCTTTCAGAGATTACTACAGTTCTTACAATTCTTCCTGTCCCTTTAGTACTACCAACTTTAAGCATAGAATTCAGAGAGAAAAGTTCATGCCATTTGTTCATCTTCTCCAACTTTCCTAGAATCTTTTTCACCTATACAAAATTGTTTCATTTTATAGCCAGTAATGAAGGATAAAGTGCAATGTGGGTGTAACAGAAAAGAAAGATTCTTTGAATACGTCACCAGCAAACATAAATGCCCCACTACTTCCACTACCACTAGCACTGCCACCAAACACAACACAATCAGCCAATCAGTTTCAAATACAGCTAAAATAAAGAGTTGGTTCATGAACTGTATTGCTCTGATCATAGCAAAATGGGCCGCAAGCATGCATGATCTACAGATAAAGATGAAATTGTTGCGTTTCTTCACATGTCAAAGCGGCCAAAATTTCTGTACGCATTATAAAATAAGTACAGTAAATTATAACAGAAAAGACAAACTTGAAGCGGAGAAAAAAGGGTCATGTTTATTCCAAAGGGTTTCTAAAAGTTCCATCAGTACATGTATAGACAACGATGAGGAGAAAAACTAGTAACTTGCTGTACCAGATAGACTGACCTAGCCTAATTGACTGAAACCTAGCCACAAACCCTGATTTCCGTTCTCTGTTTTTTCCACATGATATGTTAGACAAAGGACTTTTGGTTTGTATTTGTTTTGTAATTCATAACCCCTGTTATGTTACAGACCATTAGTCTACACATATCTTTGACAGTCCTACTCCTTGTCTTTACAGTAAAATAAGTGATGATGGAAAAAGGAAATAACACCATCATCGTTAAACCTAAAACTAATTCCTGCTATTTTAGCAAATCCTAGGCTTAAGATTAACCAACAATTTGCAGGAAATATATTTGTCTTCTAAGGGTCAACTTTCTTCCATTGGAAATCTCCTGGGAGTGGCTTGTCATTCACGGGATCATAGTTGTACCTGCAAACAAAACCACATTCTTATATCAGCTAACATGGCGTCAAATGAACTTTAGTTTGAAAATGACTCAAAGCAATCCAAAAATTTCTGACAATATCAAAGATAAGGCAGATAGTTGAATGTTGTATACTTCTCTATAAAATGTCTTCGCTGCTTTTCTTCTGCATCAGCAAAGAACAGATCCATTTCATGTGCTGTTGGGATCTCTCTACGCACCAAACTCAGTGCTCCTCTGTTCTCCATTGAGCTGTTAGGCCTGTTACTTGAACCTGGGGTTCTTATGGTCTCTGGGACCCTTATCAAACTGCATGGAGTGGACTCCCTAGTGCCCCTGTCACAATAAAAGATGTTATAAAAGACTAGTACCAGATTAAAATCAATGAAACAGCGGATGCAAAAATAATACATTGGTTACATTACATGAATTTGTATTAAAAAACTATTATCATCCACATGCAAAGAATTTAATATCAGGATTATGCAAATATAATCAAAATGAAATCAAGCATGTATATTGAAGCAAAAAAATCTGAAATTAAACTACTAATTACATTTCCAATATTCTGAACCAATCATTCACGATAGTAATATGCATTTTCACAGAAGGCAAAAGTACTCCATAAAAAAAGTAGACACTTTCCTAAGCATAATATGCGTCGATCACAGACAAGCAACTTCATGTCTAAAACTAAAAAATCCCCTTTGAAATACTTCATTCGCAAATATTTTTGCAAAAAAAGACTGCAAATCAAAAAGACAAAACCAAATACTTCCTGCAAGATAAAATTAGCCCCAGCGCTCTTGCCCTCAAAGAGGACCACCAAACAGATCAGAGTTATATGTTAAAAAAGTTGAAAAGGCATCCATTGAAGGAAAAAGAACAAAAAGGTTTTATTCTTTTCAAATAGAATAATGAAATGGCATTCATGTCTAGAAACACCAAACACCTAAACTAAAGGACATACCAGCATATATATTTACTTTGATGTTTGTATAAGTCTTAAGTAACCAAGTTCTAGAAACATGCGAAACATCAAGTTCAAGGACAATACATACAAAAAATCCGTGAATGACAGTAGAAGGCTGATAATGATATGTTCTGGTTTAGAAAAATGGTTCTCTCTCAAACATGGAATGACATCCAAAACTGTGATGTCAAATAAAAACCCAGCTTTCTATTGGTAACAAAAGAATAAAAATGAAATTGATTTGTTGTCACATTCCAACACTTTCAACCAAATTCATCATAAGTATAAGCCACAACTAAGATATAGATATCATAGATATTTCAACTGCATCAGAAAGTTAAGCAAAACCAGTTTTAATTTTTTTTGAACTTTTATGAACATTTACAGTGACCCATAAAAGGAGAAAAAAAACACCCTATTAAACAAACAATTCTTCATCAAAACAAGGAGAAAGTAAAAACAAACAATTCTTTGGTAAAGCATACACCATATAAGTTTATTTCCTTTGTCACCAGATTACTTTTCCCTGCTAATGAAAAGCAGCCAAGCTATGAAAGGAGTTTATTGCTGAATAAACAAGGTTTTCATTTTTGTCATGACAAGACCAATGATTCTGAATTTCAGTTTTCTCTTCCATGTGTAAGCAACTGAAATTTTTTTTAAGAAAAAAAATAGCAGATGACTCGGTTAACTAAAGCAAAAAGTAAAATTTTTTTGCTTCATTTCTGTTTTCTTATATTTTTCTAGCAATCGCACAAACGAACAAGCAAAACACTCAAGAAAGCTTCAATAATTTGTGTTACTCTGATTCCCCCTTCTGAGATAAAAGCCTTGAAAAACCTAAACATAGAGAGAACGAACCCAGAGATCCGAAACAATAATGAACAAAGATAATAGCTTATATAATTCAAGTACCATTTTCTCTATTTTCTCAGCAACCAAACGAACTCAAACAAGAGAACTTCAAAATGCTCCAAAAGGCTTCCATAATTTAAAGTCCATCCTTTCCCTCCATTTCCTTTGTAACGAAACATAGTCAAAGTAACAGAGCAATACAAACTCATGGCTAGAGGGTATCGATTTTCCCCTTGTTTTTGTTCATTTTCTTAACAACAAAACAGACACAAAATCCAACCACTAAAAAGAAACCCTACAAAAGAGTGTTCAAAATCTTAAAACAAATTTTGATTGAAAACCCGGAGACAAGAAAATTAGGGGGGGGGTTTGGAACCATCCTCAAGAAACTCAACTATTGTTTTCAAGAATGAAGAAAAGACCCACCTTTCATTTCCTTCCCATTCCAACTCATTTTCTCCACATGAACCTTCAATACCCAAATCACTGTCTTTATCCTCTTCAATAATTTCCTTCTCCTTTACGTTACCACTATTCTCCTTCTTCTGAACCGACCCACAAGGCCCAGAATCCACCGTGGCCAACTTCACACGTGTCTTCGAATTACCATTCGAATTCCGCAGGCTGCCTTCTTTTTCCTTCTCTTTGTCTTTGGCAGCGGCGTGTTTCGTCCGCCTCGAAGGCTCGTTGGCGAGAACCGGCGGCTTCTCGAGACGGCGACTTCGCAGCTGCAGATAGGAGCCACCACCAGAGTTAGCAGCGGGTGCTGATTTCTGAAGACGTTGGAGCGCTAGGGTTCTGGCACGCGTACGAACTCCAAGGGAGGACTGTGATACCTCCATAACGGCAACCTCGCCGGCCGTTTTGGCCTTCCTCATGTACTTGCCCATCAAGCTAAAAGCTACCTAAGCTAAAGCTAAGCATGGAGAGCGATGGAGAGAGAGAGAGAGAGAGTGAATGTGTCGGAAGAAGGAAAGAAATATGGTAGGGTTGGGACTATTCAGCGGAGTATTAGTATTCTGTATTCTGTACTTCCCCTTTCATTTTCTCATCTCCTTTTTTTCATTTTCTCATCTCTCCTCAATCTCTCCATATTTTGCAATTTTCCAATTTTTCCATTTTTTTTTAATTTCTACTTTTGAACAAAGAACAATAGAAATTAATCAAGTTTGACCATACCTTGCTGAATACCTCATTTATTTATTTATCTCAATACTAATTATTAATTACTTAAAATAAATATTTATTTATTAAATAATTATTTAAAATTTGTAATTAGTTAGTAAATAAGGATCTTGAATTCAATTTATTCAACACTATAGCTCGTATTTTATACTATATTCATAAATTTATGATAAGTTATAATTACGTTATTTTATTTTTTTAATTTAAATTTAAAATATTACGTAGTAATATATCATAGTTATAATAAAAATTACTGATAAGTTATTTTTCAATAAATTTTTAAATAATTATTTCCTAATAAATGATACCACCTTAACGAGTTAGCAGCAGCAGCAGGGCGGTAAGTAGTGTGAGGCGGCGGCTTTTAAGTTTCTTCTTTGGTAAGAATAGAAATGGTCAAGCTATGAGGTGGCATAAAAATGAGAGTGCCACTTGGCTGCCTGCCCTACAATTAAGAAAGTATCTTTTAAATTGAACATGATATATATATATAATATATATATATATATAATATATATATATATAGTCACAGGCACTTTTACCATTTCTACAAAAGAAATATATAATGTAATTGATGAAATTAAAATTAATTAAAATTTAATAATTTTCAAAACAATTTTATAAAAAAAAATTAAACATAAATATAATTTATATTAATATCGATTATAAGTTTATTAAAATGTGTTAAAATTAAAAATAAATTAATTGTATCAATCAAAATAATGATCATTGTTTTGCTCTGAACATCATCAATTTTGGGCGGTCTTTGCAAATATTTATTAAATATTCTCAAACAATTCATAATATCTTTAATCTCGCGATACGAGTGAAACCCCGAGTTTTTGCAGTTACGTTAAACGGCCGGCACAAGTCATTGGATTCTCTGTATAAGTGGCCAGGTGGAAAGTGCAATTTGTTTTTATTTTTAAAAAAATATTTTATTTATATATATTTTTTTTAATTTCTTTGGTACGATGAGCCTGTGGCAGAATCTTACCGCCCCGTAAAAAAAAATACTGCACAGTTCACGCCCTTGTACACGTGGAAATATGCAGTTGAAAAGGGCATGCATTCATATTCCCACGGTTATTTTGGCAGGTACGATTTTAGAGCATGGAGAGCGTGTGACCAATTGCTTAAAAAGGGCCTTTTGTCCCATTAGTTTTAAAGGTATACCCTACACTCTCTCTCTCTCTCTCGCTGTGTGCCCGTTCAAATAGATAAGTTTTGTATTAATAATACTAATTATTTTTATTTTTTACAATTATAATTTTTTAACCCAAAATAAGAAATTCCCCCTAACCCCCTTTTTTTTATTTTTCTTTTCTTTGTATAATAATACCTCTTGATATTCATACTTTTTTTATTTTATTTTCTTAATAAATATTTTTTTTCCAAGCACGACGGAGATTTTGTTACAATATTCTTAAAATAAACATAAAAAAAAATTACAATTATTTTGTTCTACATGGGAGAGATGGTAATTTGGTCTGATGTAGAAGAAGAAGAAGAAGACATCCTTATATAGCATGCTGCTAGTTTTCATGAACAAGAATGTTTCAATGCTAGTGGTTTACATTATTTTTATACACAAGGCATGGTTGAACATCATGCAAGATGCATTGTGTGTTGAAATTTATGTTGATGATTACAAACTTTCAAAGAAATCAAACATGAGAATGACTAATTTTCTACATGTTTATTGGTTGAGCCAAAATAAATCTTATAATTATAAGTTTAATGTTTTTTTTTAATATAATAGAGTTTAATGATTTTTTTAAAAAATTTTATATCTAATCCCATGTATTTAGATATTAATTATGATAACATTATCATTAACCAAATCTTCAACATTTTCCTTTAATTTATACTTTTGATTATGACCGTTATTTTTTTGTTCGACATCATTCGACGTTTTATTTGAACATTTCATTTATCATTTGTTATAAAAGAAATTTCAGTATATCTTTCCTTTAAAATGGAGTAACATAATTTAATTTTTAATTATTTTTTATTTTCTTCAACCTCGAAGAATACTGTCTAGAGGGAAGAATGAAGACAATAAAAAATTACCAACAATGATACGATTATGATCTAGTAAGAAAGATATAAAGAGTGGCCTTAACTATTGTAAAAAGACATCAAAATATATATGATTTCGGTAGTATTTACATTTAACATTTAACAATAAAATTAAAATAATAAATTTAACAATAAAATTATTAAAAAACTAAATAATTTTTTTTTGAAAAAATTTCTTTGAAGTATTTTGTAACGCTACGTTAGATGAATTTATTCATTTAACTTAAGGCAATTTATTAGTATCTCAATACAAAGCCAAGTTAAAGGCATTGAGTTTGTTTGCTGACTTTATGGTATTTAAAGCAAAATAAATCTTATAATTATAAGTTTAATGATTTTTTTTATAAATTTTATATCTAACCCCATGTATTTAGATATTAATTATGATGACATTGTCATTAACCAAATCTTCAACATTTTCCTTTAATTTATACTTTTGATTATGACCGTTATTTTTTTGTTCGACATCATTCAACGTTTTATTTAAACATTTCATTTATCATTTGTTATAAAAGAAATTTCAGTATATCTTTCCTTTGAAATGGAGTAACATAATTTAATTTTTAATTATTTTTTATTTTCTTCAACCTCGAAGAATACTGTCTAGAGGAAAGAATGAAGACAATAAAAAATTACCAACAATGATATGATTATGATCTAGTAAGAAAGATATAAAGAGTGGCCTTAACTATTGTAAAAAGACATCAAGATATCTATGGTTTGGGTAGTATTTGCATTTAACATTTAACAATAAGATTAAAATAATAAATTTAACAATAAAATTATTAAAAAAATAAATAATTTTTTTTAAAAAAAAATCTTTGAAGTATTTTGTAACGCTATATTAGATGAATTTATTCATTTAACTTAAGGCAATTTATTAGTATCTCAATACAAAGCCAAGTTAAAGGCATTGAGTTTGTTTGCTGACTTTATGGTATTTAAAGCAAAAACTAAAATTAAATAGTTTGTAAAGATATGGATGCCAACACTTGATTATAAACTTGTAATATTGAATCTTTAAAACTATTATGAAATGGTTGAACAAGATGAAGATTATTAGTTTAGACAAAAGCTAGAATCCAAGAAAAGGAGTTCATCAAAATGGAAAATAAAAAAGAAATAAATGAGAGGTCAGTTTCATCATGTGCTTGCTATGACTTTGAAAAATCAGGCCATCAATGAAATATATGTCTGACATTTAAAGTGAATACAGAAGCAAAGTAACTAATTCTAATAAGGAAAGTATTTGAGATATTTGAAATTTATGTTAAGTGATCATGTTTTTTCAAAAGTCAAACAAATCTCACATGGGAATAATTAGATTAGCATAAACAATATAATAAGATTGTTTTATCTAATATTTTCTTTTTAAAACAAATGACAACATAATTGGCCAATAAACCAGGCTCCTACAGTCGCCATAAAGATGAATTAAATTATGAATGGTGAAGTGAAAACCGAAAAGAGCCAAAAGGAAGTGTTAAGTCAATCTAAAAGCCGTGAAGTAATAATTGGCAACCAGATTCTCTCTCTGCCATTCATAAAAGCCTAAAGCGGTTAGATTTCTACTGTTCAGATCCTTTCTGGACTAGTAGTTTTCTGTGAAGTGAAATCATGGAAACTTACCAATTTAGCTAAATATGTAAAATCATTGAAATTGTTCATTTGGGAAAAAAGAAAGATGAACAAAAGTAGAGAATTTTGATCAGGAATATGTCTTCCACCACAATATCAGAAAAAAGCTTCATTGCTATTAACATATGCCCAAGAATTCTTGGTCAAGAAAGAATAGCATTTTAAAACAAGTTAAAAGAACAAAAATCCCATCACAGAATTTAGAAACTTGAACATACTTTTGTAACACTTTTGAACAGACATACCTTTGAATAGAACCACTTGTGAACAAAAATGCTTTTCACATAAGCCTTTTATTTATAATTTTTTAGACCAAATTACATAAAAAAAAACAATATTCTCATCACAGAATTTGAGAACCGCAGGTTATGTTCACTCTGTTTAAAAGTACTTCTGCAAGAAACACTTGTGAATAATGTTTTAGTGCTATGTTAGACATTAAAATGGCTAAAAATAATTTTGATAAACTAAATTTTACTTCTGTTGTGCAGTTAAATATTTTCTAAAAATCACCCACTAGAGAAATTGCAAATTAGTTTTTGAGAATCATCATTTCCACACCCCCCAACCCAACCCAATCATATTTTCTAAAAAGACAAGCTTTATTTTACTTTATCCCTCTCATTCTGACATGAATTTTCAAAATTAAATAACATGAAAAAAAAATTCAAATGGCTGGTTATCAGTAAAATGGCCAGAGATTAAACTTTTGATGTAATATTTCTACACCAGGTCAAGTAGAAATAGTTTCTTGGAGAAACGAGGGAACAAAGACAATTACAAAATGTTCGGTGATCAGTGTTAAATATTACCATTGTACAGAAACAAAAAGTTTCTTTGGCAGCACATCTACCAATATTGTACCTGAAGATTACTCAACAGACATTACCATAAAATTTCAGAATTTTTCAGATTTGCAAACAGTTCCATCTCATTGGATGAAAGAAATCCTTCTCTTCAAATAGTAAGCAGATTTCTTGATGTTACTGCAAAAACAAAATGCATTTTGAATCTTAATGCACGAAAACTATAGTGCAATATATATGCAGTATATACAAATATTTTTTTAATTACAAAATTGTAAACCAAGCCTCACTCCAACCCTGATACAAGTTATGAGATATAGCCTAATCAATATCTATAACCAAATTTCATAATTTAGTTGTATGACTAACTCTTGGTTTCTGCCATCATGCATGGCGGTATAGGGATATTGGCAATGGATGGAATGGGAGGAATTGGTAATATCACACTTTCAAAAATGTCATTCTACATATTGCAAATTCTAGGTAAAGATTTTGAACTTCTTACCTTTCCACTTTCACTGAGTGAAATCTGATGGAGGTTCAACAGAACCATCTTCTGCATCCATAGAATAATCATCTGGAAAAACATAAGTACGATAAACATCTTCCAGATCATTAGTATTGTCTTCTAGGTCTTCTGGGATGTCACCAGACAAGTTGGCAGCCTGAGAAACACCATCGTGATTTTCTGTAGCATCTGAGCCATCATCATCAGATAATTCAGCATTCATCCTATATAGCATATCATTTATGTTTGGTGGCTCCATGACCTCAAACTTGTGGTCTGGTTTATGCTGTTGATTAAATCGACCTAAAATCTTAACAGGATTACGGTGGCATGCTTCACATAGGTCAAAACCTATTGCCTCTATGCAGTCTTTGCACTCATATCTCTCCCCAATTATTGGAGACATCTGCATAAACATATACAAAGAGGTATCTATTTAAGTTGGTCTCCAAAGAGTGAAGAAGCTTACATAAAATACACATTTGCAGCATAATACATCATCTGGTATCCAAACAAGGGGTACCAGAGCAGACCTGGAAAGTAGATTCTAAGATCCTAAACTCTGCTTAGGCCATAACAAATTCTTTGCCATTCAGATAAAATGGCCAAGCAGCATGTACATCTTTCCTCAATTCGACTGATCTCCAAATTTACACTTGTTCCCAAAGTTTTTACTTACTTATTTAACGAATTCTCCTCCCTTGCTTCACTGAACTATTAGTAATCACACAGCTCCTAAAAGTCCAAGTTTTGTCTTAATGGAGAAGAAGACTTGCCAATCAGTGTATCCTTTTACTCACTGCAAACTTATTGAAGCAGACAAATGCCTAAAAAGAATTAATCGAAAACTACCAAATGACTTTCATTTCACCTGGACTACACTTTAAAACATCACCAGCTAATGAAAGCATGCAAATTGGGAATAACTCAAACACCACACTCGGGAACAATATTGCATTATTAGGTTACTCTGTAAAACTCTCTGTTGCCAATGAGCCTATGAATGTTTTTGTTATAATGCAACTGGTAACCATGTCACTAATGATGATGAAACTAAAAGGTTAGGAGAATTAATACTCTAGAAAAAGACATTTAGAATATTACCCCACAAAAATCACAACCAACTCCAAAATGGACCTTTGGCCCATTGCCAAACAACCATAAAGAGTAAACATCTGTAGGGAATGATGCTGATCGATGTGCATGACGTTGAGCCTGAACCTGTGTTGAACCTGAAATAAAGTTGGTTTTGATAGGATGGTAGAAACAGGTCAAATTATAAACAAAAATTGTAACATTAAGACAGAGAGGTAAATCAATATCAAGGAGAATCACCTGCATACAAATACACACTAGTTGTCAGAAACATGCAGTGTCTGTGTACCAAAAAGAAGGCAGGGAAAAAGAGATGGGGGCATGGGAACTTTTCATGTACCTAGATAAAAATTTTGAAGTTATCACAAAAAACTGACAGGAGATAGTTATAGAAAACACACATTAAGGAGGGAAATAGGCAAAAGATGTATGTGGGCATCCTAGTGTGGACAAAGAGAGGCAAGCCACTTAATGGTTAAGAAAACAGACTTTTATATAACTGAAATGAGGATCAACTAGTGTTAGCAAACCAGAAATAAAGATAGTTAATCAAGGCAATTATAACATCATCAATGGAGGAGGTAAAGAGGAAAGGTTGACAAAGTTTCCTGATAAAATGTCATGCCTGTACTAGTAAAATGCACATGTGATTCACAATGATATGGACCAATGACAAAAAAGGAATTAGATGTCATAACAAAAATATCATAGCAAGAGTAATTGATACATTCATAATGATTACTGGCTTGTTTATGGCCTTAGGAAGAATGGAGAAAGAAAAAACACAAAAAAAGAGCTGAATTATAAATTAAATTCATTTTTGCTAAAAGTTGATAATAATTTATAGCTTCCCAAAGATGAATTAAAAAAATATTATTTTAAAAAATATAGAAATAAACTCTAATGAAATTGTTGAAAGATCATTTTTGCCTTTGCATTGCTTTGTTTTCTTTTATTTCTTAAGATAGTAAAAGATTTTTATAATTGTCTATAAGCATTAAATTTTGCATTAAGTTAATGACTTCATATTTCAGATGAGAAGAGGAAGAAAAAAATTATGAACTGAAACATAATATGATAGCAAATAATTATTGAAGATTTCCCTTAACGGACACCAAGAAAAGAATGGAAAATTAGCGAAAAACTCTAAAGATACTGATTAGTGATTCCGTTTGCTTTAACTATTTCTTTTTTCCTTCTTCTTCAGGGATAAGTGAAATTTAATAATAGCCTGTAAGTATAACATTCCACTCTAGCTGGAACAAGTTTGCCAAAATAAGGATATCGATGTCGAAATTATGATGAATCTCAGCAAAGAAATTGAAGAAACAAGCTCGTACACTGCATCTCAGTAAAGAAATTGAAGAAACAAGCTCGTATACTGACCGCTGGTTTGTTGACACAAAGCTTCCCGCCTCTCTGCATATAAATCAGAAAACTGCTCCTCCAAGAAATGCTCTAGAATTAGACATACACTAGGGAGCCCATGAGGATGCAAACTTTGACAAATTGGGCACCTAAAGTTTCCATCTTTAGGAACAACGATACAAGATTCACAATACACTGCACAAAAGAAGATATCAAAGTGAATGTCCATACCCTGTAACAGTTCCATCTCCTCTTTCAATTGTGAACATAATTAGTTAATTTAATAAAAATTACCATGTCCACAATTAAGAACAACAGGCTGAAAGAGTATCTTCTTGCATGCAGCACAAGATAAATCATCAACAGAAACCAGGTTGTGAGTTTTGTTTTCAAAATCATTTACTTTCAAACTACATTCTTGGATGGTTGTATTTGCAATGGCTTCAGGGCTTTCTGAAGATGTCATTGATTTTGATGTTGCATAATTTCCACATTCAACAGCCTTTTCCACTGATTTCATGCACAAGGCAGATTTCTCATCTCCAGAACCATTACTTTCTGAATACAACATTAGCTGTCCTTGAGTTGGGGAATGAAGAGAACTGCAGAAGCTTTCAGCATCCTTACTACTTTGTGATCTAAATATATGATATTCAACATTGGGTGAGAACCGGTCACTCTTCTTCTCTTCTTCTGAACAACCAAATAAGATCACAAAAAAAACTGTTACATGAGACAACATTCAATCGAACAGCCATGGGTAAGAACTTTAAAAAATTTACTATAAAAATGCTTCAGAAGAGTGGCAGCTGTGATTACAGGATACATCTAATTTTCGAAGTGTTCAAAGCATGAAAAAGGGATAGAGTCGCAAGCAAAGGGGCCAAAAGATGTAGATCATGGTCTTACCCACCTTTCAAAAAAGGAAAACGTAATGCACAGTTCATTCAGAAATTTAAACTTGGAGGACATCAATACAAACAAATTAATATTTGACAATTTTGACAAGTAGTCAGTCAATATAATTCTTTACTGATATGATAGTTTTTCATGTTTAATGGCACTATTTGTTTGGTTTTCCTATATATGTGCAGAATGAACAAATCCACTAATGTCATGTACCATGTTCACAATAACTTCATGCTCCAAACCTGTTTTGGCAAGTTATTCCATTTGATTTCTCCAGATGAATATTTTAATATGTCATTTTGCAGGTGGATGTTCAAAAGGAGGAATCCACCTCAAATTACATTAAAATTCTAAAAACACATTTCTGTCAAGTATCTAAAATATCCATTTCAGTCTAATATGCCTTTAAGGGCTCATTTGGCAGCTCATAATACCAAGGAAAGTGTATTGTGTTAACTTGTCCAAATACATGTTTGGTACCTATCTTGCACCCATGTTGGATTTATCAAGTCAATTTGCTCATACACATGCTTAACACTAAATGGGATGAGAAGTGGGTTTCCATGGGACATATTAAATCATATCAAATTATTACCACTGCCACTAACATTTAAAACATAAATATTGAATTTGTTTTCATTAATATTAGTTTGCTTCAGGATGAAATTGACTTTATTTTCCATATACAATCCTATGTAATTCAGCTCTACCCAATTCAATTTAGTCCAGTCCAATCCTAAAGAATTAATCCTGTCTAGTTGGACATATCAAAGGCATATTAAGAACAACAATAGTTGGTATCTAGAACTTGAAAGAATTAAAAAAAAAGAGAGAGTTTACACTTGACTCAGAGGTGTCTGTAAATTCCTCTGTGAACCCTTGATGCACCAGATCACTCAAGTTGACAGCAGCTGTCCAAGGCTAAAAGGTGAAACTACTCATATAAGTTTTCATGATTCAATTGCAAGACTCACTTCTAGCTATCCAGATAACATTTCATTGTGCTCAGCAGAGTGGAGCATCTCAATTATCACCTTGACGACCATCATGTAAATATGGAGCAGACTGCAATTTCCTCTAAGAAGCATATTCAAGTAATTAATCCTTCAAGTAATCACTCCTCACAAGTTGCTGGATATTTCTAAGTACAGTTGAAGTTCATAATCAAGCTAAATATGTTAAGAGGAAATGTTAATACGACACTCAAATTACTATTCTTGAAGCACCTCATTAATTCTAACATTATTTAAAACCATCTGTTTGTAGGTTGGTACATCAAAAAGCTGTATGTAAGCTATATAAGAAAATAAGTCAAAATTTAATGGCAAAACTAATAGTATGACATATGGACAATTCAGAACCTGTAGCTATGTGAAAGGAAAACAGTAATTCTCACCAGCCACTTGCCTTTCCCTTTTCTTATAGATCACAGGATACAACTTCATGAGCAAGAAGTGCAGCAATTGACAAATACTCGGGAAATGATTATATGGGTGGCGGCAAACTGGACAATTTGACTCGTGCCAAGCATTCATGGCATTAAATACACACCAGAAGCATGAAATATGGCCGCAGGCTGCAAACATGGAAAAAGAAGCTTCAGGAAGGTGAAACTCTATATCACGAAGCAGTTTCATGTACTATGTTCTTACCCAATACAACTGGCTTGTAAAGGAGTTCCCTGCAGCACAAAAGGAAAGACTTCATACAGATTAAATAGCAAGGAAAAGATATGTGAAATATCTATAAAGTGATAGCAACCAGATAAGCACAAGATCTAAATGAGTAATATAGTATTGTAAGCAAAGACAAGGTATCATGGCCATTAAGTTTCCTTAAACTAAAATGTATAGAGTTTCTTCTAAATGGACAATTTAAAAACAGATTTCAGTTCAAACATATGCAGTGATATTGACAATGTGCAAATATGTGTAAAATGACTTCTAAGCTACATATCTCCAGCAAAGCTTGTTCAGAGGAAGAGGAGGTATGACAACATAAAATTTATCCTAACCTCAAGTACAAACTCAGACCAATTAATTCCTTCAACATTTATACAATTGTTATAAAGCCTTGTGTTGACTCCCACGAAAGTAGCATCTTCATATTTCAATGAAGTACATTTAGCATCACAGTAGCATCTTCATATAAAATATCATAGAATAATTCCAATAACTTCACAAGTTCCACGCCCCATCTCTAATTTCCTGAGGTTCATTGTTCTCTATCAATAAAAAAGAAAAGTCTTAACTTTTTCATTAGTAATCAATCCTTTAATACAATTACCTTTTGTTCTATATCAATAAAAGAAAGCAACTTTTTCATTAGTAATCAATCCTTTGACATAATTACCTTTTAGAATTAACTTTGATTAGTAAGAAAAAAATCATCTCACCCCCCCCTTCTTTTCAACTAACAATTTTTTTTTAAAATTCCTCACAACAGATTCTCGTTTCTTGTCTATGACGCAAACCAAACATAAGCGGGCACAACAATACAAAAAACTATTCAAGTGAAACAATTTCACAGAATCTAATGAATTAGACAAATAAATAAACCAAAAAAAAACACAAACAGTGATAATTAAAAAGGAAGAAAATGAAAGAAAAGACTCACAGACAAACGCAGCATTGAAACTCTTCAGAGAAATCTTCGTCATCTTCAAGAGAATTATGTTGCAATGGTGATTTCATTCGAGCTTTAAAATCATTATAAAAAAATTTCTCATTATTATTGTTGTTGTTGTTGCTTTCCATCGAGTTTCAATTCAGAAAGAGGCGGCGAGAAGGGAAAAAGAAAGGCAAATGGAGGGACAAGTTGAGGGACTGCACGATTTGTGATTGCCGAACTACGCCCATTTGCTATCATTCTATCTACGTTGCGGTGGCAAAGAATAGCAATGGCCCATTTGTAAAGAAAATGCTGCTCCTCAATGTTAGGGATATTATTGCCATTTCATGGAATTGAATCTTTCAATTTAATGATAATGAGAATTTGATTCCTAAGGAGGATTTGGAAATGGGATTTTAATTCCTAAAATTGACTATTTTATCCTCACACAATAATTTAATATCTTATTTTTATCTCCTTTTTTAAATTAAAACTATAAAAATCAAAAATAAATTATAAAAATAAAAAGAATATAGTAATTAATTTTATTTTTATTCATATCTTTTTGTTATTATTAACAAAATGATTATTATTATAATTAATTATTAATAAAAATAATTTTTTAAATAATAATAACCATAATTATTATAATTAAATAATAATAATAATAACAACAACAATACTAAAAGATATTTTAGTAATTTAAAATAATCTTTTTTATTTTGATTTTATTTTTAACAATTAAAGTAAACAATTTATTCTAATTTCTATTCTTTATTCCAATGCTAACTCATTTCAATTACGAATTAATAAACGCATCATAAGCACTAATTTTAACAAAACAATGTTGTAAATTACTTAGTTGGGTATAATTGTAAACCATTTAATTTAATAAATATATATAAAACTATATAATATAAATTACTTGCTTTTGTCTATTATTATTTTAACTGTAGTAAAATATTTTCATGTGCATTTGATGATAAAAGTAGTTCAATAATTTTAAAAATATTACATAACTGTTAAAATAATTATACATCATAATAATATTTATTTGTATATATTTATATTATATAATTCTTGTCACACCTTCATCTGAAGGTTCTTATGTAACAATCACTACATGTTCTTGAGTTATGTCCCGCTAGTAAGGTATGTCGCTTGAGAACCCCCAAGCCATTGAAAAACCCATCCACAAACACACACAAAATCATAAATCAAGCGTATAAAATTTATAGCATATCCATAAAATCCTTATGTGTAAATATAAATTCATAAAATATAATAATATAATAAGTATAAAATATATTTTACAAATTAAGTGATTTAGTAAAATTTGTATAACTCAACTGTGAATCGAAAATATCATACCTGAATGTGTATGCTAGGTAAGTCGACTCCTAACATGCGTTGTTGTTCTACCCTGAATTTGAACATGAAATGTGAGAGTAAAGAGGGTGAGTATATAAAATATACCTCGTGAGTTTGAAATTTAGCAAAATAATTTTGTTAAAAAAAAAGAGTGAGAATACTAAAATAATTTATTTGAAAATATTTTTGAGTTTACCATTTCTATTTAATTGATACATGTTCAAAACTACTATTGTATTTCTTTATATAAATACACATTGTTTAAATTATTTTTAAAAAATAAAATTAATAAATAATTTATAAAAGTATAATTCTCATTATAAAACTTTTTCGACATACTAGTGTTAGATGGGGATCATAGTGACTGGCCAAGATACTAACACTGTCCAAGATACAAACACTGCCTAAATCACCTCACGTATGTGGCCTCTAAATAGGACCTATCCATATGCTACATCTTGTAGTACTATGCCATATTGTATACCTTGTTACAAAAATCTGTATTCTAGTAGTCATACAAAACTTGTTTTAGTTTTAGAGAGAAGAATATTCACTCCACAATAATTTCCCTGCACGCATTGGAGAATCTTTCGAAATTGAGAAGCAACTGTAGCAGTCCTGTAGTGGATTGAATTGGAATAGTAGACCCACGTTTTAATGACCTTTGTTTCATGAATGGATTATACTGTCACGCTCGTATCGACCTTATGAATTTCTCTGCAATATCCATGTGTACAAAGCTACATTTTTAGCCGTCGGAAAATGCAAAAAATACATTTCCAACCACCCTATTTTGGGACATCGTTACATAATTAAAATATCTCCATTAATATAAAACGGCACATTTCCATTGTAGAACGTATCTCCATGAATTCGTTGGTGTTGATGGAATCTCCTAAAACCTTGCCGTTCGTCGGAAAATACATGTAAACCGAAGCTTGTCGACCAGCAAACCCAAAACTAGAAAACAGGGGATTTCACGGAAAATGACCACACCACAACGACAGGAGTGTAGATGTGTCAATTCACTCTCCGAAAAATGCTGCGAAGCAGCGATAGAAAATTTGGTCAATAGAATTTGCGGCGGTGTGTGAACAGTAACGGCAACTCCGATAACTGCATTCTTTGCACGGTTGTGATCGTGATGGTGAGAGGAATCCGATGGTGCTAGTAGTGTTTTTGAGTTCATAATTTTTCAACCTTCTTTAGACTCTGCACACTTTATGATAAATCAGTGTTTTACATCTCATATTTGCAGAATAACTATTTTATCTTGAAGAACGAGTTTTACAATTTTATATAAATAAATAATTTATAATATTACACTATCAAAATTAATGTTTAATTTATATTTATTAAATTATATTAGATTAATGTCAACTAAAACAAAAGTGTTGATGATAATACAACAACACTAATCTAGCACTCACTTTTTTTTTCCTTTTTTATTGGACAATGGAGTGATTTTGTTTGGGATGAAACAAGTAGTATTTGGGTAGCTTAAAAGAAAGTTTGCGTTTTGATTCAAAATTGATATGTTAGCCGAAAAAAACAATTGAGGTTCAGAGTGGCTGAAGTTAAATTTTAACTATAATCGCAAAAATGTTTGTGTAGTATGATTGTGTTATGACTTTTAAATTATAATTATTATAAAATAAATTCATTAATTAATAATTATAATTTCTTAACAGGTGATGGATATTAACAGATAAATAAATAAATATTTATCAAACTTAAAACACAGTGGAAGTACAATTATTTCTAGCTAAACCTCATCTGGACCCTAAAGATGTAGTAGATCAAATGACCTCTTCTCAATGACTTACCATGTGAACAGAAGAAGTTAATCACTCAGCCTTGTACCTTCTTTACTATTTAAATACTAGTATAAAAATTTGTTAAGCGTTGAATCACCAGAGCATGCTAAACAAGCGTTTTAAGCTTCAAAAGACTCTGGGGGTACAGTGATGTCTTACCCAACACAAAAGGGAAATTATCATCCCACAGGAAAATAAGATTAAAAAAGTTTTAAAAAAAAATTAAAGAAAGAAAAAATCAAATACAAGGGAAAATAATTTTTTTCTTATTCTATGTCAAACTTAAGCTGAATTCTGAGAGCTAAAATGCCAGCAGACTTTTGATATTTGAACAGCGAAAAGGGACAGCAACCTTATTTCCAGATCTTGACAGATTTGTCATGACTCGCGGAGGCAACCATCCGGGTTACTGGTGACTGTGCTAAGGCTGATATCACGCATTCATGAGCCGCAATTGTCATACACTTATTCTCAGCCATATTCCATAACTCCAGCGACTGCAAGAAGAATAATAGTTCACAACACGTTAAACATCAATTTAATCTTGACCATTCACAACTTTTGCTTAGAAGACATGTTATAAAGCAAAGGGATGGATTTGTGTATCCCACTAAGGTGAAAAGACCTCTACAATGAAAATGAAAATGAAAATGAAAATAGTTGCAGAAGACAACAATTTAAAAGCTTTTTCTTTTTCTTCTTTCTTCACAAACTTGCAACACTAGTTTTTTATTTTTTATACCTTAACCTGAATCCCTTTGAATCCAAATCTATAAACCCCAACTTGGTTTTTCTACCTAGATTAGAACCCAATACCTATTGTATAGTTACAACAGGCCTTACCAGCTAAAACTATTGAGCACCCACATACAAAAAAAAATTGTTGACTTCAAATGCAAGATCTGTCCCATAAATGCAATGGCATAGAGTTAAAGATATAACTCAATTCCAATGCAACATCAGAACAAGGAAATGAGTTGCCTTTAGGAATACGTAAGTGTCACCTAAATATAACAAAATGGCTTAATGATTATGAATCTTTTAAGATATTTGAAGCTAGAAGAAATAGGCCACCATGAAAATTATGGTAACTCACTGAATTGAAGAACAATGATGTTTAGATTAATATTAGATCACCTGGTAGCCTCCAATGACCATGAGGGTGGAATAGCTTGGATGAAAAATGCAAGAATGAAACTTGTTCCCACTGGAATTAAGCTCGTGAATGCACTCTCCTGACGCCAATGACCAGACTTTGACAGACTCTTGACTGACAGATGCCAAATAATCTCCAGTTGTGTCCCAACAAACAGAGTGCATGTCAGTGGAGTGTCCCTGAAAATCGATATTGTACCTCCCAATTAGAAACTTCAGATGAAAGAACATGTTGTAGAGCACATACAAAAATGCCAAATGTTGGTTATTTTGAAATTCTGCAGAATGCAACAAGAGTATTTATACCTTTAATGTGTGTGTCAGTCTAACTGTTTCAACATCGAAGATAGACACAACATTCTCTGATGCTGCAGCTAATAGATGTCCAATTCTTGGCTGAAATCTCACTTGTACAGTACCACCCTGTTCCATCAAGTGACTCAGATTAGAATAAGACTTCATATCTGATGATGCTTCAAGAACACGGTGCAAAAGCAAGAAGAGAAGAAATTTAATGCTAACCTTGGAAATACGAGTAGAAGAGTACTGATGGATATTCCAGAAGCGAATCTCACTGTTGCCATCACAAGAGCAGAAAAGGTCATTCTTCTTAGGGTGGAAGTCAAGGGACATTACATGAGAGGCATGCCCTGTATAAGTCTGCAAGGAATAGCTCGGCTGCAAGGATACATCAAAACAAGTGCCTAAAACATAGTGTTTAAACAACATGGTGGAATTGGCATCTCCAGATTGCAGTGCAGAGTAATTAAAACCTACACTAAATGTGGCAAGTAGAGGCTATAAATGTAAATGAAAACAAGTGTCAAAAGAATTGAATACGCAGAGCATCCCCCCAAGAAAGTATAATCAGCAAAATTTTGAAAGCTCTGGAATATTTCTTGGAAGGTTAGCTTGGTAGGTAAACAGCTAAGCTACTTACCACTTTGAATACCTCCAACTGTGTATAAAAAATTGTTTTACAGACTCAAGTATGTGCAAAGTGCATAAAAAATGAAGGCATGAATTGCAACTTATTTTTATGATGCAGAGTGAAAGGAGAAGACTGTTTTACAGTTTAAATACAGGAGTAGTGAGAAAGCAGAACTTGGAAGAGGCTCTCCTACTTTGCATCTAGTAATTCAAATTTAGCCTGTGCATAAATGACAATATGTAAAACGACAATAGAGGTAGAAAACCTACTTTGGCAGCATCCCAGAGACGCACTGTCTTATCAAATGAAGATGTTGCCAGTTGTGTCGAATTTGATCTGAAGCGAACATCAGTAATTATATGATTGTGTTCGTCTGCAGTGCATTCAGTTTGAAGAGTTTCCATATTCCAAACAACAACCTACTGACATAAACAAAAATAAGCATCCACATTATTTTTTTCATAAAAGCTCAAATATATGCAGTTCATTATGCTCCTTTGGTCAATTGAAATGAAATATGTCTCCACGAACCTCAAAACACATATAGGAATCAAATGTTTAAAGAATTGAATGGTTTATCTGAATTTCTACATGTCTGATTCCTTAAATTGGAGGGGGAGCAAATTCAAATGCTAAAAACTGTGTATGGACTGGATGCTCTGACCAATTGCATGACCAAATGGCCCTATTTCTGCTCTTTGTTAAGCATTTTAATATTTTTGAGGTTGAATTGGTTTGGACTGCTTGAAACACCAGTCATCTTGTACACCAACTTAATTAAGAACGGACTTGAAAACCTGATCTGTTCTACTATTAAGTGCAATATACTGCATCTCTGATCCTTTCCTGACAAACTAGATGGTAACTTGTCTGTTGTAACTTTCATTTCTCCAATCTTTTATTCCTCATATATCATCTTCCTCATACAAAATGACTCCTTTCTAGGACACATACAATAAAAAAATAAAGACTCTGGACTTGAAAAAGCAACTGCAAAGTTTGATGAACTACCAATTTTTTATATTGAGCTTAAGTGATAATTGGTAATTTCTCACCCACATAATAAGACAATAAAGCATTCACTCACTCACAATTCTCATACATTTATTTGTGATTCCCCATATATCATATTGGTTAAGCTATATCAAACCAGTAGACATTTTTTATAATGAAAAAAATTAATACATCTTGACACTATATGTCAATAAATTATGGAAATTATAAATAATTTGATGCAGACAATTTTGGAAACAAAATTATATTTTCATATTTGGAGTAAGATTTTGCACACAGAATAGTCAGAATTATAGCAGAGTCAATATTTTCCCTATTGCAGATGCTTTATAAACATATTTTATTAGTTTCAAGCTACAATGCTTTATACCTTCTTGTCGTGCCCCCCACTGGCCAATAACTTTCCATCTGAAGAGAAATGACAACAGATAACTTTGCTACTGCTTTTACGTATTGAACTAACTTCACTGAATGAGAAGCCTGAAAGCAGAAAACATAGTGATTTCTGTTGTCAACATAAAGAATTGTCACTTCTACAAGCATGAGATCAAATATTACCCTTGGATGTTTCAGCAGCTTGTTCAGAAGGGTTCCTTTTCAATGTGCCAAATAAATCCCTTCCATCTCCATCGTCATGTGAGAGAAAAGATTCCACATTATCATCTAAGGAGCCAATATCTCCAAAATGTTCCATATCTTCCTGCAATTATGTAAACAATAAAATTGATAGGGCTATAATGAAGACTCAGATATCAGCAGAAAATCCATGTTCCTGCTTTAGTTGTTATGCAAAGGATTCCATAGACCAATTGGACATCACTATTGTCACCAACAACATAAATATGTATTACCAAGATCAATTAATCTGGACCATCATATCCGAAGAATCTCTCACTAGCATTTTTCATGAGTTCTTGATGATTGGTCAAACCACCGGAGTAATTCACACAATAAGAAATATATTAATTATCTCCTACTTTCACAATTGGGATAAAAAAACTGTGTGGATCCCAAATTTTTTCTTTCTCGCAAACTCAAGGCAGAAATCAAGGGATTGTTATATGCAATATGCAATATGTCAGCATTTCTCTTAATGTCTGTAGACTGTTTTTTTGAAAGACAACTCTAGACTATGTAGGTTACAAATTTGTTGTGTGCACATACCAGCTGGTTAGTAGATGAAGCATGACCTCCTGTTCCATCAGAACCATACATCATCAAACCTTTTGGCATGTTATTGACGTGCTGCATACTGCCAGACATGGCTACTCCATCACAAGGGGTATGAGTTGATGGTGTTGATGGTTGAGAATTAGGAGAAGGACCAACTGTGTTTCCTGTACAAGCACTATTAGCAGCTCCAGAAGAAGAAGGCCCTTTCCTTTTTCTGTTATTCTGTTCCACCGTTGACATGGAATAGCCATCAATTTTCAGGACAACAGTATTAAGAAGAAAAATCGCCACAAGTTTTTCGCACTTGACCAATCAGAGTCATTTAAATGATGCAGATGATCATTAAAACATAATACCTCTTGTAACCAAAAAAAAATGTTCCATATAAGTTCACAGTTTCTAAAAGTAAAAAGAAAACAAAAGGTTTCATTCACTATTGATGGAAGTAAACATGACCTGTTGAGGTTGCTGTGGTTGCAAAGGATCTTGTTGTTGAGAGGAGGACTGTTGTATCTGTGGCATATTCATCTGCTTAAAATCAAAGAAAAAACACTGCACTGAGTCTTGAGTACCCTTTAATCATATCATACAATACTTAACAATCATTGATTCCAATACAAACATCATATAGTAATCAAAAAGAAAAAGTTACAAAAAAAATTACTCTATATATACCATATATCCATTTTTTTCATCTTTCATAGATATGTAGCATTTTATCTAAAGATCAAGATCTAGGATATTATATATACATACCTACATTGCTATATAAAAGCAGCACAGCAAAAATGACTTGATAAGCATAAATTTATGAGCAGATGCACAAAGACATTCATTCATATATAAGATTCGTGAACATTGAGTGATTCAGAATCCAAGGAAAAGTATAGCATCTTTATGATTGCACTCAATTATGTTACTCCCAACAGTCAACAAACAGACAGAAGTATCAATAAGGTTGCTCCTATCCAATTCCCGCCAACAGTTAATTTTTATATTAACACTTAGGAAGTCCAACTTTCCCCAAGGTCAAAAGTGGAGCTTCACTGTACCTCTATCACTGTCAAAAAGCATTAGCATAAGAAGATCAACAAAAATATTCTCGACCAGGCATTAAGAACATTCAGTGTAGTAATACAATTCAAGCAAAGTATCATGAATGCTATTGCAAATTATTAAGAATTTTTGGTAAGAAGCTCTTACTTTTGATGAAGTTGATTGCATTGGTGAACTTACAGATCCATCATTTGCTATTGGTTGGCCATCTTTTGCATTTAAATTGCCACCCCTAGGTAATCCCCCAAACCTTCGAGGATCCATATCTCCATAAATTGTATTCCCAAGGTTGCCTTGTGCCTGAGCCTGTGCTATGAGTTGCTGTTGTTGCTGTGGCAAGAGCTGAAACTGATTTCCACCAGGTAGAAAAGGCTTTTGTACTTGTGCACCTAAACTTGGCCGAATCTGGTCGATGCCCTGCACAGTTCAGCAAATGCCTTTTTTGATTACAACCATTCAAATATAGTAAGTTAAAGCCAAGGATGGATGAAGTCAATATACAACTTACAGTTAATGGCCACCCCTTCAAAGGAAGACCGCCAACTCCAGGGTTCAATCCTTGAAGAAGAAGAGAAGGCATGGAATTATGAAGATTTCAAAGCCATGACTCCAAAAGAGTCAAATATCCATAATTGAAATTACCTCAGTATGATAATGCATAATCTAATGCAACTACAAACAGGAAAAAAAAAGAAACAAAAGAAAAGCAACATGGTTGTTGATGCCCACACGATACATGTTTGGATACAAACTCGGTTGTCATGGTGCCTTCTATGAAGTTACAAACGCATCAAGTGTGTGTGCAAGTTGAAAGGTGCCTTGACTAACCTGCCAACATTGTCCTACATCAATACATGCATATATGTTCACTAAAGGTATCCTCCTTTTTGCTTTATAGTTGTCATTTGTTTACCTCAGTTAAATAGAAACTTGCAACAGCAAGTTTTCAAATTATATTTACTTCCACATACTGGATCATTAAATTCTTCTAAACTGAACTCTCCAGTGAAAGCCAAAAATAGAGTTAAGAGTATTCCTCATAAAGAATAAGCTTTTCATTACAGGACACATATAATAAAAGGGACTGGTTATCCCAAACTTCTTAACATAGCACCTTATCTCAAACTTCAATCCAGAACATAATATTGAAGCAAGTCATTTAGCAATTATATATGAAGAAACAATTTCCTCTCTTTGAATTCAATTTATAATGACTTGGCCACTTTCCATTATGTACCATATCACTTCTCTACTTCCCTCCAAGTTTCATATCACTTAATCAGCTTCACCGGCCTAAATTTCTGGCAGTAACTTCACTGGAAGAGAAGGATAGAGGAAGAGGAAGAGGAAGATCTTGAATTCTACTGAATTTTCAGACTGAACAAATTAGACAGAGAAGAGTCAAAGTCAGATGACAGAATATTATATATATTTATCAGCTTCCTAGACTGCTTTGAAGCTACTAGTTTTCAAGAATAAATAATTGCTGGAGATTTTTACATTGGTTGCTTTTTCCTATAACTGCCGTGGGGCTATGGAGGCTTCTGACTTTCTGTTGGCTTTTCAAAGAGGTCATTTACACAGTAATTTCAAGAAGGGCCCCCTACTATTCCCCAACTTTTTCAATCATGGACATAAAATTACTCTTGCTGGAAATGTTATATGTACCTGTATTTCCTAAGCCAGGTTTTGATTGCATGATTCCCTGACCATAAAGTGAAGAAGGATCCATAGGCATAGATCTCTGAGTGGTGCCAAGGTTCATTTCACCTTTGATGTCCTAGAATTCAAGATTGACAGCTTAACAAAACTAAGATAGCAAAATAGACAAAGATGAAAAAGTAGCACCAAGCATAGCAACATGTTTTCCAAGTAGTTACTGGGGTCTGCTGGGATCGTGCCTGAATTTGTTGCAGTGCTGCAGTCACACTTCCATGATTTCCTTGGACCAACTGACTGTCAGTAAGAAGAAAGGGAGAATCAACAATCAACAGGAAATTGTGATAAAAATAACTAAATTAACAGAAATAAAACAAAGCTTGTCAGAAAAGTTCACAAGCAAACTTACCCAGGATGATTTGTCGCTGATTTTAGAAGGGCCATCCTAGCATCAAGAAGTGGTTGGGATGTCTCTGAACCCATTGAATTCCCCATTGAATTGTTGTGCTTCATGCGCTCTTCGTACATTTTTGCTGCCAATGCACTGGCGTTTGATTGTCCGACCATTCCTTCGGAATTCACAGAATTTACTGCTCCACTCAAGGAAGGATGACTTGAGTTCCTTTGTTGCATCTGAGCTGGCCGCATTAAATGCAACTGCTGCATTTGCATCTGTTGCTGCTCTTTTTGTTTGATTTGTTGTACCTGCATGGAAAAATCATGGCAGGAGAAAAAAAAAGGAGCAAAATTAAGTCCACATAAGCTGCTACATAATTGGTATTAACATTAATAACTGCTGAAACTAAAGGAGCCACCTCAATATATGAGGCAGCAGCCTCAGAATGCTTCTCATTTGTCCTTGCTATAAATATGTCCCAAAATACTGACCACCATTCAAACAGAAACCCTCCAGGAGCATCAATTGCTGCATACATAAGTTAGCTGTTTCACAAATAGAACATTCAAGCACCTCCAAAATCCTCCAGCGTAATTTACACAGTATGGTGAAGTATCCACTGAGCAGGGTGGAAAATAGGTATCAAACTGATTAAAATCAGATGAAAAACTTGTATAAATTTAAATTAAGCGAGTTGAGAACCATGATTTCAATAAAAATGCTATATAAATTTATGCTCCATGGTACAAACCTTAGCACCAAACTATCTCACGATTTGAATGACAATAATTCCCAAAAAAGTCAATTTTTATTTCGTTCATTATAAAAAAATACAAGATAACTTAGCTATTCGCAAAACATAATTCCCAAAAAAGTCAATTTTTATTTCGTTCATTATAAAAAAATACAAGATAACTTAGCTATTCGCAAAACATAATTCATGAAATAATTTAACATCAAATGTCAAGCTAATTTAAGATGCTGTTGGAACATATACTACCTACTGGATCTGGGGCAACTTTCCCTTCAGTCATGAAGGACTTTGCAGTGTTATGCAATTTTTTCTTCACCAAATAATCATAAATGTACACATCAAGCCTAACAAATAGCAAATAAAAGATGTAAGACCAAAGGAAGAAGAAAGCATTAATAAAACATGTCACAAAAAATATGGTTAATAACAGTAAATATACATCTTGTCTGCTTCCCAGTTACTGCTTTGCTGTGCCATCTTTTCAAGCCCAATCAAAGAAATCACCTTCTCAAAAAATTAAGTAATTACAACTTTATTTTTGTTTCCTTTCTGAAGGATGATTCACTGCAAACTACAAGCTCGATAAAAATTACAAGTAAATAAATAAATAAATAGAGAACTGTCATATGAGAACAAAACTACTGCTGAACAGTAAAATAGTTTTGACTAAATTTCACAGTTACAAGCTCACTAATAAAATTAAAAAATTTTATGAACAAAAAAGCCATTAAGACACATGATTCACTGCAAAGTACAAGCTCGATAAAAATTACAAGTAAATAAATAAATAAATAGAGAATTACCATATGAGAACAAACCTACTGCTGAACAGTAAAATAGTTTTGAATTAATTTCACAGTTGTGGGCTCAATAATA
Source organism: Xylocarpus granatum (assembly GCA_019650275.1). Classification (NCBI taxonomy): domain Eukaryota; kingdom Viridiplantae; phylum Streptophyta; class Magnoliopsida; order Sapindales; family Meliaceae; genus Xylocarpus; species Xylocarpus granatum. The sequence goes on along the minus strand of BNST01000508.1, from coordinate 334,374 downwards.
AAATTAAAAAATTTTAAAAATAACAAGCCAACAAGACAACACAACTGCTAACAAATTCCCAATAAAACACTTATGGTGTGTTTATTAACTCGGAATCAGAATTCCGGGTTCCGAATTCTGAAAATATGAGAATAAAAAAGTGAATATTGTGTTTACTTACTAAAATAAAGATGGAAATGGGAATAAAATCAGTGAACCCTGCACAATAGGAATAGGAATTTGATTCTCAAGAGGAGATTTAAGAATGAGATTCTGATTTCTAAAATTAACTATTTTACTCTCACCCAACAATTTGATATCTCATTTTATCTCTCATTTTAATAAAAAATATAAAAATTAAAAATTAAATATAAAAATATATAATGATTAGTATTATTTTTATAGTTATTGTTAACAAAAATATTATTATTATTATTATTATTATTATTATTATTATAATTAATAATTAAAAAATAATTTCTTGAATAATAATAATCACAATTACTATAATTAAACAACAACAATAATAATAAAATTAACTAAAGAGATTTTAGTAACTTGAAATAATTTTTCTCATTCAAATTCCGCTTCTTCCAATTGGAAGTAAACATCTTATTCTATTCCCATTCTACATTCCAATTCCAGTCCATTCCCACTATTTTAATTCATTCTGATTCCAGCCCAATATTAGTAAAAACAGGATTAATAGTCTAGATGATAGTAAAATCCAGTTAAGAAAACCAAATAACCATCGATGCATCAACTTATCACGATTCGAATTTTCACTTTCAACCTTAATTGCATAAATCTTATCAGCAGAGCTAAAATTCATGAAATCAAGGATTATAGCACGAAATTGAACAGAGAATTGAAACAAAACAGCACTATTTAACTAAAACCTAACCTTAAATTCAAAATTTTAGATGGATCAAAGCAAAGATTAGCAATCTTAAGCTTTATGCAACAACGATCTCAGTTGATCAAGCATTGGCCCTACATTAAACAAACTTACTGAAATTATTCAAAATCAGAAGAATCTTAAAAGCATAATAAATAAAATTAAAATTCCTCACCTATGAAATTCAGTGACGTTGCTCAGAAAGGAATCGGGCCAGTGTTGAGTTAATCAACTACGAACTGAACAACAGCAGGAAGTTTTATCAACAGAAGAGGAAAGGAGCGTTTGAATGGTTTCGGAAGCCGAATCGTGGTCCGAAGCAGAGACGCGGAGCACGAAGCTCAGGTTCTTAATCCGAAGCTTAGCTTTGGTCAAAGATTGAGGCCCTGTGAAGCCCGGGGATACTATTATGGCTAGGCCCAACCTTTATGGACGTTTAATAGTAGGTCCCACAGACGTCAAAGTAGTGCTGACCTGGCAGATCTCGTTCGGGATGAATTTGCCCAAGAAGGTACACACGTATTCCTGTACTAGTATCATCTTTAATTTTTTTTTAATCATTAATTAATTTTTAATTATTAAAAATTTTAAAAATTAAAAATAAAATTATAATCCTGCATTATCTTTTAGTGTCAAAAAAATCCTTAATTAAGAGAGAATCCTTGTCCTTATGATTATATGATGATAATATACTACAATTTATTTTAGTAAAAATTAAAATTATCAATTTAACATAATAGAGTATTTTCTTAATGTAATATAATTAATAATTTTAAATAAAGAATTTGTTAAAATTAAAATGAAAATAGTATATATTTTTTAACAATTATTAGTCATGTTTAGTTGGTATAATTAAATAAAAAAATGAAATTTCAAAATACTTTAATTAGAAAAGTTTAACAATATACCAAATTCTACAGCAAAGTTAATGTCAAACAATGTTATCATAATTGTCTTTGTATACCAAAAAATGAAATAAAATATTGTTTTTATTTTTAAATTATTTTTAAAAAAAAATAAATACGAGCATATCTATTTGCATTTTAAAGTATAAAATAAATAGTATTTTATTAAATAAATATATTTAAATTCATTCTATCAAGAGTCATAATAATACCAAATCAATTTGCTTGGATGTAAGATCCAATTCTTAAAATTTTCTTAAAAATGCATTTTACACGTATATAATTCGATGATGCCCATTATATCACGTCCATGTCTACTTCCACCATACCATTCCAACAAATAAACTTAAAAGTTTTATATATATACATGAAACAAGGAAGGTAGAATGAGCAAATCAGGGCTTTTATTGGGAAATGAAAGTGATCTCTGCCATTTTCACGCGGATGATACGCAGAGGAAGCAAGCTATTAAATAATGAAATGCTGTTGCTGGGAATTAGATAAAGAGAGAAGCAAAATCAATACGTATATTGCATGCAATGTTGGCGAGTACTCGATTTGGTTACTCCATTAATGGCGTCGGAAAGCTCGCATTAAATGAAATCACAAATATTATAGGGGTTAAACTCTCTGTACAACCACAGCTTTAATAATATTTCATCTTGATCTCTAATCCATCTCCTCCAAAGATCAAGTTGACTGTTGCTTTTTGGATTAAATAATAAGCTAAAAGCAAATTTAGCAACCCCACAAAGTCAAACTCCAGTTTGTGTTGTGTGATGCAACAGTGTCTTCAATGAAGATTGAATTGCAGAGGACGGTTGGACGAATAAATTTTATGCACAATGACAGATGAGCCTCATTTATTCATGCAAGGGTGGCAGTTGGGGTTTTAAAACTTCCAATTATGTAACTGCTTTCTTTCTCCATATATATACTTCACTCTCTCACGAAGCCTCGTACAAACAGTGAGCTTGTTTAATATATAACAATGGGCTTTGATGCTCGCTGTGCTGTGGTTGCTTGTCTTTGTGTTCTTCTTGTGAATGGTCTTGTTGTGGCTGATAATGCCAAAGGTGTTGACGATGAAAAAAACTTGTTTTTTCATCGTCCACATTTGTTCAAACGTGGGGGTCTAGGGCATGGGATTTATAAGAAGGGTTTTGGACCTGTTGGGGGCCTAGGAGGCGGAGGTGGCTATGGTGGTGGTCTAGGAGGCGGTGTTGGCTTTGGTGGTGGCACGGGCGGTGGCCTGGGAGGCGGTGGGGGATTAGGTGGTGGTGGGGGATTAGGCGGCGGTGCAGGTGGTGGCCTTGGTTATCATGGCGGTCTAGGAGGTGGTGGGGGATTAGGCGGTGGTGCAGGTGGTGGCCTTGGTCATCATGGCGGTCTAGGAGGCGGTGGGGGATTAGGTGGTGGTGGGGGATTAGGAGGCGGTGCAGGCGGTGGCGGCGGTTTAGGCGGTGGTGCAGGTGGTGGCCTTGGTCATCATGGCGGTCTAGGAGGTGGTGGGGGATTAGGCGGTGGTGCAGGTGGTGGCCTTGGTCATCGTGGCGGTCTAGGAGGCGGTGGGGGATTAGGTGGTGGTGCAGGTGGTGGGCTTGGTCATCATGGTGGTCTGGGCGGTGGTGCTGGTGGGGGACTAGGTGGAGGTGGTGGGCTTGGACATCACGGTGGTTTAGGTGGAGGAGCTGGAGGTGGTCTAGGTGGTGGTGGGGGGCTTGGTCATGGCGGTGGTCTAGGTGGAGTAGGTGGAGGAGGCCTTGGTGGAGGTGGTGGGCTTGGTGGTGGAGCTGGTGGAGGTGGTGGTGGATGGGCAGGAGGTGGATTTGGTGGTGGCGTTGGAGGAGGTGTTGGCGGAGGAGTAGGTGGTGGTTTTGGTGGAGGAGGAGGTGGAGGTTTTGGTGCCGGCGGTGGTGCTGGGTTTGGCGGTGGAGCTGGATTTGGAGCCGGTGGAGGAGGCGGCCACTAAAAACTCCACAATATATAACAAAATAAAATAAACTCACTTCAGTTTGTTCCCTCTCTCGTGCGTGTGTTCAATTTATTATGTGATATATTCTTTGCCCGAGTGTTAGAAAGGAATGCCCCGTTGCCTCAGCTTATAGATCGGATTAAGTAGGGCTGCGTGGTGTTTTCTCTCGTAAAACTATCTTCTTCTTCTTCATGCATGGGATTGTGGGAAGCCTATAAACTCCTATGTAATGTTGTCTCTGTTTCACTGTTTCTAACCGTCTTACTCTGAACGTCTCTATTACATTATCTCCATTTGTGTCAAGACTAAATTACTTTATGAGTTAATTTAAAAAATTTTAAAACCTTTTATAAAAATTTTATAGATTTTAAAAATATTTTTTAATTTAATAATAAATAATTTAAATTATATTATAAAATATAAATTTAATTATTATTATTTTATATATTATGAATTTTTTATTAAAAATTAAAAAAAAATTAAGCTAAAAAAAATTATAATCATCCAAATCCGTATACGTGGCAGAAGAAGATGTACACTGTGGACCGATGTACGTAAATCAATTAATGCGATGGCCCTCTGTATTTATTCCACGTCAGCCGAAGCAATCAGCAGTAGTGTAAGTTAATTTACTGTAAATTGCCCAACCATGTTTTGATTCGGACATGCATGAGTTGCGTGTCCTGATACAAGCGGAAATTTTTCAATTTAGTTTTGTCAGGTTTTAAGAAATGTTCCTCAAAATTCTTATTCATTGATAAAATTAGTTATATAAAGATGAATACTAATATTACTCATTTTAGTTTTAAAATTTTTTGTCCATTTTATTTTAATTTTATAAAAAAAAATTATTATAAATTGTATATAATATTATATGTAATAATTTTTTCTTTTAAATAATATAGCATTTATTAAATGGATAATGATATGAAATTTTATCCCGCGCCAGCTTGAGCGGTTTGCTGTATGTTAAATGCAAGCACTGACATTACAGATTGGGAAATTGACGATGGATTTTGTTTGAACGGAGCACAGTTGCTGAAGGGTAAAGTTTGAAGGAGAGTGGGGTTTACCTCTTCCTCATTGATTCCCCAGAGTCCTGCGCGGGTAACAAACGGATCATCAAAAGGTTCTTTCCGAGCAATTTTTCTTGCAGCAATTCGTGCATTGTAATTTTGTTGTTTGATATAACTACGAGACGCTTATCAACAAGAAGACTTATTCCAATTTTTGGAGAGAAACCACAAGTTTCCAAGAATTTTATTGCAAAATCTCTACCTTCCCCACTGAAGAAACAAGCAATGTCTAGAAAAATATTTTGCTCTTCATCATCCAAACCAGTATGTTTAGAACCTTTTGGATCTCACAGTGAGGAATCTTTTTCAGTGTTTTTATTGCACTTTTCCAATCTTCTTTTACTCCTTCCAAATAGGAAACATCCAATGGAACACCGCGAGCATCTCGTATTAGACTGCCGAAAATCCCAGTCTGATTTCTAACCTCCGACGTATCAACGCAATAGAAAACCGGTATCACAATTTGTCCGTACTTGTTCTTGCATTCGAGTATTTTTACAAGTTGCATTTAGAAGAGACTCTGAAATTTCATCTCCTCTGATAAGTTGGTTATCAATAAAACATTCGATCTGTTTTTGACACAATGCTGCCTAAAGATGGCTGGTAAAATTGTCGCGGGTGTCCTCACCTCTGAAACTAAGGAAAACATCGTACTTTTTTCCCGAGGAAATCATATTGGCAGACGAAGAAGAAGAAGAAGCCATTTAAGCTTCTTCTCAAACGTATGCAGCGGTTGTCGTGCAGTAGCTTCCAAGTCAAGGCATGCTAAATTCGGTGAAACGAGTGGTTGGTCTTGTTCCTTAATTTTGATTGTGTGATTTTAATTTATTATTAATAAAAACGGATGGTCTTATTTAATTAAAAGTGAATATCATTGTTGTTGTTTAGGAAACTGTGATTGATACCCTTGATTTTGGTCCAATGCTTCAATACCCCTTAATTATTTAGAGATACCCAAATATCTCCCCAAAGATGTTCAAGATTAAAAGTTAAAATCGTGGTGGGCGTCAAAGCATTACCATCCAACAAGGACACTAAATGTTACAATACACCATTGGTTATACCTTTATCGTTGGACATCATTGCTTCGATTGTCATGGTATCGGTGTATTTTAATGCTCTAGTTTTGAAAATGACTCTTACCTATGTATAATAGTCATGGTGGCGGGCGAAAATGCCAATATCTATTGCAAAAAATGATAATTACATTTCAAATTAAAAATATATTTAAAACATCAAACTATCCCATCCTTAAAAAGGTGGTTTGACTGAGTTTGACTTGCTTAATAATGAATACATCTGCTAGTAATTGCCACTTAATTGTTATTTTTATACATCAAACTATATTTTTCGCTAAACAAGTAGTACTTTGACTGCTTGACAGTTTTCTGAACTATTCCCAACTGGTTTCAGTATTCCTTGTAATCATATAACTTGCTTTTATGGTTGCTTTGCCTTTTTAGTAGATTGTAGACTTCGAACTCACTAGTGCCTTGGCAAAGTAACTGCACAATTAGCAGGAGGTGTTGGGCTAGAAGGAGCTAGAGGGCTTGGTCATCATGATGGTCTAGCTGTTCGTGGAGGGCTTCGTCATGGTTGTGGCCTATGAGCAAGAGCCTGAGCACCGAAGGGTACCGTTATTATTATTACTTTTTAGAAAACGTTTATAGGCTGACCAATTAATTAATACAATACCCTAAATCTTTTGGGGTGCAGGTCTCTTTCCTCTTCCTCATCAACGAGGAAACTTCTACTTCGATCTTTCATTGATTCTCCAAAATCCTGCGCGTATAGTAAATGCATCCCACACTTTCTCACCACCTCTATGCGTTCACTACTCATAAGATCCACAAGATAGAACTGGAAACTGTAAACTTGCGCTGTCTCTTTACTTCCAACGCAATGATCTTCACAGTTTATACGAAAATGGTACCCCAGAATTACGTGATCCGACTCAACATAACAAATGCGCCCGACGTGCAATTCACAGGCAACTTCCCAATCACCCTCTTCTGTCTTGTATTTGAAATCACACCACACTCCAAAATCCTGCTGTATTTCTTGATTGCTTGGAAATGATACAACAGCACACAAAGCAAAGCCAACAAATTTGCTACTGCACCAACCTGATGGCAGCTCCAGCATTGTGGAAGATCCCGTACACTGAAACTGAAACCACTCTGGAATTTCACTTCCGGGGTAACAAACATGATCACCAGATCCATTATTATTTATCTATTCCACACAAATCATCGTTTTAAAAATGTTAGACATGTTTAAAATTGCACTAATTGTACAAAAAAATAGAGTTGGAAACACACCTGATCTCGTAGTTTCCCCGACTTAGTAGTTATAAGCTGAATTTTCTGTAGAGCTTCTTCTGCAATTTTTCGAAGCTCATTGCGATCCAATTTGAAACAATTTGTCAACCAAAAGGTTTGATAATATAAATTGCATAATCTCCCAGGTGTGAACAAAATCGATAAATATGATAGTGTCTCCAGTGACGTGCAATGATTTGCATCCACGTACCATAGATTGCATGGAAACTTTGGCAAGGATTGTAGCCTCTCGCAGTGACTTAGAATGATTACCTGCAACTTTTCAAGGTTTATGATGCTTTCTGGAATTCTCTCAAACTTATTTTTCTCTAGAAGCAAATATTGTAGTGAGGATAACTGGCCAAGACTTTCAGGTAATTGGGTGATGCCGCAATCACTTAGTTTTACAGAACGTAAGCTGTGCAAACCATCCAAAGGCAATGAAACGGAAATCAAAAAACCCATATGCTCATGGCCCCTGAATTTCTCGAAAACTAATTCATCAAGGTTTCTCAAGCATGCAATGGATGATGGCACTTCTTTTATACCAGTTCTTTCAGCTACCAGACTCCTCAAACCATCTAAATTTCCAAGTTCGTCAGGCAATCTCTGAAGATTTGAGCAACCTGAGAGATGAAAATACTTGAGTGATTTCACCGCACATAGAGCTCTCGGGAGGTGCTCAAGCCTTGTACAGTCTCGAATATTCAATGTAACAAGTCTGGATAGACTGTTGATAGATGAGGGCAGTTCTTTGATTGCAGTGCCATCTAAATGTAACACTTCTATATTATTGCATGCTATGTCAGGAAATCTCTTCAGTTTTGAGCAGCCCGTAAGATAAAGTATTTGAAGAGACTCCAAATGAATGCTAGAACACGGAAGACTCCGCAGGTTTTTGCAGTGGTTTAGATTTAGGACGGTGAGCTTATTCAGATGCTGAATAGATGAGTGGATCTCAACCAAACTCGAACAGCCCTCTAAAGTCAAGCTCTCAAGATTTCCAGCCTTTGAGAGATCTGGGAGTTTCATAAGCTGCTTGGAATCACTAAGGTTTATCTGTTTCAGCCTAACAAGATTCTGGCCGATTTTTTTTTGGAAAAAGAGAGAAATCCAACACACATAATTTAGCATCTTTGATATTTGAAAATTGATATTGCTAATGTATTTGCTCATATAAATATGTTAAGATATACCTGAACTCCATCCCAAAGTTGTTCAACCTTACTGCCTGGCAATTCAAGCGAAACAAGATTCTCCGGATGAATATTTGAAGGTAATGATTTCATAGGGTATCCATGCCAGTGAAGACACCTCAGTTTAGCAAATCCTTGGCCACGAAAATGAGACAATTTACATTTGTTCTCTCCAGTGAATTTCAAGAATCTCAATTTATGCATCTTTTTAAAAGTACGAGGGTTTAAGTTTATCTCTTCGATTTCAGACATATCTAAAGAGATGCCTTGAATGGCTTTAGTACCCTAATAATCAATAAAAGACAAATAGTTAGCATCAAATTTTATATAATTCAAGTAGACTATTACTATAAAGTGATATAACTCGCAATTGCTACTAAAGTATAAATTAACATAATAATATTTGTGACATGTAACATTCATTATATTCAGAATAATAGTATTAAAAGATGCTTACCGTATTATATGTCAAAACTTCATAAATATCTTCATGATGCCACAATCGACTGCGGTTTCCAGGATCATCAATGGATTCTTTCCTAACAATTTCTCTGCCCATTTCTTGCAGCAGTTCGTGCATTGTTATTATGTTGTTGGATAAAACTACAAGACACTTGTCAACAAGAACACTTATTCCAATTTTTGCAGAGAAACCACAAGCTTCTAAGAATTTTATTGCAAAATCTCTATCCTCACCGACGAAGAAACAAGCAATGTCTAGAAAAATATTTTGCTCTTCATCATCCAAACCATCATAACTTATTTTTAGCACCTTTTGGATCTCAAAGTCTGGAATTTTTTTCAGTTTTTTTATTTCACTTTTCCAATCTTCTTTACTCCTTTCAAATAGAAAACATCCCAAAACTTTAAGAGCCAATGGAACACCGCGAGCATATTGTATTAAACTGTCTGACAGTTCCTTATAACTTACATCAGGATAGTTTTGCCTGAATGCATGTCGACAAAAAAGTTTAAGAGCATCGGCATCTCCCAATTCCTTCATCTCGTATATCTTTTTTACTCTACAATTTTTAAGAACTTGTTTATTCCTTGTCGTTATTATAATTAGACTCCCAGGCATGAACCAATCAAAACTTCCGATTAAGGATTCTATTTGCTCAAGATGAGTCACATCATCGAAAACAATTAGAACCTTCTTGCGCTTGAGCCTTTTACTCTCAAAGTTAAGGCCAAAATTGGGAATACCAACATTCAAATTTCTATCCTCTAATAATGTAGAGTAAAGTTGTTGTCGCAAGTGAGCTAAACCACCCAATTTTTCTACTTCTTCTCTAACATTTTGAATAAAGTAAGAAGCACCAAAATGATTAGAGATTTTGTTGAAAATAACACCGGCAATTGTTGTCTTACCAATGCCACCAATTCCCCAAATGCCTAAAGTGTAAACATCCATCGATCCGTAGTTTAATAATACTTCAATTTCCCTAACACGTGATTCTACTCCAACCAAGTCTTTGTTAAGATCATCCCTTGGAAACATCTCACTCAGCCTCTTCAAAATATCTTGAATAATGTTCTCTATAAGTACATGTTCAGAGCTAAAAAGAAATAATTATAGCCACAGTCAGTTTATTTTTCAATGCATTTAGGCAAATTTAATAAAAAATAATTAAAAAAATAATTGGAATGTGCTTTACCTGTTAAATTTTATTCAATGAAATTGACTACCTTTTCCCTAAATTTGAGTTCTCAAATTTTAATAAAAAGTTTCTATCTAATAACATTAAATATCTCCTTCCTGCATATATAATGATTTTATGCAGCAGTACGCTGAGAACAAATTACCTTACAACATGGGAATCAAAACCAGACAAACCGGCTGCTTCCCTCAAGGCAATCCTCCATTTCTGCAGCTTATCTGGCTTCTTCTTGAAAGTTTCTTCGAGCTTGGAGAAAGAACCGCCGAAAATCCCAGTTTGGTTTCTAACATCCGATGGATCAACGCGATAGAAAACAGGTATCACAATTTGTCCGTACTTGTCCTTGCATTCGAGAATTTTTACCAGTTCATCGAGACACCATCCAGAAGAAGCATACCCAACTGAGAAAATGATAATCGAAATGTTTGATTCTTCAATTGCATTCAGAAGAGACTGTGAAATTTCGTCTCCTCTAACAAGTTGGTTATCAATAAAAGTTTCCATCTGTTTTCGACACAGTGCTGCATATAAATGGCTAGTGAAATTGTCGCGGGTGTCCTCACCTCTGAAACTAAGGAAAACATCATACTTTTTTTGAGGAATCATACTTGCAGGCGAAGAAGAAGAAGAAGAAGAAGACATTTAAGTTCAATTTGATGAGAGATTTCAGAGCATAAAATTTAGAATGCGCGTTGAGTTGTAACTGCAGGATTCATACAAATTTGATTTTTCTTCCAGTTTTTATGATAGTTGCTGTACGAAAGAAAGTTCATCCAAGAAACTTCAACAAAGTATACGAGTGGGTGACAGCTAGGGACAGTGACTTTCCCTACCATTCCAATAATTCACAGAAATCCTGTATGCATTTGGAGGGAGGAGCATCTCCTTCTCATTCTTTATACTACTAATTACATTTTATTTATTAAAATATAAATTTAATTAAAATAAAATTTAAATCATTTACATATAATACTAAAATTTAAAAATATATAAAAAAATAAATTAAATTTGATAAATATTATTTAATTAATTGTGAAAAATCAGTATATTTCATCCAACAACCGACCTGATCATATGCAAAATTCTACCGTGTGTGAAACTTTGAAGAAAGTCAATGGTTGTGACCGACAGAGAATCACTTTTTGACCGAAATAAACAACATTAAGTCTTTAAATTTTCGCTCGCGTGCTTACTTCTTGAGAGAAATATCTCCAAAGACAATAAACAACAAACATGGTGCTTTATTGTTGTAAAGGAAATACTGACATGATCTATTTAATTAACATATATTTATAAGATTAAGTTGATATAAAATAATTAATTATAAAATATATAAATACGATATAATATAATTAATAATCATATCGAATTTAAATTTAGAATTTTTGATATAAATCTATCAATGATATAATTAATTATTTAACAATTATAATTTAATAATTTTATTTTATATTTTTAAATAATTTAATTAAATTTATTATCTTTTAAAAAAATGTTTAATCATATTAAAGATAAAATTAATTAATATTTATATATATATATAGTATCGTAAATATTATAAAAATATGTTATAATATATATGTATATATATATAAAAGTTAAATAAATAACACGATTACAATCACTGTAATCATTTATTAGTATATTGTATTAGGATTTTTAATTATTGATAAATTATTAAATAGATTGGATTCGAATTAACATATATTTAATAGGGTACAACCACAATTACCATTTCTAATAAATGCTTTGTTAAAATTATGAGGTAGTGTAACCAGTAAAATAAAAAAAAATTAGTCAAAAACTTAAACTTTAAATGCAACGCCTAAATATTAAAAATAACCATTTCAAACTTAAATAAAATCTCAAAAAATATTTTAAATTAAAATTTAACTCAAATATTAACAAAATCAATTAAATTCAAAATAAAAAAAATTCTTACCATTTATCCAATTTTCAAGCAATGGAATCCCATAGTAATGTTTTTCCATTCTCTCATAGCTTATAATCAATTTCAAATCGTGGTGATCAAGTTCAAAATTCAAAAACTAAATCATAATACAAATATACTCATATTTATCATTTGAACCAGAACAAATAAATAAAAAAATTTAAAACTTTAGAATGGTTAAAAATCTTATCTAAAATCAATGGTTAAAAATAATAAATTGAATTCCACTAGGAAAGGCCTAAAAATAAAAATCACTATATTGACTTAAAAAGTCGAAAGTTTTCACCAAGAATAAGAATTTATTTATGTAATATAGTAAATAAGGTGAAGTGATGATAGTGATCTATGTGAAGTATTGTAGGATTTCTAAAATGATTAAATTTTTGGAAAAAAAAATCAAAGACTGAGTTTTACTATAAGAGATATTGGTTTTATAAGTTTATTTAGTACATTTAATAATAATATTTTCCTTAAATTAAATATTATCTGGTCAGTAATGTTTAGAGGAGAATTAATGTATTATGTTGGTAAAAATTTGTCATGTGGCAATTTCGTTATTTTTGAGTAAATTTTAGTTTATATTTTGAGTGTAGAAAATTTATGTTGGAAACTTGATATGATGATTAGTATAAAGTATTTTATTTAAGAATTGCTTCTTATTGGTTTTGTAGAAATGGCAAGAAAATTTAGTGGACAAATGTACGTAAAAGTGTACCATTTTTATGTAACTTTTAGCGGTTAAATTTGATGAGATATGTTCTACGAATTGTAAATATAATGCTAGTATTTTGTGATATAAATGTTGTATAATTTTGGTGTGTTGAATAAAAATGTAACAAAATATCTTAATAAATATCAACTAGAAGTATTTGCATTTCATCAAAATTGCATACTTAGAATAAATATACTGTATTAATAGTTTATATGTGAATAAATTATTTATAGATAGTGATATAGCAGTAAGAGATCCAACATAACAAAAAGATTAAATTTGGAAGCGCTAACTCTTTTACGATATGTGAGTAAATGAATGTATTTTTAAATGATATCAATTTAAATATTTTACTAATATAAATTTTATTTATAATATTTATAATAAAATAAATTTAAATGTTTGATTGTATTATGTAATTTGGATTTATGACTTGCTTTTTGAATATGAAATTGAAAATTTTAGAGTAAAAGTGAATTTAAAAAAAAATTATAATTTGACAAATTATGTACTTTACCTATGGATAAATAAATTGTTATGATTTTATAATATGAGATTTGGTGAAAGTTCATACTGGCGTGATTATGCATAACTCCAATTATTGATAAAGGCCCACGGTCAGTTCAATATACCAAAATGGGTGCCATGTGATGTGAGATTCATTTTTGCATGAAAATGCAAAATATGTATAATAAGTTCCTTGCAAGACCGAGATATAAAAGAGAAGTCCATTAAGTAAATGTATTACTACTATACAAGAATCTTAAGTTAATGCCAATCAGTGGACCTAATAATTTTTAAATTTATATAAATATATAAAATAATTTGTTAACAGATCTTAAGATATTAACCAGGTGCACGTTAGAGGATATTTCAAAGAACGGCTTTTTAGCAAACCCAAGTTTTGATATTATATTTTATAGGATTTTAAATATAAAAATATTTTATGTAACTAGTTAATTTATAAAGTTGAATGACTTTATTTATTGTAAATTTTTTGTTCATATTTTCAAATATGATACTCTTACTCTTGTATTTTTACTTTTGGTTACAATTATCCATCTATTTACTGTATTATATATTCACTTTTTTTTTGTTAAAAATATTTTTAAATTTAATAAATTAGTAGAAAATTATCGATTCATTTTTTTCGGGCAAAGAATTCATGACTTGTACATTGTTAGAGATTATTCTAGATATATAATATTTTTTATTATTATATATGTACATATATGTTCTAGAAGGGATCCAAAAGAGTTTACATTTTTCATACCCAAATTTATATATGTTATAGATATGAAAATACTTGGTTGTAGAATATTACATTTTGAATAATGCATACTTATATTTTGGGTATGTATAAATTATGTAAGTTAGTTATACGAGATATTAAAAACATTACACATTCGTGTGGAATACCAATAATAGGTCTACCTTAAGGTGTGTGACAGTTATTACTACGTATTTGGATTAGTTGATCACACTGCGATACCTACAAATAATGGAGAGTACTCCCAAAATGGAAAAGCATCCTTAGTTGTGAATTATATTGTCTCTTCTAGAAATGTTAAAGACGATAGACCAAAAGATAGGGATCACCATGACCCAAGCTCGTCTTACCTAGGCTTGGACCCATAGGCCTCATAATATTTAATTAATTAAATATTACTAGTTATAATAAATAATATAGACCTGTGGATTGGCCCAACCCGATCCATTGGCTTATAAGTCAGGTTACTTTTTGAGAGTCAAGCACGCCCCTAATCCCTACCCAACGAAATATTATATTTAAGTGTGTAAATACTCATAAAAAAGGAGAAACTTATTTAACTATGTAGTTTATTTACCAAGGTCTTACATTTAAATGGGTGAGGACCTTCATAAAAAAAAGAAAAAAAGAGTAGTTTTTATAGTTGAAAGCCTATAATTATCTCCTAAGAGTAAAAGCCGAGCACAAAAATAAGAAAAAAAAAGGAACTAAAATCCTACCAAAGAATAAACACCCACTATTTACAAAAGAAGGGGATGGCCAAAAATGCTACACTTACTATGATATATAAACAAATATAAGTGACATAAATTGTAAGAAACCACTAATGCCTTATGGCACCAATGCCATGACATTCATCAAAATGAATATCCCACATTAGTCTGATCATAAGGCTCAGTATAAAAGATTTAAAAAAATACAATGATTTGGTAAGAGAGTAATTTATAAAAGTAAGTTAAAATTTGGTTTCTCTCAATTTTTGAGACCTTTTCTTTCTAAAAGATGAAACTTAATTGTTAAAGGGTTATTGTCGATAAACTAGTCAAGACCTTTAATTTTACTTTATTTTATAAGAGAGAGTGAAGAATATCAATAAATCAAGACATGATACGTAGCTAAAAAACCACATCATCAGTTGAACTACGTGTGAAAAAAAACTATTTTTAATTATGTTTAGTTATAAAAATTTATGATATTAAAATATTTGTTGTGATACAAGATAAAGTGTGGATTGAGTTCAGTATGCATATATATTATATTTGTCATTAGTAAATAAAAAATTAACTTTGTATATAATTTTGTTACAAAAATATAATTTGTATTTGTTTTGGTACTTGAATTTCTTACTTACCTAATAGACACTCTATATGAATGTTTATGGTCATTTTTTCAGAATTTATAAAAATGACAATTTAAGCACAATTTGAAGTCTTACTAAATGGTAATTGGCCAAAAGTATTGAAATAAAAGTTTAAAATTATATTTGAAAAAGTTCACCCGAATATTCTATAAAATGTTTACATTTTAATCATGTCGTATTATATATATATATATATATATATATATATATATATTATATATATTACATAGATATGTTTTATTATAAAAAATAAATTTATTTATTAATACTAACGATAATTTATTATAATTCTCGTAAATATAAATAATATCATTCATATTTGAAGAAAAGTTGAGGTAATTTTAAAATGTTTAAGGATTTCGTACAAAAATAGTATAATAAATTTTTTATAAATAAGACTTTTTTGTGGTTGGATTCTATAAATGGTTTAAAGTAATTGAGTGTTTAGTATGAACTTTAGTATTTAAAATAATAATTATGAGATTTGACTTTTGATTAATTGGATATTTACCAAGGATTTACAATTAAATTTGATAATTCAACCGCTATATTTGATGTTTGAAAGTCAATATTGTACATAACCAAAATATTACTCTTCCACCTCACGTAAGATCATACATAATTAATTTTACTTATCATAAACAAGTTTTACTGACATAATTGGCTGGAAAACACTATAACACCTTAAACTACTACAGCTAAATCACATAGTCTGAAAGCCTCCTCGCATGGCAGTAAGAGATTGAGATATAGAAAGAAAGGAATTGTCAAGAATCTGATAAATTAACTGTTTTAAAACCTTAAAAGTACTACAACTAATCACATAAAGTGGCTCACAGATATAAGTGTGGGGATTTCCGTTTTCATTCTTTGATTGCATGATTAGTGGAGTGGAAGATTTGATTTCAGTTATTTTGCTGGATGAGATCATATATTGAGTAGCAGACATATGCCGTGTATTGGTTTTTCTTAGAAAAAAAACAAATGCATAATATCATCATTAGTTACATGATTACGGTGTAGAATTATGATGAATTCTACTGTTATGATTATCAAATCATATTTATGACTTTTATTTCTGTCAGATATCTTTGGCTGAGTGTCTGACCCGACAAATGCTGAAATCCGTGGCCCAGCGCAATAATTTTCCAAGCATAAACCCAAAGGTAGTCGGTCAGTCACTGTGCCCGCAGATTTTAGATTGATCAGAATTTCTGAAACCCTCCACAAATGAGATTCAGGCTCCATTACTTGATCAAGTTATTGAACAAGATTTCAGTGAAGACAAAAGGCCAGACTGACATGATTCACGTGGTAAACTTTTTTAACCAATCGCAAACAAAAATATTGATTCTGAGAGCAAGAAAATAAAACCACATATTGTTTTCTGAAGGTTTTTTTTTAACATCTATTAGTAATAGCTTCAATAGCAGAATCATCCATGCATGCAAACCTCAAAAGCATATGATACACCGGAGAGTATTACTTATATATACATGATATACCAGTTCTGGGAGAAATAACAGAAGAAAACAACTATGGATGACATATGGTAATAAGAGTTACCAGTGTTTCTCACTGAAATTCCTTATTGATGGAAAGAAATTATGCTTGCTTGGCTTACTTGTTGGATTCAGGATTCGGGCCACTTGGAACTTCATGGGCAGCAGCACTAAATTGACGATCTGTAGCATTGGAAGCAGTGCCAACAGTTGTCGTTGTTGAGGTAGATTCTTGTGTTGAAGCTGGGGGATGTGAGAGTAGTTTTCTGCTTGCTGATGAAGAAGAGGACACGGATAACTTTGGATTAAGGTACAGTATCGGGCGAGCAAAGAGAGGAACAATCAAGAGAATAAGCACAAGAAATAGCAACAAAGCTTGGTGCTTTGTTGAGGATTCGAAAGTTGATTTTGTTGCTGAAGCCATGAAATAATTAGAAGCAAGAAACCACCCCCCCGAAATCCAGAAGGGATCAATATCCATGAACCAGCTGAAGCACCAAATCTGATGCGCAAGAAGAGAAGATTAATGAAGAAGGAAAGAGAGTTTTTCTATTATGGTTAGGGAATTCTAAAAACCTAAGGCAGATTGTTGTGTACACATTCTAGGAATCTAAGAGGCTTATATGAACACCTGTTGGAATGCAATTATTGCTCCTCTTTTTTCAAGAAAATTCCAACGATATCCCTATCAATGATTAGGCTAATATTAATGAACCTTTTTTATGTAATGATAACTATGTATCTACTCAGTTGAAATCTACTAAATTTTGGCTCATTTTGGGGCACACATTTTTTTGGGTTCAAGTTTATTGGTGTAAAGACTTTTACAACATGAATATTAACAAAGAATAAGATGCCTTTAATTCATACCCTAATTGAACCCCATTGCTTGTTATTCATTATTTAAAGACTATATATCCTTTTACGATAATAATCAAACGGGTATGCAAAAATTATGTTGGGTTTATTAAATACTTAAGAAAAACAGAATGATAATAATAATATTGTCAAAACCTAGAGAAATTAAACATTAAACTTGGGCAGTCTGGTCATGCAAGAAAAAGGGAATCCGGAAAGATAAAGCAGCTGGTTGTATATGGAAGAAGAATGAGAAATTAGAAAAGGTGAAGGATGTGGTGGCCTTTTCTTGCTTGGCTGCCTGCACAAGAAATCTCTCTTCTTTGACTCAATACAGGAGAGACATTATACAGTTGGAGTTGTGTCTTGTTTTCTTCTTTTTCTTTTTCTTTGATATCAATTTACAATTAATTTGAAATAAAGATGGAACACGCAGAGAGAATAGAAACAAGAAAAGCAAAAGCAACACATCATATCCTCAATCACCGCTTTTTTCAGCTTGTGAAAATCCAGGAGTTGTCTCCATGATCTTGTGCATTGGGTCCCTCCCTTCTTTATTATACTGAAGGAGTTGTTGGTTTCATGTTTACGTTAAGGTTAATTTCGTCATTTTATTCGTCACATAATTCTTTCCTCTTCACCACCATCTAATAAGAAATGTATGTGAATACATATTTTTCTTTTTTCTCCCCGTGAGAAAGTTCGATGATAACTTTCCTGCCAACCAACCATTTATACACATGGAAATACACACACACACACGCACACACATATATATTCTTTCAGGCTAGTGCATGCATGCGGCTTTTCCATCGAAGACTTTCCTCCTTCTAATTAATTAATAATTTTGAAGAGTTATTCAGTGTAGGTTATTTGTTAATTATGTCTTTTAATTTACTGTGCGTGCAATCTTCAAAAACTTGATTTAATATTGAAGAGTATTAATTCATTTCACATTATGTTTTTGCCAAAAATAATAGTTTGTGAATATTTGCTTACAAATTTTAGAAAATTGGTAACTTAACCCATCACATCCTTATAAATGATCAGATAAACTTCAATTACTTTTTAAAAAATGATATTTATAAATATATTTGTAAAATTATTATTAAATAAACTTATTAAAACATATTTGTTGTATTCAAACGAATAATCGAGGTTTAATTTAAGTTTATTTAGAAGTATCATCCAAGTTACTGAATTATATTCAACATTCAACTTAAAAAAATAAACATACATTAATATATAATCAATATTCACAATACGACTTCTGCTTCTTTTAATGATATGATCCTCACTGATGATGATCTTGATGGTATTTTTGATTTGCAGACCTTCCTTCAACAGCATTTCCAGATGAAAGATCTTGGTCACTTCGGTTATTTCCTTGGTCTTGATGTCCTCCTTGAGTCTAATGTGTTATACTCTTATCGACAATCAGTTGCCAGTTTGGTCTATCTCACAGTCACCCGCCCGAATATTTATCGTCTTGTAGACATTGCCTGTTGATTTGCGTCTGCTCCACGTTCTACTAATTACGTGGCTACTCTCCAGATCCTTTGCTATGTCAAGGCACCATTTTTCATGGTCTTCACTGCTTGTATGCAAATCGGGCTGGTGACCGTACTAATCGGGCGTTCTGCTAGTAGCTTATATTTCTTTATTAGGCGACTCTCTCATTCCTGGACGAAGTGACCGATATGGGAATTTCTCATAACAGAGCTATATCTCTTTATTGTAACAATCATTAGATGGCGCACAATGATGTTTTTCATTAGAACACTAAACATATCGAGACAGACTATCTCTTCATTGGTCATCATATCACTCAGGGTACCATCAAACTCCATTTCATTCCCTCCACTGATCAACCAACATGCATCTTCACTAAGTGCCATCGCCTTTGTGATTTAGTATTCAAATTCAATATTACCTTTGCTGTACCATCTTGAGTTTGAGAAGAGGGTTGTTAATGATAAAGATATCTTAATACCTTGAGATGATGGATTGATTATTGCTATTATAATATCATCATGCTTTAATCCTCACCATTTCACCTTTTTTATATTAATTATTGATATTATACAAAGTTACTGTTCAATTCATTCAGAAAAAGATCAATACAGTGTTGTTCTTTCTGACAATAACATATGAAAATTTATAAGTTAAATTAATTAGTATTCATAATAATATCAATCATTTAAATAATATTTCTTTCCTACCGATGATTTTTTTTATAAATTTTTTATTGTTTGATTCACGACAATATAAATCATTTTACTAATATACACAACATCGGAATTAACATGGCCATTTTACTGGTACCTTAAGTAAAACTTTTTTGTTTCTCTTTTTCATTTGCAATGGAAGAAGTTTGTAGATGAAATAGGAAGGAATAGGTAGAAGTAGAGACAATAGAGAAATTATTTTATTTCTTTCTTGCTTTTATGTATTCATTACTTCGTCAGACTTATTCATAAGCCCTTTTTTACAATTGATATCTCAGACTTAAGGAAAAATTTACGTTAACAACATAATAAATAAACTAAGGAAAAGCCAATAACATATCCTTAGCCTTCTTATTGTATTCAAGGAAGACCCCAAAGACAAAGCAGTAAACAAGTCCAACGCCTCCTATGATTCATGAAGCCACCCAGGCAAAGGATAACACAGACTCATGGGTGCTCATATCATGCAATTATTTCTCAAGAATCAAACAAAATTGTAACTCTAGCTTCCTTTATATGACTGGGGCATGCATGCAATTGCAACGGGGGTGCAGTGTGATTACGGCTTTCATGTTTGCTGAAAAAATTGCTCTCCTCGATGGTTGGATCTGATATGGATACATGCCTTGAAAATTTTGATTCATTGTGCGCCTTTCACGCTTTGTTGTTGGTGGGCTACGGCTAAGCCTAAATGTGACGTCCCAAGAAAATCACTTTTTGAAACAAATTAAAGAAAGAAAAAGAAGGCACAATTCTTGCGTATGATAGCCAGCCAGCCAGCCTTGCTTTGCCAAAACCAATGGTTAATTTCCACGTATAAAGCTTTCACACAGTGCTAATGTTGATCAATCGTAATCAAGTGTAATTTCTTGTTGTTTCATTTTCTTCTTTTTCTAGTTCCCATTTGAACGAGTTTAAGGAGCCCCACGGCGTTTATCAAAACAAAATAAATCAAGCCGGGGGTGTGGGGGGTTGTGCTCACGACGATTGGGTAAGAAGAATCTGTTGTAATTAAATTGTTTTTGCTTTATTAGTAATCATCTACTTAGTTAAATTATGCCTTTTAAATAACTTTATAGGCAAAATTAATAACAGTACGACCTTGTCATTAGTCAGATGTGTAGAAGCAAGGAGAAAAATTACAAGAAGTCGAGAGGCAGCGCCTTTGATTGATTATCCAAAGCAAGCAAAATGTTGGAAGTTTGACGAAGTTAACAACATGCACGCCGCCTCATCTTCGCTGGAGGATGTGACATATAACCCCACCTGTTAATTACACAGCACCTCACCACCCTAATTTGTTGCTTCCCTCAATTCATGCTCCAAAAAGCCTAAAGTTGCATGATTTCCGGTGGGCTACAAGAATGGATTTGAAACCGTTTTTTATTTAATTTAATTTCTTAAAAGTGTGAACATAAAAAATTGACTATTAATAATTCCATGAGAAGTTTCTTGTAAAGTAAATAGTTAATCTTGCAAAAATGGCAGCAATATGTATGTATATTTCCAAGGGATCTTTTGACTCTTTTCAAATATATTTTTAGCTTTATTGTTCCTTCCAACTTTAAAAGGCTGATCGATGTCGATTCACACAGTCTTTCATCTTTGGCAAAGATGATGCATTCATTCTTTATGCATGATGTCATTCAATAAAAATAAGATGTTGATATATATTTTTTATTTTATTTTAGAAAATAATTTTGGGTGAAACAAGAGAATTACATTATTCATACCTTCAATATAATTTTATTACATATATGTTTATTTTAAATAAATATTTTCATATACTTTTTTTTTATGAAATTTGACAAAATCACGTATAAATATAAATTTTTTAGCAATAAAATTATTATTTCTAATCGCTAATTAGTTAATTAAAGTAGCAAAATAATTAAAATTATATTATCTTTTTATATTCTCATTTAGCATATTTTCACATACCTCTCTTGAAATTTTAAAAAATCACACTTACATATATTTTTATTATAAAATAAAAATAATTTTAAAATAATATTAATTTATTAAAAAAAAACTCAATCTAGTTACCAATATTAACATTTTAATGTTAGTAAATAAAATAGTTTTACTCTTCACATAGTCATCTAAGCACACACCCATTTTATAAAATTTTCATCACTTGTCAAACCGTTTTTGTTATCCAATAACATATTATGTAGGCTAACATCAGTGGGTTATGTTTTGCAATTGACGTATAATTTTTTTGAAAAAATTAGGAGTAGTTATCACTTATGAGTTTTATTTTAAACAAAACTATTAAATTATGGTTATCAAATGATAATAATAATAAAATCTTAATTTTTATTTATAACATAGCTTAAAATTAATTTTTTTTCAAAAAGATCATATGTCAATTGTAAAACATAACTCATTGATGTTAACTCGAATATTCATATGATGATACTTGTGATTGTCCTCATAATACTTACTCAAATACCATATTAATTCATAATAACCATATCAATACAAAATACACCAACATCCATCTACCACTCATATCCCACTTAGCTTCCATTCACTTATATGTCTTAAAAGCACGCCATAAGTTATAGGCTATAATTATAGAAATATTCAATATAGATACACATATGGATCATTATCACAATAATACATAAATAATTTAAAGTATTTAATCAATACGCTCAAAGGACATTTTATAATTTCAAATTTACTTTATAAAACTATTGGTGATTTTATAAAATCTCACAAACTAATTTTGTAGTTCTACATAACCTAGCATACCTTAACATAAATTCGTAAAGTTTTCAATTCATAATTTTTTCAAAAACTACGATCATTAATCATATAAAGTAACAATATTATTAACAAACCATTCTTTTGTTATATCTTTAATATATCAAAATCAAATTTTATAGAACGATTTATTAAAACCAATTTATAAAAGAAAATTATCAAAACAATTTCTATCAAAATATTGTTTTTAATGAATTCAATATTAGAACAATTTTTTATTCACTCCTTTATCGATTTTTTCATTAGCTCGACTCACGTTCACAAGTAGCATCAGCCTAAATACATATATATCTAGTATTATTAATATTTAACTCTCATAATATTCATGTACTTCAATACATATATATAATAAATCATAAATTCCTAGATAAACATATAGATTAACCTTTTATTCTCTTAAATCCATTTTAATTCATTATCACCTTTGATCCAAATTTGACCTTTAAGAACAGTTTGATTATTTTGAATAGCTTAGAACTGAAATGTTGAACCATGGTCCTTTTAAGAAATAAACTAGAAAAATTAATCCTTTTAATGATTTTTGAATCACTTAATTTGGATATTGGTTGGGGATCCAAACTTAGCTTGTAAGTTAGGGTAGAAAACAAAAATTTTGTATAGGACAAATTAGCCTGCATAAAAAGAGAATTCGGAGCCCTAATTAACTAGACAAACGTACTTTAAATCTGACTTATAAGTACTCCTTTCAAAGATTTCTGAGTTTACTTTAATTGTGGCTTTAATAGCTTTTTTCCTAAAAGTTATTCTACTTTTCTCAATTCTAAAAATACCACAAAATGATCAGTTTACTTCAAAATTATTTTACCACTAACTACCATTTAATACATTACCCATTTAATTTGTAGTAAATCTCTAAACCTAGTCAAAAAACTTTAAAAGCAACTCTTCTAAGTTATAATGAATCCAAGGAATTGCAGACAATTTAGTTAGGAATCAAAATAGGATAGAAAATTTATTTATTGTTATATCTTTCTTGTCTTTAACTAGTGATGAACCTTTTGATAACAGCTTAAAGTCTATAATGAATGAGTTACATATAAATGAGTCTGAGTGAAGTTTAGGAACCGAAACTATTAATCATAGAAAGTTTGGTCACCTTAGTGATCAAACACTTAGGAAGATACTTTTAACTTGTAAGAACTATTATATTAATAAATTCCAATCTCTCACATTATGTGTTGCATGCCAACTTGGAAAAAATCAGAAGCTTTCATTTAAAAATAGTGAGTCACATGCATAACAACCATTTGAACTTCTCCATTTAGACCTTTAAGGGCCAGCATCAATCAACTTTGAAAACAATTTCAAATATTACGTAAGCTCTTTAGATGATCATAGCAAATACACTTGGATTTTTTCTCTACAAAATAAATCTCAAGCCTTTCAAACATTCATTGAACTAAAAAAAAATCAAATAGAGAACCTTTTATGCTTAAAGATCAAAACTATATAAACTAATATGGAGTGAATTTACACCTTAGCCATTAAATTGAGAGACCAATGAGTGATTACTAGACAATATTGTCCTTACACTTCTCACCAAAATGGGAGAGAGTAGAGAGGAAGCATAAACCAAAGACTCACTCTCCTTACACAAACAAGCCTGCCTTTGAACAGGTTATGCGAAGCTTTTCAAATAGTTGTCTACCTAATAAATAGGATGCTAACTCAAATAATGATTCATCTTCATTTGCCAAGCTCTTGAATAGGATTCCAAATTATAGCTTCCTTAAAACCTTTGGTTATGCATGCTTTCTTCAAGTAAGACCTTATAATTAATATAAGCATCAATTTCACACACAAAAATACATTTTTATAAGGTAAAACATAAAATACAAAGGCTATAAGTGCTTAAATAGCTTAAGAAAAGTGTTTATAGCTAGGTATGTAACATTTAATGAAAAGGACTCTAACTTCTCACTCACATGAACCTATGACCTCCAAGGATCAGAACCAAAATGAATCACTAGTTTAACTTAAGAATTCCAATGAACACCAATAGAAAGAATTAAAAGTGTCTTCTCTTGTCTATGTATTAGATAACCTTCAACCTATGATTACTAGGTCCAAAGTTCGAATTTTCAAGCCTAAGCTATACCTAATCAAGAAAAATTATATTAAAACTAAGGTACCAAATGCAATAGATGAAGCCTTGGAAATTCAGGTATGAAGAAATGTAATGCCATAAAAATATGGTCCTTAATGAAGAAAAAAATATGGGAACTGATATCTAACAATTTATAAGTAAAGCTTGTGAGAAATATATGAATTTTTAAGATCAAATACAACCCTGATAGCATGATTGATAGACCCAAAGTAATTGTGGCTAACAGATAACAGCATATAACAGGTGTAGATTTTATAAAGACATTCAACCTTGTGGTAAAATTTTCCACAATAAGAATTATTTTGAGTTTGGCAATCAATATGGACTAGGATGTGAAACAAGTAAATGTAAATAATGCTTTTCTACATGAGAAATTAATTGAAAAAGTCTTTATGCCATAGCCAAAAATATTCAAAGACAAGGTGAAAGCATCGTATGGCTTGAAACAATCTCCTAATCCTTCATAAAAGAAACTCAAGTCTACTCTACAACTATGAGGATTTTAAAACCTACAATCAAACATTTCTCTTTATATTATCCACTAACCAAAGAATAAATGATTTATTGGTAAGATGGATAATGCCTTAGTCATTAGAAGCTCGGAAACCTTGGTTCAAGAAGGGACCAGCTTGGAATGTGCTTGAATCAAGCTAAATAAATATAGACACTACTAATGGAAATAAGAATGGAAAGTTACAAAAACAGTCCCACTCCAATAAGCATTTACAACAAGTTCTCCAAGAAGATTGAGCACTTCAAGGATGAAACTCTATACCAAAGTTTGATTAGCGCAATGCATTATGTAACATTAACAAGACCCGAGATTCTATCTTTGTCAATAAGTAAAGTTAGTTTATTCAAATCTTAAGCAGACACACTGGTTAAGATATAAGAGGGATCTAAGACACTTGCAAGGAACCACAAATTATGGATTATATTACACAACTGGAGGCAAAATAGAAATTAAAAGCTTTGTAGATGCAAAATTGGCAGCAAACTTGCATGACAAAAATCAACCATTGGATTTGGAATATTTTTTACTAGAATCCTTATAGCTTAGAGTTCAAAGAAATAAAGAGTTATTTTTTTTCTTTATTTAGGCGAGATGAAAATTTTTATCTTGTTTCACTCTTTCTAATTTATGTATATTTATAAAAAAAAAGTGTTAATAATAGTAGACGTGCATTTTTAGTTGAGATTTGGTTAAGGTAATTTCTTTAATCAAATTAAATTAGAGCAACAAAAAAATATAATTATTTAAATTAAATTTTTAATTTTTTGTCATGCAAAAAAATGATGAAAAAAAAATCCTATTGTCTTAATTTTATTAAAATAATTGTAATTAATATTAAAAATGCATTATAATCATAAGTATGTAATTACTCGTATTTTTAATAAAAAAAATCCAAAATATTAATGCTAATTTTTTTTTAATCAAAACTTATCAATTTAAATTTTATCAAAATATTTTTTAAATAGTTTTTTTTATATGAATATTATATATATATATATATATATATATATAACTGGAATAGGTGCTATTATAAAAGTGGGATCTGTATTCAGAAGGGGGTGTAATCAGAATATTTGGTAGTGGTTTTATTACATGGGTTCTAAATAACAAAATTAACCATTTCAAAGTGGTGCGTTACCAAGCCCAATTTCGTCTCCATAATTAATTAACGATAATTTTTTTTTATTTAAAAAAAAACGATAGAGGTGGCTTTGCTAACGTCTGAGTCTCATCACAGAAATTCGACTCGTCCATTTCTTCTTCATTCCCGTGAAACAACAGATCAGTTGTTCTATATCTTTATTTACAATGGATTTTGGTATTCGCAGAATTTTCCATCTTCTCGTTATTTACTCCCTCCTTTGCTCCCAAATTAGGGTTTGTTCTCTCTCACTTTCGCTGTGTCTCTGCCTATTTATTTATAATAATGTTTGTTCCGACGATTTTGCTTTTTGATTTGGTTCATTTTGATCTAGGCTGAAGCGGAAACTTCCGGTTCGGTGTTCTTCGTCGATAACCCAAAGCATCAATTTATTCGCACTGCATCTCGAAACGATGTCGCTCAGGTTATTTTTGTTCGTCTTTCTATCACTTAACATTAGATTATGCTGTAAAGAAAATCAAAAGTTTATGCTAATTTCTGTTTATTGTTTCATGCATTCCCGTCTTTTTATTTTCTGATAAGCTGGATGATGAGAGGAAGTAAAATTCTTCAACTGATTTGTAATTGTTTTGTTAGTTCTTTTCTTTTCTTTTATATTTTTATTCTTGATCAATTACGCTTTGTTTGAGGGGTGATCAGAAACTCAGAGAGCAATGATAATTTGATTTTTAAATTGACAAGTCTAAAAAATTGATCGTGTACACTGTCAGGCAAGGCAAGCTTTGAATTTGACACAAATATGGACATAAATTTTGTTATTGTCTCACCTGTTCTCGTGCATGCTTCTTGACTAGAGGATGTTATTTGTATTTGATTTGTAAGTGATAGATCCGTTTTCTTTGATTTCTCCTGGCATAAATTTATAATCTATGTTATACTAATAGGCAAGAAAGAAAATAATAAAAACAGAAGTGATCATATTGTATTTGTTCGTCATTTACTAGTATGGATGAATCTATGTAGATCTCTAATTCATTATTTAAGTAGTTTGGCTTGCATTCTTGTTTTCCATATTTGTGATGAACTAATGATGATAGGACAAACACAATGCATCTGATGCTATTATTTGATATTAAAAAAGTTTTGTTCGCACTTCCATTATTTAAATATGTTGGTCTCCATGCCTTTTCACTTTCAGTCTCATTCAATGTTGCTTTCGGAAGTTGGTGCTGCCATATCAGTCTTGCTTGGTTTTGCACCACCTGTGACACTTTCAGTGACTGGATCATCTAAGGTTAACAAATTTCTGCACTGCTTTTTATCCTTACTTTTTAATTTAATTTTTTTTGGCTTGCTGTAAGCAATTATATTTTGCCTTTTTGCAGTTGAATGAGGTTCTGATGCCTAATCCATTCAATAGACCTCGTGCTGTTTTCATGCTGGAAATCAGAGGAGTACCTGGTGCTGAACCTTCTTTGAAAACTGCATCGTCTACATTTTTATTTTATTTTAAACTGTACTTAAATTGTGAAATTCATAATTTATGCCTGCAGATCCTAAGCTCTTTGTTGACCTTGATAGTACGAGGTTAATTGAAGCATATCACAGCAAGATTATTACTGGTTCAGAGAAAGCTGACATTCAACTTCCAGGTACTTTTGGTGTTGTAAACATGTATATTTGCAGATGTTTATGGAGACATTGATTGTCCATTGTGTTATGATTATCTTAATATAAAACTTGGTGAGAATTTGTTAATTTTGTTCCTTCTGTTGCAGATGAAGATGAAGTTTCTGTAGTTTTCTTGCATGATGAATTATCAGATCACAACGACAAGGAAATTCACAATTTCGTTAGTCATGACATAATCTTATCCTACACGAGAGTCATTGGTGTTAATCTTTCTTATTTTCATATTCCATAATTTTGTGACATTGGTTTCCTTTGTTTATAAGGCATTTTGGTTGGGTGGATCATATGTTGCCGATACTTCTGAACCACTAAGTGGAGAGTTGACTATTCCACTGGCCAATGGTGACAACGTGAATCTTCATATGTCAAAGGTTCTATTGACGATTCAAAATTTTAAGTGTCACTATTAATGCTCTTTATTTATTGCTAATATCAGTTGAAGAGTGACATATGAGTTGTTTGCAGAAAGCTGAGAGGGAATTTGTATTAAGCCTTCTGGCTCTGTCCGATAATATCAAAAAGGCAATGGATGTACATGACCGTTTAGGACAGAGTATGCAAAGACCTGCTGAGTTAATGGTGGGAAGTTTTGATGCCATTAAGGTGAGAGCAGCTGCTCTTGGTTTTTCTGTTGTGTAGTACTGTGGAATGTAAGTTATGCAGTGTAATATGCTGCAGTGAAGTGTTTAACAAAGGGATTAGTAGTTAAAGTGTAATGGGCATTTTATTTGTTATAAGTTCTACCTAACAAGAACATGAAAAAAGGATGTTAGTTTCTGATATGGATTTTAGTGTCTCTGTGTAATGCACAGAGAAACATGAATTTGTTTAATTGATGCATGCATACTATGTTGACATGAATTTGACACTGTATTTTAGTTAATTGTGCGAGCACTTGATGTTTGTCTTATTACACTTTCTTCTATTTACATCTCTATAGGCTTTGCAAGAGCAGTATGGATCTGAAGGTGTTGGTCAGCAAGGAATGGAGCTACTGCTTGCAACTCTGTGCAGGATATTTGATTCATTGCAAACAGCATATGAAGGTATTGTGGCCTGGTTTTGTTAACTTATCATTTAGTCTGCATAGCATGGTAGAGCTCATTACAGATTTGACAGTCCTTCATGTCTCCAATGTATTATTACAAGTGAGGAATAACCTGTTGAATTCGTGCCGTTTAGTGGTTGTCTGATCAAATGCAGTGGTAGTCCTAGTGTGTTGCAAGTTACTATTATATATGCCTGTCATAACTATTGAAATGGCAGACTGTCACCTTTTTTCACTTTCCATTACCGTGTAAACTTATTCTTGAGCTTCATTATTGTGAATTTTGATATGTTTGTTTGGAAAGAAAACCTTGTCTACTTTATTGGATTTCACAAATTTTAATCCATTTTAAGTTTTGTTGTATGGGTTGCATGACAACTGAATGATTTTCCCTGTTAAAGTTGATCAAATATGAGTTCTAGTGCTACTTCAAAGTGAACCTTATGCCAGTAATCCTGCTTTTAATTGACTGCCATCTCTGGCAAAATTGCAGATAACATTTTGGCAAAAGTATATTGTCTTTTGATGCCAATAATGATTGTAATTTGTGTATTTTGGTTTGTTAATTAAAAATTTCCTTGATTGTGAATCCTTATTGTAACGAATAACTGGACAGGTCAAATTGTGGGAGTTCTCTTCTTTAATGGAACACCATCTCCAGATTCAGAGACTGTGTTGAACTTGATGTACAATTCTAGGCCAGGCCCACGGTGGTTGGCTGAAACAGAAGGCTCACACAATGCAACCATTGCTGCTGAAGTGGTGTTGGTTAGGCGGACCATAGCTTGGCTAACAGGAATTATTCTTCTCATTGCCACTCTCATAGGGGTAAGATTGTATGTCAATAAAGACCTAGCACCTGTTTTACACTTTAAAATAGATTTAATGTTAGTGTTAGTAAGATGTAATCTTAGACATTCTCCATCTGAAAAGTTTTTTCTGATTCACCATATACGTTTCTGATGTAATAGAAAGTATACATATACAAATTCTTTACTAGTAAGACAGTAATTGTTTATCTTAAAACTAGTCTTGCATTTGAGACAAGCTTTTTAGCATGTCAAAGTTTTTTTAAGAAGCCTTCCTATTGCATTCTAGGTTGGCAACATGCCATCTATTCAGATATTGGTAACTGAATGACTTGCAAAGATAGGAGTAGGAAATTCTCTTCTGGAAGTAGCTAGTGTTTATTATTTTTTCTTTTTCAATTTTTTAAAATAAAAACTCATGGAATTTTTCTGTGGCAGGTTAATCATGGCATTTGTTATAATATGGAAGTAATTTCCAACATTGAACTTCTTTGAAATCTGCAAAATGTATTGGAACTTGCAAATGTTGATAACATTTGTTAATTTTAATCTGAATCCTGTTGCATGAAAGTAACTTTAACTAGGATTTAATTAAGAGTGGAGGTTCATTTGCCAGTATGCTGTTAAAGTCCATGTATCTCATTTTTTTTGTTAAATCTCATCATCATTTCAGTATTTGGGACCTTGAAAAAGTAGTTTGTCTTCCAAACAAAAAATGTTCTTGGGATTATTGTAATCATACACTAGAGCTGCAAGTTGGTGACTCTTAGTAGAATAATTGGAACAAGAATTTAACTGACAGTAACAATGGAATTGGTCTTAGACTTCTATGATAAAATATGTAACTTTAAAGATAAATTCAGTTTGAACTGTTCTTGCATGGCTGCAAACTTGCAATTGAGGTCACAGGACTTGTTAAGAGACAGGGCTCATCAGTCACATCATATGTAGAAAGATTTGTTTGGAAATATGTGGGATCTCTATGGGTGGTGACTGACACGGGGGAACTCAGCCAGTTTACATCTGGGAACACAGCCAATTTTTGTTATGTTTGACTTGTATCCTTCGATGGTGATTTTGAAGTTATATTTGATTTATGTCATGTGGTTGATTACTGATGCTGTCGGTGCTGCTGCAGTTGCTTGGATGTTAATATCAATACAAACCAGGATTTACAGTTTCTCAATTAGAATTGTTTTAAGTAGATTTGATTGCATTAATTGTTTTAAGCTGCAACATCATAAATTTCATTTCTCGGTTTATCTTTGCCACAGATTTACTTCCTTCTCAACATGCCACTTACAAGGGACACCCTTCTATACTCAAATGTCAAGCTCGACTAAGCTAAAGAAGCAACTTAATAAATCTTTCAGTTACAAGGAGCTGTCCAGGATCCTGTTGAACCATTTATTCAGGGGTTTGTATCTGTAGATGCCTTGTTTTTATTTGTGCTTTTAGTCAAGTCACTCCTTGAACAGCTTGCTCTTGCTAGTTGGTGCTCTCTCGTAGGCATTGGTATCCGCCTTGACGAGGGACTGGCTAACAAATTCTTGGTCAGCTTAAGTCTTATAAACTGAGGGATTTGAGGGAGGTAAGGGAAGTGTAATGTGTAATAATGTTATATTGTGCATTTTGGTTATTCTGCTATTTTTTTATTTCCAGTTAATGACCAGTTTTTCCACATTTGTGTATTGGTCTATGTGATTATAACTATTGAGAACACGGAGATTCGTGTTTATCAATTTCTAGATACGATAGAATGCTGTTTGAAGAAAGCTTCTTGTTTTCATTGTGAATGTGCAACTCAAATGGCAAAACCAGTTTGGGATGCCGTCTCTTTATTAACACTAATCCAATTTTAAAATATACATTTGAAAAGCTTTGTCTAATGTAGCTCTGATTACAATGAGTGTATTTTTACATCTAATATAATATAGCGGAGGTTTTATTTAATATTTTTGTAGCAGCTGTGTACAATTTTATTTTATAATAAATTTTATAATTTTTTTAATATATTTTAATTAATTAAAAAATAAATATATTAATTATTTATATATTTTTATAGATAATATTTTTATTTATTTATTTATATTTAATTTTTGAATTTTAATAGGTATATTTTGAATACAAAAAAAAATTATTTTATTAAAAAATTTTATTGATGCATATATTAATCTTCTAAAAATTAATTTAAAATTACTTAATATTCATGAGATTAATATTTCATACCAGATTAGTGATTTATACTAAATGATATAGCTATCAAAACAGTGTTAATTAATAATAATAATAATAACTATAATTATTTTAATTTTTATTATTGAGTGTATTTTTTATATTAGGGTAATTTATTGTAAAATTTTAAAAATATTAATATAAATTATTTTTTAAATAATACAATAGTATGTTGATAATATTTATTTTAAATTAATTAAAATTTTGTATTATTAAATATAAAATATATAATAGTATTTAATATAAATAAGTTTAAAAAACAAAAGAAATAAATAAGAATAAATAAAATAGAATTTATTTAAAATAAATTAATTTATAAAAAATAATTATATATCTTATAAAATTTATTATAAAATAAAATTATTATGAATTTCAAAACAAATATACAATAACATCCCTAGGCATGGCTAACTCAAAAGACATCCCAAGAAACGTAAAAGAGTAATTTATGGGCTATTCTTAATTTTTCAAGGCCCATTATTTTCCCTCTAAATATCTACCGTAGATTAGCTTCCCGCCACCTGTAACTGAATCCGGTGGTTCAAACATTAATCCAAAATACCAAAATATCTACTTCTTCGTCTTCATTCCTCGGTCTCTACTCTCTTTCTTCTCAATTGTCTTCGATTTCCCTCCCAAAAATCTCTTTTCGTTCTCGCCCTTCCTTTCGCTGACATGTCTTCTCTTCTCCCTTTCTCTTTCAGTCCTCCCTTTACCTTTTATCTTCATCGTAAAACGCATAGTCCTCTTTTTATTTCATTCTCCGCAACCTACAAATTCCAAATCCGCGCTACGTCATCGAACTCTGACCGCGAAGAAATCCGGTGGCTCCGCGAAGAACAGCGCTGGCTGCGTGAAGAACAACGCTGGCTCCGTGAGGAGCAGCGGTGGATACTTGAACGCGAGTCGTTGCTCCGCGAAATTTCGGAGCTTAAACTCCAAATAAAAGTCCTAGAGAATCGGAACTTAAATGAAGGAGTTTCTGTGTCGGATACCTTGTCGAATATTTCCGGTCTGTTACAGGTGATTCTTGTTACAGAAGGCGAGCTTAGCTAGAAAACATTTTTGGCATTGTACTTGAATTTTGAAAATAAGAAAGATTAGTTCTGAAATACGTGTTCAAAAACATTCCGGAATCTTAAAACCGTAAATCCAACGTCTCGTTTTCATTTTTTGTAAAAGTTCTTAAAAAAAATTTTGGAAAATTGATGAAAAGAATTTTGAAAATTTGGCAAATTGATGGAAAAGTTCTTAGAAGTCCTCATAGGATTAGAGATTTCGAGTGTGATCATAGTTAATGAAAAGATGAATGTATTCGCTTGATGCAGATTTTGAAGGATAAGAATTTGATTGCGGAGAGAGCAACAGCAGTGAAGGAGAAAATCGAAAATGAGGAAGATGAAGAACAACAAAAAGAAGTGATTAGTGTTTTGGAAGTGAGAGAAAACGAAGAGGAAAGCATTGAGGGTAGGCAGTGAAGGAGAGGAGGTTAAAGTGATGCAGGTGGGCCCGGCACTAAGCATTTGTTCCTTAGAAATGCGAGTTTTTGTTTAATTATTTATATGTTTGGAATTGTGGAGAGTGTCAGTTATATCTATGCAAATGCAGAGTTTACTAGGATATAATGAGGTATTCAGGTTGTAGGGCCTTAAAGCCGGACTAAAATTTCACTTTGTAAACTGTGGCAAAAGAGATGAGCAGAATTCTTTAATGAAAAGATCTTTTGACGTAACATGTAAATCCTTAGCAGCTTGGCATGCAAATCATGTCTGATATATAGATTTGAGCAAAGTTGAAGCATCAACATATGATATATTCATTTGGAAATCACTTTAGCACGTTAACAGTTTAAATTTCTAATTTAGTAGGGAGTAATTTTTGCTAATGTACTTGAATTTGAAGTTAGTTAGCATGCCTACTGATAAAGAGTGAAGATTAAGATGGGTGAGTTTAGCATATTTGCAATCAACATTTCATGTCCCAAGTAATTCAAGGGCAATTGTAATAACTTCTAAAGAACCAGACTGATAAAAATAAATGATCTCTGTGATTAATGATGGCTAAACTCTTTGGTCTATGAAGATCATGTTACTATTTCTTGATCGTAACATATGTTTTCAAATAAAAATTCAATTAATTAAATTTTGATGTCAAGCTTCTTGGATTGATCACTTTGTATTAGAATTATGTCAAGCTCCTTGGGTGAAATTTTTTTAAGTTTGCTATCCACTACTTTTAATTTTTCGTCCAAGTGTTTTCTTTTGTCATTATATCCCTGATCTTCTGTAAAGATTTTTATACTATAGCTATCCTTTGAGATCCTTTTGTAACTATGTTTTCTGTATCAACTGGGTTTACATTCAATGACAAACTCAACTTCTTTAGTTTAATGTCTTTTCCCGTTCTCTTTTCTTCTCCCTTTTGTTCTCATTCCATAGTAATCGCACCAATGAATAATTAAAGTGGATGTATCATAGGCTTTGATTTGCTACATGATGGGTGTGACTATGACAGGATGCCTTGCAAAAATTGGGATTTTACTCGGGTGAGGAGGACATGGAGTATTCTAGTTTCTCAAACGGAACTGAACGTGCTGTGAAAACTTGGCAAGTAAGTTGTGGTTTGCCAAATGTTCACATGGCAAATAAAAAATCCTCAAAGTACCAAAAATTTGTTAACTTCCCTACTATACATGATATGTGGAAAGTTATAATCTAGTACATTGTTTTGGTCAACAGGCAACAGTAGGTGTTCACGAAGATGGAGTAATGACTTCAGAACTCCTTGAAAGATTATACATGGACCACAGGTTTGAGGATGTTGGCACGGACTCGAGTACAGATCAGAAAGGAATCATTCCAGACGGTCCACAAAAGGTGAGGTCAAAGTACAGAGTTTCAAAAACCCATTTATCTTGGCTTTTGTGTGATTTCATCTGATAATTTGCTTCCATGGTTGGTAAGTTCACTTTTTTAGTTTAGCGACTGAGGCTGTGAACACACAGCAGCTTCAATGTGATTTCTGTGCATTGAGCTATATGTCAATCTGACCTTTCCCTTTTTGACTATCTCCATTCAAGGCATGCATTTGATTTAACCCAGGCTTCTCCACGACTTTTGGAGTAACATAAAGTACTCCCACCCAGATATAGAGCCCTGTCTTCAGGGAGGGAGTATGTTGCCATACTTTTGTTAGTTGTCATATTTGTATGCCTGGTTAAATTTTGAAATGGCACTTGCCTTTTAGGTAACTTCTTCTTTCTTAAGCTTGTAGAATCACATTTTAACAGTATGAATGATAATCTAATACATAGAAGAGTTGGGATCAATACCTTCACTGCATTGTAGAATCACAATTTTAACATATCAATGATAATCTGATACATAGAAGAGTTGGGATCAATACCTTCACTGCTTTGTAGAATCACAATTTAACATATGCAATGATAATCTAATACATAGAAGAGTTGGGATCAATACCTTCACTGCGGGACTACATTGGGTGACATAAAATGAAGATGATAAAGCAGTTCATGGTTATTTTTTTCTATCTTTGTTGGAGAAGTATTCAGAAAATTGTAGTTATTCTCTCAGTTATCTTGGTGAAAAATGAGGCCTGAATGGCTTGGCATAATGTTAAGCAATATGGGATTGGGGTTTGAATATAACGAGACATTATCACCATCATGAATGTGTTAAACTGATTCCATCCTACGGATTGGAAACATGTAGTTCAATCAACAAAGATGGAATAACTTGATCCTATTCACATCTTAAGCTGTCTCAGAACTTCATCTAGACAATGAGATTGCATAGCTCTAGTTGAATTGGAAATGCATCTACTTAATCTTTACCTAGAAAAGTAGATAATCAGTTTTTGGTTTCAATTATTTATTTTCATTAGTTACATCATTGAAATTCAGAAATTCAATTGAGTATATGCTTAATTTTAGGAAAAATTTCACTGACCTCCTCTGAGGTTTAGTTAAAATATGGGCAGACTATT
Organism: Xylocarpus granatum; assembly: GCA_019650275.1. Lineage (NCBI taxonomy): Eukaryota > Viridiplantae > Streptophyta > Magnoliopsida > Sapindales > Meliaceae > Xylocarpus > Xylocarpus granatum. Next base: position 298,177 of record BNST01000508.1, on the reverse strand, counting down.
CCAACTTTGGAATTTTCCAAAACTTCCCCAGAATTTTGGAAATTATCACAAAGCTCCCTTAAATTCTTTATAGAAGTCCCTGAAAATTTTGAGAGGTGTTCCCTTCGGCAGAAGGTCCCTTCCTTTTTCCAAATCAGATGGGATGCACAATTAAGCCAAAATTCAGAGGAGATAATGAAATTACCATTGATGTTATCCATGTGTATATGAAATAAGGATTTGTTGGAAAGCCAAATGCATTCTTGTGGCTTTATATTCTATCAATTTGATTTTATTAATCAATTTTTTTGTGCATGTTAATTATTTGCTTGATAAAACTGTCATATTAGCTCATTCTGATTTAGTCATTAATAGTTGTTCTCGCTCTGTCGGATGGCTCATAAAGCTGATTACCTGATAAATAAACGTGTAAAATAACTGAAAAAATGCCCTATAGTTTTGAAATTTGTGAACGCACTTGCAAGTTCTTTGATTTATATCATCTTCAGGAAGGTACCAATGGAGCTGTTGCTTCTGTTACTGAAATCTCACAAATTCAGCAGACAGTTGTGAAGAAAGAAGGTATCACAGAAGATGTATCTCAAAAGCGAGTTTTCCTTCTTGGAGAGAATCGGTGGGAAGAGCCCTCTAGACTTGCTGGCAGGGACAGTGCAGTTGTTGGAAATAAAACCAGGGAAGCCACAGTCAAGTGCCTTGCTTGTCGTGGGGAGGGCCGCTTAATGTGCACAGGTACTGATGTCACTGCTCAGATTGAATATCCATTTTCAAGGGGATAAATTTTCTTTTGGAAAATGAAAGGAGCATAAAATCATTGTCTTGGATGAATTCTGTTGATTAAGGATTTTGTCAATAGTAATTCAAGTCAAGAAACTATTTTGACCACAAGAAATACAGAATCTTACTCTCTTACTGCATCATTTACTATTATACTGAAATCTCTAGCTGAGGCCAAGGATTTTACAAATTTTAGAATCAATAGAAGTGTTAACATCACCTTTTGAAGCAGTTTAGATGTTATGTTTTGGCTTTCAGTTAATGCTGTAGCAAGAAAATTTGGGCAGTCATAATCATCATGATGAAATTTGGACACGTTTCATAGAACACATGATTTGTGGTATGTTTAGGATTCAGGTGTTGTGGTTTTGAATCCATAATTCAATTGTTGTGGGATGAAATTATTAGGTGTCAAGTACAAGTTGGCATTCACTAAACACTTTAGTTGTTGTGCTTTCATAGTTAAATAGAAGCATAACAATTGCAAACATACCTTTGTATGATTGAGGCTTCCTTGTCTTCTCAAGGTATCCAATAAAATTGGAACATTGCTGTGAAGCACAGGCCTCAATCAAGGATGGTAAATAGCATATGAATTGATTCAAACTTTTGTTTATCAATGGAAAAGGTGATGTTTCAGATACTGACCATCTGCAGTACAGGTTGAACTGTTGGTTAATGAACTCCAGTTAAATGTACATACGGATCTCCCAAGCCATTTATAAATTTTTGCCCTGCTTGTTGCATAGCCCAGAGTCGTCCAATGTTTATTATTGAAAGTTGTAGTGGCCATCAGCTGCTCTAGTTTGTCAACTTGCCCATAAAAAAGTTTAGTTTGATCATTTTGCCCTAATAGGTACCTGGCTTGCCATGTTTTGCAGAATGTGATGGAACGGGTGAGCCAAACATTGAACCACAGGTAAAAGGATTTATGTATATTGTGTGTGCGCACGCTCTTACTTTATTTCTGTAATTATTATTGTAGTGGCTCCCGTGTTCAACTCTTATGAGCAAGTCATGCAATGCAGTTTTTGGAATGGGTAGACGAGGGAACTAAATGTCCTTACTGTGAGGGCCTTGGCTACACAATTTGTGATGTATGTGAAGGAAAAACTGTGGTCTAGGTATGATATACTCCATTTTTGCCGGAATATATGTAAGTATATTTATACTCTTTTTTTTCTGGAATGTATGCAAGTATATTTTCTTTTTGGTGCATGTAATATCATTTCTGTACAATAAATTTATCATTCACCACGATGCATATAATATGTAGAAGGTTATATTAACAGTTTGAGTTGTTATCATTCGTCCTTGCTTGAGCAATGGCCTGATGACGAAAGGATGGGAATCCATTTGTGTTGTAAATGTCATAACTACAGGTCTTAGCAAGGAAACAATAAATTACGCAATTTTTTTATTAATCATTTTTGATGTATTATATTATCAAACTGTCAATATCAACAAATGTCGTTGGTATAAAATTGTTCGTCTTACAATTGATTAGGGTCATGTGATAGCTCCGCCACAAAACGAGTTAAAATGAATGCACGTTTAACATTGAATTATTAAACCCGGATAATAACAATAATAAATCCACACATTAAAAGACCTAAGTGCATTAGTGTGACACAGAGCACAAGAATCGGAAAGGTAGGAACAATGCGTCATCTAAAGGTGAATAACTAAACTAAATATGTTGCCAATCCAAAAATTGGTATACAATAATCATCTCATATAAACATGCAGAATTGGCATATAAATACCATAATACTTTATTTGCGTTGTAACAACTAAACTACTCAGATAAAATCTAGGATGAAATGATGCTTTTATTTAGGTAAAACTAAACTGCTGCCCAAATAAGGCTATTTCTGCTATATCTTCTATTTCCTGTGTTTGATAACTATGAAATGAATGCCTATGTTCAAACATACATTAATTCTTAAAACTGCCACACCTCTCCCTCACCCCAGCCAACCCATCTGATACTTGTATCTCACAGATTAGTCTTTGGTTTGCCTGCTGGAATGCGTCTTGTCACAGTTCGCATTGTCACAAATTCCTCGGCAGAAGAAGGATGTATTCCCACCTGTAGGATTATTGTTAAATATTTCATCAGATAAGGGGATGCCAATGAGGAAACTACGAGCCAAAAGTTAGTCCTTGGTAAAGAACAACCATTCTTAAGAACAAATTATCAAAATTGAAAGTTCAATCTAGTCAATTTGGAGAAATTCATCCTACATCAGGATAATGACTCAATACTTTTCGCAGGGTCAACTAATGTTTTAACAATTAGTTTGTTGGATACAGCATTATGAGACTAGTTAAATTTCAACGACACCAATTACAGTGGCCACACCATAACAATTAATTCAAACAACCAGAATGGATTAAGATGTTGATTTCTATACCCTGGCAAGAGAATATAAGTGGCAATGATTCAAACCTAGAATAAACGAAACTCAAGCTTACCGTGCTGTCAAATTGTTCCTTGGTTGCTCCACATTTCAGTGCAATGGCAATACCCTGTGAATAGGAACCCTCGTAATTCAATAATTAACAGACAATAGATGCTTAAAGCAGAGAAATGCAAATTTAAGCTCTACAAAATGCAGGATGTTTCCTACAAATTTGAGGTATTGATTACCAGTGTATTAGCACCTACAGGTCTGAAAGAACCAGGCAGTTACATTGTCCCAAATAAAGCAAGAACCATATAGAAACTGTCCAAATTGGCATCCATATGATAATCCCTTTCTGTAGCAACATATTCTTTTTTATGTTTTCTTGGTTTGATAAGAGACTCTGGCAACATATTATCTACTGACATTATAAGAGGGCTCTGTGATTAGACAAAACAATCCATATAATTGACTCCGCATTCAGACAAATGAACATAGCTTTACCATATATAAGGTACTGGTAAGGAGATCTGAGATATGGAAATTACTTTAAACAGGTGTAGCAAACATTGTAAAGATAATTCAGTGCATACTAATAAATCACATCGAAAGAAATAATGGCAAGACTACCCTCTAAAAAATAATCCTTTTGCAAGAATTATGTAGTTCATTCATTTGAAATTTCATTGGATATGCTTATTTAAACATTTGAACTTTGAAACGGGAGGAATGGCAAGTGTGTAATTATCTAGCACTTCAGATGTAAGTAGGGAGTAGTCTGGAAACTTTCTTCATCATATTATTAAGGCTCTTTTGCATGCTCAAATTACCAATTTCTATCTGAGCCACCAATTGAGTCAAAGAAACACAAGCATACCTGCATTATTTCAGGTGCATCTGGCCCACACATTGATGCTCCAAGAACTTTATCTGTCTCAGCATCAACAACTAGCTTCATTACTATCTTCTCTTGCCGTCTACAGGAAAACATATAGAAAAAATGTAATACCATTTCAAAGAAGACATAATGGTTGAAAGATCAAATATTGTGATAAAAAGAATATGCATATAACAATCCATTACTCTATGAAAACAAAAGGTATGAGCTTAAAATCAACTGAAAGATTAAACATCCAGAGAAAACAAAGCATACAATCCATTACTCTACGAAAACACAGGGTAAGAGCTTAAAATCAACTGAAGCATTATACATCCAGAGAATCCAAAGCGTGGTAAGAATTCATGTAAGATTCTGCTAATTAGAAGTCACTAAATATGTATAACTTTCCTTAGTTTCCTTATTGACAACCAGTTTATTATTGTATAAGCCAAAAAATAAGGGCAACCCTGATATATTCAGAACCACGCAAGGCCATTTTTCTGATAAATCTTGAAGGGATGATCTATCTTTCCACGTGTATATTCCTCAACACTTCATCTTAATTTCTTACATGACTAAGATATTACTCATGGTAGGGAGAAAATAGGGGCAAAATGTTCAGTTTTTAAACCTGAGGAGCATAGTATAATAAAACCTATTTTAAGAGTCTAAATTATAAATACTCTTATGTATGAATTTAAAATTTTTAGTAGGGACACCAGGGTCTACTGTAGCTCCTCTGCTGCCTAAGTGCTAACTATTCTTTGAAGATGTGACATGCTGAGCTAGCAAAAATTTCTATGTAGAGTGGTTTTTTTAACTATAATTTTTTGAAGCATGATATTCTCTATAGTTTGGTAATTCGTAAAGATATTAATGTTTATTTAATGAAATGAGATCCCAAGTCATAATACATACCCGGAGATGGTGTTTTTCATGGCATTGAAGCCTGATGTGAAAACCAAGATATCACCCTTTGCTTGCGCTATGGCCTGTTCCTCACTGAGACCCACTACAGAAAGAGGTGGTATGCTGCAAATGGCAAATCATAGTTAACAATCATCCACTGGTGAAAAGAAAGTGAACAAAAAGGGAATCATGATGCAATGGTCTCCAGGACTTGAACAATAACAATTGGCATGTACTAAACCTAGGAAGATCATTCAGTTTTTCTCTTGCAATTTAAGGTAAGCGTGCAATTTGGTCAATTTCTAATTTAAAATGTTACACTTTGTTAAACATCTATAACTTAAAACGATCTCAATTAGTGAAGGACTTTTTCCCACATATTCTATGATTAACTTTTCTGCATTTGGCAAAGAATTACATAAATTATTTTTTCTTCCCTTCAAGAATCTTATCAAAGTCAACTTCAAGGAAGCAAGGCACGTTAAAGGTCTCACTAGAAGCAGTTCAGATGGGATACTTAAAGAAATACGAAATCAATCCATTGTAAATGTTTTGGTGTATTCTACAAGTTTCAACACACAATAAATGTGGAAAAGCACTTGCACTAATTTATATAATCTTTTAACTTTAGAATTATATTATTAGAGATGCTACATAAGTGTTGGGAGCAAATTGACACCCAAAAGTGTAAGGATATAAACTGATAAAGCAAATTAAATGCAATGAAGATATCAACCAGGCATTCTATTTGATGGGGAAGTTCAGCAGAAGGGATACTAAAAGAGGAGGATGATTGGGCCTGCGTTGCCACTCAGGTAATTGCTTTATAAAATCCTATGATGCATAACAAGAGCATATCAACTTTTTCTTCATTATACAATATAAATAGTTAAATCAACAATGAGAACTTACATACTGTCACTAAAACCTTACCTAGAGTTGTGATCAAAAACACTAGGTTTGGGTAGGAGCTAAAACTAAGGTTTATTTTCCAATGGGAGATTTGGCAAAAGAGCAATACCCAATCTTCAAAGAAGAAAGAGAAGATGTCATTGATTTGTTGGACAAAATCATTTTCTTGCTTCTCTTTGGGCCTTTGTCTCTATGGATTTTGAAGACACTTCTCTCTACTTCATCAATTGGGAAAGCATCTTGGGTTAATTTGTAAATTTTAGCAGGGTAAACTCTTTAGGGTATAGATTTGCTGATTGTGAACTGTATGGTCGATAATAGCATTTCTAGGGCTGTATCAGTTGCCTTGTGGACCTCCAAATCACTTTTGTTATCTTCTTTTCTTACATTCTGAAATTGTTTTGTTTCTCATCAAAAACAAAATGGTTTCCAAGGTAAGTATCTGGAAGAGAGAAAAATGATAAATTATTTGCGACCTTCAGTTTGAAGAACTTGTCTTGAAAAAGAATTGTTTCTGACGACACTAGCTTCAATAAATGTTGGCCAAAGTGACGCAACATAAGTAGTAAATGTCAAAGGAAGAGAAAATGGAAAGAACAAAGAGATGAAGAAGCCAATATCTTTCAGAAGAGACAAATTGTTACCTAAATACAGCAGAGGGTATATTGCTGTAGTCTGGTTTGCAGGGCTGCCCACCGAAAACAGTTTTCTGCAGGCAAGACAAACAATATAATCTTGTGAATGTGATTTGTTAAAATATACGCATATAAAAATATATAAACACTTAAAATAAAAGTCACAAACTACAGAAAATTAAATTGAAAGTATTCAGATGAAAAACATACTGCAAAGCATGTTCCCTCCATTAAGGCAACTGGTGTAAGATTTGCTCGATTTGTTACATCACCAACAGCCCATATACTAGGAATGTTAGTGCGCGAATTCTCATCTACCTGCAAGAAAATGAGGGGCTAAGACATCACCAATCTAATTACTAAACCTAATTATCCAATTTCTTTTATGAGATTAGCAGTGCATATTTTCCATGCCATCTATGAATTTCGAACTGTAAAGCAATAAATCCACATGAACATTCAGTGAGGAAATGATTAACAATTAAAGGGTTTCAACACAATCATCCCACCAATGTTCAGAATTTTTCAAGGATTCATATAAGTTTTTTAACATAAGCCAAACCAACAACAATTTACAAACTAAACAATGTCATCGGGATAAGGATATATTTTTTCTCCACTAAGAAACAGATTGCCAAAACCCACTAACACAACCAGCTGGTTAGACACCCGCCTGACCAACATCTATCTGTGGCCTCAAAAGGTGTTCTGTTGATTTGCAGCTCAGCCACAAGAAGCAAAATTTTGAAATGGCTATTCCTACTACAACGTTGAAATTTGGAAGAATTCAGAACAAATCCACAGCTGATATAAAACCACCAAATGCCTTGATGCCAATAAAACATAAAGCCACATGCCTCTTGCACAAGCTAACAAATGTTTGACAACCCTTTCACATCTCGAGATCAGGATCCACACTGGATAGAGGGGGCTAAGACCTCACAACACAGAAAACATGATATGATGACTTCTTTACAACAGGGGAGCATGACACAATCCTATTTTCAAAACCTATATAGAAAGAGTCAAAATCTAGTTCTGGAAGTACCAAATATTGAAATTTAGACTTCAATAACTTCAACTAACAGATAAATAAATAGCTGCATTAGTTGACATTATCCTTCAAAAATGAAGTGTTAGGTCAGTGAGTTTCCAGTCAAATCAATCACAAACATTCAATAAAATAACAGAAGACAGAGATAGTGACCTTCACAGCTCCTGCTTCATCAAGTTTCACACCGACAGCATTCAAATTCAACCTTTTTGTATTCGGCAGCCTGCCTGTTACATACCAAAGAATAACACTATTATCTCAAAAGAAATTGATTGAACAAGCCTTTTCTTTTCTTTTCTTTTTCTTTAAGAAATAAAAAGGCACTATCATTGTCAGTGAATTTATGATACTGTACAGGACATACACATATGATGCATATCAATATAACAAAGGTCAGAAATAGCCTATCTTGTAAATTTCCTAATTTTGAAAAGGAAATGACATTTTGCAAATAAGCTTAGATCCTATGAGCCATTCTGGATTCTTGTGGATTTTTACATTGAAAAAATATTTATCTTTGGAAAGGAAAGAAAGCCAAAACCCTTTGGAGATCCACTTGGCTCTTTTATAGTATTATGGTTGGAAAGAAATAAAAAAAATTTGACAAACATAGAGAAGAAAGAATAGATAGCTTATGGGAGAGCATCTTCTTGCTTCATTTTGGGCTCCAGTGTCAAAGGATTTGAAGATCATTTTTTTGGTACCTCGTAAGTTTAATTGGCAAAGGGGATCTAGGATAATTGTGTATAGTTAGTTATTCAATTAACAAATGGTTGGACATACTTGCTGCTCATCCATGTGTATTTTAGGGTGTATTTTTTCATATAATGTAGTCCCTTCTTCATTTTTAGTTTTCTCTGTGGACTCGTAGTCCATTGATGTATCTCCTATCTTTTTGCTTTTTTATTAATTCAATTTTCTTTGTTTCTTGTTTAAAAATTAAATACATAGGAGACAATACATACAAATGTACATAAGCAGGTGTTTGTCTGTGTGCCTTAAGTGTGTCTAAAGAAAGAGGAATTTGGCAAACATGAATGAAACAAATACCATCAGGAACACTATATATAGATAAGTATGTGTTCAAGGATATATGTGTGAACATTGAGAAAGAGAGACAGAGAGAAAAACTTTGCGATAAAACAAAGGGGAAAAAAAAAGAAAAGACAAGCATTTCAGCATAACAGACAATGACATGAAGAAAAAGCCAGAATCTTCAAAACAAAATTGTAAATGTATAGCATTTATTGAAAAAAGTGAGCTTTGGAAAACTGCTGAATTGTATTTCTATTTTCTAACAGAGATAGTACTTACCAGTCGCAAAGAGTACAACATCTGCAACTAACTCTTCACCATGATCTGTAATTACTTTTATGCCCTTATCTGATTTGCTTAACTGAACATACAGATATTATTATCAGCAAAATATCATATTTAAAGAGATACAAATATTAGGAAGATGGGCAACAAATGACAAAATCTGAAAGAGAAAATTACAGGAAAATAACTGCAAGTCAAGTGAACCAAGAAAATTCTGGCAAATACCTCCTTTATATTTGTCATGGGGTGTAGATTAATTCCCCTACCTTCAAGATTCCTAGCAACCACTGCCCGCATTTCATCATCAAAACCTCTGCAGATTGCACAGTTGAAAGTGATGCAAATTGAACAGGCAAACACAGTGAAAAGTTCATTCTCATTAATAGGATATGGAAAACTAGTCTGTAACTTCCAAAAACCATCCAAAGATGAGATGGGGAAGACATCATCAGCAAATACAAACTACATATTTCAGAGATGAAAATAAAGGAAAAGGTGCCAATTGTTGAAGCATGCTGATAATATGTGAGGTCTACATCAGAAAGCCACAACAAAAACTTTTTGTAAACCAGATATCAAATAAGCACCACATTTCTATGCTGGAATGGCTCAAATCTCCATAACTAACAGTGTCTAAATTTACAAAGACTGGGAATTCACAGCATTCATTGGTGACAAGAAAATAAAAAGATTAATGGCATTAGTAATTAAAAGTTTTTCATTTTTCAACACTCCATATTCATTCAAATTTCCATTGACAACAAACTTGCTATCATCTAAATTTCCAGCTGTCCAATCCCATCATATGTCAAACAACCAATTATAATTTCAAACTGAATTTTGGACATCAAAATTTAGTAAGATCACCTTTTAACGCTACTTGTAACTAATATGAGATGACAATCAATTAAAGTTCAAAGCTAAGAAAATCCACTTGAAGATCATCAGCCTGGCATCTGATAATGAAAACAAACTTAAAAGCCTGTATAATAACCTTAATGGAAGTTCCTTCCTGAATAATAGATCCACGGTAGCACCCATCCCCTGCCATATGGAAGCAAACTCAACAGCAATGTACCTAAATAACAACAGAGGATAATCATCCAAGACTGTGACCACACCAAGCAAATGAAACTAAAAGTAAAAAGGAAGAAGAAAGATAGATCAAGAGTAAGGTCGCACCCTCCCCCAAGCACCACAGCACGATTAGGTAGTTCCTCCAAGCTCAATGCCTCATCAGAGGTTATAGCAAGCTCCTAAAAATTCAAAAGTAAAATAAAGAAAGTAAAGGTCAATAACTCATTTGAGAAATAACTAGTTTCAAGAAGATCATAAATTTTTAAGTTTAACAAAGCGTTTAAACCAGAAGTTACAAATAAAAAACAATTAACCCAAGAGGAATCTGCCTGGCATCAAACTAGAAGGATGTATCACAAGTGCCGGAAATGGAAAACTAATGTGGTAAAGTATAAAACTTAAGATCAAATTGGGATAACCAGAAATCAAGCTCACTGAACAAAATAAAATGTTAAACCAGAGAGAGAGAGAGAGAGACAGAGAGAGAGAGAGAGAGGAAATTTTCACTTCAAGATCAACTACTGCACTTATACCATTGACTAACCACAACCAACAAGTTGCATAAATTTGCATTGAAACACCAACCTAGTTGAAATTGTTTGGTAATGCCTAGAAGAAATTTTTAGGCACTTGATACCTAAATTGACTGTATAAGGGTTTTGATTCAAGAGAAGAAATTCCTAGTCCTTAGTACACGTAGTTCTATGACTTTCATCTTGACATTAGCCACCCCATGTACTGTAGCTTGCCTGAGTCTTCCTGGCATGAATCTTGCAACTGTGACCACAAATACATTTGGCAATATGGATATGTTTCATTGAAAATGCATATAATTCATCCAGTTTCCTTCAACAACTTTAACAGAGATGCTTTCTCAAATATCATATCATAAATGCTTCCTTCAAAAATACCTCACAAGAACAACCATTATTAAGCTCAACTTCTGATGGTGCAAAAATGGCAAAAGCATGGAAAGAAAAACTGAAATGGTTGCTCTATGTCAGAAAATTTCATAGGTAACTGTACATACATGTATGAAACCACAACAGACATGAAATCATCAACACATGACAATCGAGAACATATTCACAGATAACAATTACTTGACATTTTTAAACCTAGTAGCAAAGCATGAAAGAGAACCAGCATGCATATCATGCACAATTAATTTTCAATTATACCAATACTGAGAGCAAAAATACCTTCCCAGGAATTGGAGGACGCTGGGCCCTACTTCCAGTTGCAATTAATATGTGCTTTGCTGAGTAGCACAGCTTCGTGCCATCCAGCTGTGTGACCTCAACTTCATTAGGACCTACTACCTTTCCCTCCCCTTCATATAATTTGACCCCAGCATTTGATAATAATCGCTTGTAAATCCCATTTAATCTGAGTATTTCATCTGTCTGCAATATTGTAAAAGAAGAAAAATAAGAAAATCAAAAGACGCATAAAACATAAAGAGTACTACATAAATTTATTAGCTTAGCTTCCTATGAAAGAAAAGTAACAAAAGAAAACAGTTCATGAAGGAAATGGAGAGAAATAAACGTGCTAAAATGAAGTATAAAAAATGCAGAAATATATCATAAACATTTTAGTTAAGATTCTAACCTCAAGGTTCATTTCGCCAAAACATATTACAAGAAGCCATATATGAACTAAAACTAAATAAACAAACCATGAACTCAATGCCAAAGCTTTTAGAAACTACAAAACAGATAAATGTAACAGTCAAACTAAGATGAAACCAACAGATTTGAGCAATCAAGTTTACAACTTGCATCTAAGTTCTAAAAAAAAGAAGCCAACAATTTTCCATCTTATCAAAAGAGAAAATCATAATTTGCATCTTCTTTTTTATAAATGCTGACTGAAAATAAATATTAAAGTCACAAAAATAGTGGACAAGAAGTCCACGTTGAAAGAACCTAAAAGAATAAACCTATTGCAAAAGTCAGCCCATCATTGATAAACAACAGCCTCATAATTATTAAACATAAAGATAAAAGGGATATCTTTGAACTGCCCCACCATTGGCAGCCATGGCAAATCCATAGCCACATAACTATTAAACACAAAGATGAAAGGGATATCTTCAATTACCATCCCAACTTATCTTAAACATTCCTTCTATTCCTTTCTAAGGACCAAAAAGAAAGCCAACAGAATACATCTCTTTAGGACCACAGCTTTCATCCCTTCCCTGAAGGCAGAAAATTCCTCCAAAAATAATGAAATATATGAAGAAAGTTCCCGACACCAATTTGAAAGCAAAACGCCATATCACCAAAGCTATAGGAAAATGCAGAAAAAGATTCATTCTTTTTATAAATCTCTTGACACTCAGTACTGTATACCTTCTTTCCCAAAGACCCAAATAAAAAACGAAATTTGCTCCCATCAGACAATTTACAATTTTACTGGCTGGATTGTTCCATACATCACTTCCCAATAACTAAAAGTTAAAGCCTTGGGCTTAAATTTTAGCACATAATAGTTTGACAAGTTACAAACAAAAAATGTTTTTATCTGATGGATTCTACAGGAAGTAACAGAGTAGTGAATGTGGATTTTTTCAGGTAAATTATATCCAACAACTGATCTTTCTTTTCTTCATCGATTGTTGGAATATGAATTATGCAATTTGTGCCATAAGCTTACTTCATTCGTGTTGTCATGGGAAAACATTCCTTGATTCCACTAGGAAGGATTGTAGAGTTAAAATTCCTAACTGAAGCTACAGTAATTTCTAAAGGAAAAAGCATAGTTTTCATTTTTATTTAACTCTTCAAACTTGCTGCTAAAATGGGTAACAATATAAGGGCACCAAACATGATTTATGAAAGCTCATGACATCACAAATGTAAAGATAATAGAACTGATGAATGAATTCCAACCTTCTTCTGCAGAAGTTTTTTCCAGTTAAAGTCAGCTTTTTCTGACAACTCCCATCCATAATTTCTTGCATCCTACAAGACAAAAAACATCAAGTCATGAAATCATTATAACATCAACATATAAGAAAAACAAGATCTCTAACAACATCCTACGCCAGATTCTATTCACTAGTACAAACCAAGATATAACAGAGTTCATGACCAGGAGAAAGTGTAAATAAATTTCATCATAAAGGCTGCATTCCAGTCTCTAAACATAAATAAAACTTTTACAACATTCCACAAGGCAGAGATCATCTAATCTACTAAAGGTCCACATTAAGAAGTGTTAGGCAATTAAGAGGAAAAAACTTCTTTCTCCAATTACATACAGATATCTAAGCTATCAAAACGTGATCTTAAACTTCCACATCAATTACTATGCATCAAATAAATATATTAAGCTTGAAGAGTTATAAAATTCTGAATTAACATAAGTTGATATCTGCAAGCACCAAGATAATCTCGAATCAATGCTTTCACTGTAAAACTTATTTTCACAAACCTTTACTTCATTAACCTTTTTTCCTACTAGAGAGTAAAAGAGAGGCCAAGAAAGAGTTCTTGTGTCAGCTATGAGTTCCCAAGAACCTCACCAAGGTATAAGGAATTAGAGAGCAAAGAAGAGGCCAATAAAGAGTAACTGTGTGGGATATGAGTTCCCAAGAACCCCACCAAGGTATATCATTTAATCCTCATACAAAATGAAATCTCACCTCAATTTCACCTCGGAAAGAAGCTCCGTACACCAATATCTTTTTGGGAACACAACCACGTATAACACACCTAGAAAGTCCAAAAGTGAGAGACATCAAGAATCAAGATCATAAGCATTTTGTTTTTCAAAAATTAATTTCCAGCAATTATCATTGCTAGTTAATATTCAGAAAGCATGGTCACTCTATAAGTAATAATGTTCCAAACATTGAATCAACAGAAACACGGTGGAAGTCACTACTTTGGAGAAACAAGTCCTATGAACCAACATTCACCAAGTAATGTGTAACACAATGTGTCTAAACATCATATCAAGAAAACACATTTTTCTCAATGTAAAAAAGTTGCATTTTATTGGTGTGTATGCACATACCAATAAACAGCCTTAAATGGGATTCCACACTCTATGTAGCAGCCGCATCAAAATATTTTGGTTCCCCTATACAATAGAAGGAAACTTTGAAACGTTCAGATACATCTAGGTCATTCAAAATGTTAACCCAATTCTAGTAACCTTCAGAAATAACAGTCTATCTTTGTTGATATATTGTTTTAGCATTAGACTGTCAAAATCACCAATGCCCAATTTCTTCTTACCCATTCTAGTTCAAAGCCATAATATGATAACTGACCCACAAAAACAATTCTGAGTCTATCAAAACATAGCAACCAATAATTCACGTGTAAAATCTCAACTGCAACTTATTGCCAGCATCATCTTAAGAATTTTTCCTCCTCACTAGTATTTTAATTATTTTATTAGCATCCAATCAGAGTCTTGGAAAGGTATCTCTCAACTGACTCCCAATTAAACTGAACTCCATAACTTCTGTAGGGGAAAGGTAGAAGATCACCTAATTAATAGAACATATAAATGTTAATGATCACAAGAAGATGACAAAAAAGAAGGCCTACAGTAAAAATCACCATGACATGACCTGCTAAACCTCTCAATGTACCATGAAGGAACAATCAGAAATTTTGTCTAGCAACAACTATAGACATAAACTCCATTTCCCCAGTCAAGCAGACTTAAGGCCCAAGGGCTAGGGCAAAAAGTCCTCTTGGAGCACATAGCTTTCTCTATAATTTAGGCTATACTTCGAAAAAAAAACAAACCTAAAAAAAAGGGGGCACATGTTCCGTTATATGGTATCTAACTACCAAAAAGACCAACAGTCCTTAGAAATTAAGCATAAGGGCTTGCTGTCACCAGCGCAACATGAATATGTGATTAGTGCTAGATGTATCAAAAACTTTTGTATCCCTTCAACATCCAACAAATGATGTAGCTCAGTGCTTCAGTCCAGGCCATATCTCTTCAACCATCCAACAAATAATGCATGCTAAAACTTCAGACCAGTCCATATCTCACCAGTACATCACCTTTCTTTTACCTTTCTTATTAAAATAGAGACAGCAAAGTGCATCTGAAATTGCTTTAACATCCAACTACTAATATAATCAATATTAAGGATCATACTATCTCCCACTCCCACTAGCTCATCAATGTCCAACAAACTGTAAACCATATTCTCTTTTTAAAAAATAATTATATAACCAGAACCCTCTTGTACCACTTGCCAGTTGAGCCAACTAGCATTAACAATGAAAGGTAAGCCATATTCTTATGTAGGCACAGCAAAACACAGATGGCAAAATTGGAAATAAATAGCAAAAGCAAATTGGGATGTGCAATTTGAGACCAAAACTTAAGCTGGCAATCAAGCTAACAAAAGTAAGATTAAAGTTACAGTTCTATCAACTTACGTTCCACCAACTCCTCCAATTACTTCTGAACTGATCGGATCAAAAGGAAGCTCGCATATCCCAACCTTGAAAGATGATATTAAAATTGGTTAATCAATAATTAAATGAAACCATCATAAAAAAAATTTTGCTGTAAAAATTCTAAAGGGAAAAAGTACCTTAATTAAGACTTATGACAAAATATATGTAAGAAGGCATTAAAAGACCAAATGGGAACATGCACAAACTGTCATACTATCGCAACTGAAAAGAAAAGCCATGACAGTTCAAAACAATTTGGTGTATCATTGTTTGCGTAATACATGCAAGAAAACAAGCCAATCACAAGAACAAACAACATTCCTATAAATTTTAACAGTGGTTAATTTTCTAGAAATAGACCAACAGCTCTTGATTGACAAACAAAATGTACATCATTCTAAATCAACAGTCACAATTGGAAAAGGATGGAGAAAAAAAAATTGTAACCAAAAATGAAACAACTTTTTCTTTCCATTGCATAAGCTAACACCATTCTCCAGTGTGATATAACTCACTAATCAAGTTTACTTTTTCTGATAGGTAAAAATTACCAGAGAACTTAGTTGGGTAGAATTCACTCATATTGTCATGTAATGCAGTACCTCCTCAAACATGGTAGCATAAAACAAAATCTTACATAAGCATCCATGTATCTATTCTCTATAATATGATCAAAAGAACACTCATCAAAACAAAACAACAGCATAAGTTTGTATCGTTTCTATTCAGCAACTTCCCCTGTCACCTGTTTGAATTCTTATTATGAAATGTACCTTCGCTCCAAAATTAGCTGAAAATCGGGCAGCACGAACACCGCCACTTCCAGCTCCAATAACAAACAAATCAAAGTCAAAATGAGTTTGCTCTTCTTCATTGGGCTGGCTCAGCTCCCCATCACTCAACATCTTCCTCGCCATGGCTTTATAATCAATTCAACTGAAGCCATACAAACAACCAAATTATTACCTAAACAAAACCATTGATAAACAAACTAAAAAAGAAGAAAAGAACAACACCCTGCTTGGAAGATCAGAAAATGAAAGAAATAGAGCAACTCTACCGGGCCTATATAAGACCAAGATTTTCCTCTAAACAACCAGATGAATCACAACGTTAACATTAAGCCAAACAAACAAAAGCCAAAAAAAACAACAGATTTGTTCCATTACAACATAGACTATAGAACAAGCGAACAACTTAAAATTAAAATTCCTAGAGATAACATTTCCTGCTTGTTTGCTCACAAAACGACGAAAAAAAAAGAAGAAGAAATGTTTATGTTGATTTACTTCCATCTTATTTAACTTTTTTACTAGATCATGAGGAAAGCTGGAGTTCAAAATGATCTAAAATCATTCGATTACTGTATTAAATTTTCTAAGACATTTTCTCTGGAACCAAGAGGAAAATAGAGACGCGATCGTACCAAACAGATGAGCGAGAGAGGCAGAGAACAGCAATGCTATTACTATGCTAGGGTTGTAGTTTAGTTGACAAACGAACTCGCGACCCAAATATAAATGAAAAATATGATTGGGAAAGAGCCACGAGAGAGAGAGAGAGAAAAAGAAATATAGAAAATGGAAAAATAAAAAAAAATGATAATAATAACAATAATATAAAATTAAAATAGATCCTTTGTAAATGTAATAAGTTTTGTTTTCCCATGTTAATTTAATTAATCAGGATGAGCGCGAAAGCGAAGTTGGAGTGTTATGCTACATGTGCTTTCACATTCCATGTTGAATTATTATTAGCACATTCATGTTCACATTCCCGATCCGTTCAAATCTTAAGCGGTGGTTGTCTATGTCAGACTGTGATGACACGTAGGTCTAGTCTTTTACACACGATACTTTCTGTTATAAACAAAAGAAGTATTTTCAGGACCAAATTGTAGACCGCTATGTGATTTTTTTTAAAAATTAATAAATATTAATATTATTATATTCAATTATTAATTAATTAAATTAAATAATTAAAATAATTTAATAATTAATATACTTATTAATATTTATTTTATAATAAATTAAAATAAATAAATTTCTTATCTTTATCGTTATTTAATTTGTAAAAAATTAGAATAAATAAATTTAATAGAAGAAATCTTTTAAATAAAAAACAATCATAACACAATAAAAAATTGTAAATTTTTTGCATATAAATAAGAAATTGGTGTCAACAAATATAAAAATTTGTGTAATATTAAGCAATTATTAACTCTTTTATTTTTAAAATTTAGCTTATTCAAAGTGCTTTCTTTATTTAATTTCACGATTGTAACCGTGGACGAGGAGTAACAGTATTTAATATGGCATCCAACTAAATAATTAATTAGTTCTTTAATACCCAATTGGAATAAGACTGGGTCACTGACTTCGGGTTTCCCTGGTAGTAACATAAAATGCATTGAGTTGACCAACCTTTTCTTGTAAACGAGTAATGTTGACTTTAACGAAACACACAACGGAATGAATGTGAAGGCGTCTACATCCACCAAACGGATAAGTTTATTAAATAAACGTAATTGTACAATTGAGAAAATTATTAAAGCTTAAAATCCTTATTTAATAAACTAATTAAGCCTTAATCTTAATATGGGTAAAATTGCCAATTCTCATAAGAATATTACGTGTATGGTTGATAAAATGGAAAAAGGAGCGAACTTGATGTTCACTTACATAAAAACAATTTGCAAATAGGACAAAGCGAAATTGGCCGAGTAAGGAAGCATCTTGTTTCCAACTTTTATGTGCGTTTTGTTTTCTAACTTTCCAGATTTCGAATAGTTGAGACCCAACGTTCTGCCAATTGAGGCAAAAACAAAGATAGAGGGTAACAATCTAGGACCAATTTATAAATATACACATCATTCACAACTACAAAATTTGCTGTTCGAAAACTGCTCTCTCCAGCTAAAAAGACACAAGCAGTTTGTTTTGTTTGCTATCTTCCCAACTCCCTTTACACTGTGGAAGAAACCTGGAGTAGAAAAAAAAATTGTTTCTTCATTCTTCAACAATATACACATATATATATATGTGTGTGTGTGTGTGTGTGTGTGTATAATATGCATTTTTAATGTTATTGGCAAATGCATTATCCCTTGTTAAGATATATTTTTTCTATTATAATATTATTGAAATTAATACATGAACAAAATTCAGGCTGGCCTAACAAATATTCCAACCTCCTATGCCACTGTCGGTGTGGCCGACTAGGAGATAACGATGTGCTTGCAGATTTTGCTTCCGCAAGGACAAGGGATTAGTCAATTGATACCCATTTTAACCAAATGCACGCAGTTAGTTATGTCAGTCCATATAAAACCAAGGAATTTGAAACATAAATGACAAATCTTTCTCATATTAAGATTGGATGTGATCGGACACCCGTACTTGTATAGAATAACCTGATCCGATTGAATTTTAGCAGGCCATCAGAACAGAGAGTAAAAAGAAAAGAAAAACCTCACGAGTGGATTAGAAAAGAAATAGAATCGAATCTGAGCCTGAACCTATAATATTTTTTCTCCGGTACGAGAATATTTATTAATATTTAATATGCAGAAGAAATGTTTAATATGCAGAAGAAACAATTACCCAAAAGCAGAATAAAACAACCTTTATTTCTATTAATGAAAACAAAAAATAAAAAAACAATTTTCCATGAGAGGTCCTGCAGTCCCTTAACCAATTCCATCGTACCACGTTTATCACCTTTAATATTTCAGACCTATGTCTGGTTGTAATGAAATTAGCATCCCTTGAATCTCCCACGGTGATGATTCCTACACTCATCTCTATTGTCTCCAGCCACTTCAGCTTCAAAAATTTTTAAATTACAGCAACAGAAATAAAACACTGAAAGATTATCATGGAAAAAATAAAGCGCCAGAAGCTCTGACAAACATAAAAGACTTATCCTACATTTGCAACTCGATCAGCTTCTGAATTATAGATTAGATTTATTGTTTGTCTATGAAAGAAAGACTTCCTCAAATCCTCTTCCAGTATTTTGCCTCAGCTGGATGAGGGTTCAAGGAAGCGCACAAATAAACATGCCTTTACAGTGCTGAGGACACTTACATTTGCTAGTTAGCATGCACACTGAAACACAGAATTCCCAAAGCACTTAGTTTTGTTCGCTATTTTCCTAACTCTCGTTTCATTGTGAGAGAAACCAGCAGTAGCAGGAGATATGTGTATTCTGTCCATTATATTGATCTTAGGGGCTTCGAGAATTGCTTTAGGCATAGATAGTGCCCATTGCATACCCCAAATTGAGAGAGGCCTCATATATATAAGGGATCGAAAGTGCCCATCCATTGTCCATGCCTCTGGAGTCTGAAACCAATATCTGCATGTGAGGGGAAATGCAAGAGTAAATATACAGTCAAGGATTAAGTCGAGTATTAAAATGCAAAAATAGTAGCCACTAAAAGAATACTAGGAGCACATGATAAATTTTGCAAGGAACTTACCCATAGCCCTCTTCTGACCAGCCTGCAATGAAAATTCCTTCAGCAGTAGTAAAAGCCTCTTTCTCCATTCCAGCAAGGATCATGTTAGCTGCCACACCATAGGTTACGCCAGTCCATATTTCACGTGATTGCATGCAAGTCTCATCCACCTTCCCATTGGGATGCATTCCATTTACAGCACCCATTTGGCCACCTTTAACTTTCACGACATTGAAGTCATAAATTTTCTGGAGAGAACTTTTGATTTTAAATTCATCAAAAAGTGGAGACAGGCCTGAGGATGCCGTATACCATTGTCCAGCTAGTTGATCAGCTTGTATAGACTTACTGTTACTACTTGAACCACTGTCATAGTTAAAATAAGAACCATTCCATAGTTTTTCTTCAAATGCTAGTTTTGCCTTCAAATATTTGCTTTTGCATTGTTCAGCAAAGGGCCTGTCACCAAGTTGATGGGCCATTGCAGCTGCTGCTTGGAGTGCAGCAAGCCATAAGCAGCCACAATAAGCACTTATGCCATGAACTGTCCAAGTATCATATGTTTGATCAGGGAACCCATCATTTTCAATGAGACAATCGCCATCTCTATCAAATTGCTCCATATACTCCATTGCAGCACGGACAGCAGGCCACACATCAACTCCAAATGACATATCCCTGGTTGCAGCAAAATCTCTATAAACCTGAAGCACAAACTTTGGATTCAGATCCTTCCACGTGCTTGTATCATGTATATTATATGCGTTCATTTCATGCCATGGGTCATGAGTTCCCAGATCATGAGGAACAGCTCCTCTGACCTTACGAATTCCTGTATTACCCTCTGCCAAAAACTTTACTTTCCTTCCATCCTCAGACAATACAGCTTTTGCAAAGTCCCGCTGAATATTAAGTTCAATCTTTGGAAACAACTCAAGAAGAGCAAAAGATGCATAGAAGTGAACATCATATGTGCACCACATTACGTACTCCACACCTTCCAAATACAAAAACCTACCAACGTCATTATTGTCATTTTGTGAGTCAAACATACTGGTAGGATAATGTTCAGAGTGCTGGTTTCCCTCGTGATTAACCATTGGTTCGTCTTCCAACAAAAAGTTACTAGTTGTAGTATGCTTAATAACAGCATTATCTCCGCTGCTAACTTCAGTTTCAGTCACTTTGAAGTCTTTATTTTCTGCTTTTCTATTATTTCTCACGTCCGAAGCTGGCAAATTGGAGTCTGTACAAAACTTAATGAAGTCAAATGCAATCACAATGGCAAAATCCTAACTACAACAGCAAATATGCAGTTTGCGTAGATGATTACCTATCCAAACTGTTCCACCAGCCACCAAGAAGTAGAGCTCATTAAATAATGTGAACTTATACCTGCATACCAAAAGTAGGCATAATTCATCTATATTATTCATTAAATTTGTAAAGTTTAATGGCCCAACAATAACCCCTCGTTCAAGGCTTGTGGATGATACAACAAAGCTAGAAACATAAACAAAAACTAGCAATAATTTAACTAAGAAAACAGGGAAATCAAACAAAAACCAATTGGTCAAACTGGTTTTAGTAGCATGTCAAGTAACCACTTGACTTGAACACTTAAGCTGATAAATAAGGGGATTAAACATAGACTTAGATAATAACAGCATATGCCCAAGTAACCATTAGTTACTTTTCAAACTCAACAGCATATGAGTGGCAAAATGCAACTTTTGTATAGAGACATTGACATGCACTAATGAAAACACGACTGAGATGCTAAATTTTACAACCTCCAGTTCTTTGAGATGTATTATGAATCATACACATATATACATGAACGGACAAAGTCAAGCTCTGGAAGTTTGCATGTATGTGTGTTCTGCAGGCATCATCTGCATACATAGTGAGGCTCAAGACAGGATAAGGCTAGTAAGAACTAAAGGAGGTTCAAAAGAGTTGAATTTCCTACATTTAAGTATCAAGGGCTTGATTAGCTTTGCATCAAGAGTATTGTATAGTTAGATTTACCATTCTGGCAGCCTTTCATCCTTGAGGATCGGACTCTGCCATTTCTCAATATCTTCTTCCCAATGCTTATAATCTGCATCAAAAGTTTTAAGTGATATAACGTTCTTAGATGCAATAGAAAGTGGTACAGGATCACTTAAATATGCAAGCTTTATAAAGCTAAAATAAAATGCAAATTTCAAGAACAAACTAATTGGCCATAGATGCACTGAGCAATTAACTAAGAGAGAACAATCCTCAATGCAATATAACACATCCAAACCAAAGACACATACTCATCAAAGCATCATGCACTAAGTCCTGAGCTGCTCCTTCAGAAGTGCCATAGAACTTTGTGTATCTCCTGTCAGGATGAGATAAAAACAGAAATCTAACGTCACCACGTAGAACACCACGAAAAAGAGTACTAAGCAGCACATTTTGGCATTATCCTCGAACAAAAACATCATATGCCATTACCCTCAAAAGTCTTTTTGAAAAATCCAAAAAACACATTGACAGAGTTCTACTCACCATCAAATTTTAAGTTCTATTCCAATAAAAAGGCTCCACGGGGGAAAAAATAGAACAAAAGTCTTTACTACAGTTCAGCCATTTAGGCATACAAAACCTCCTCATGTCAGAAGGAAACAGAATCACTTATGAAAAAAATCATATGTTCTGCCCCGCCAGTTGCAGAAAAAAGAACAGGACAAGTGAACATGATACTAAAAACAAACATAAATAATCATAGAAGTCAAGATTATGGAGCACGGTTTCAAATACACAATTCAGTACTTCATGCGTACACCTCCAATGAAGCAAATAATAGGATTAACCATCTATTACCTATGGTATGAACTTCCTTTTAAAAATTTTACTTTTGGAGATGACCAAGCAAGAGCAAATGCAACGGTGCACTTTCCATGAGGCTCCACCCATGCAGAAGCCGAAACTGCAGCACAAAGTGATTCTCCTGGTGATGATGGCATGCTTGGTCCAGAGCTGAAATTCTCCCGATCAAATTGACCCTCCTTGCGACACAAACATAAAAGAGTTAATTACCATTGCAGTATGGGCAGTAGCTGATGTATTAATGCTCAACAACAAACTTGCTAAGAATGCTACTGCACTGTGAGGAATGTCTATGATCCGTAAAGTGACAATAGAAAGTTTCAGATGGACCATTGGTTAAACGTAAATTAAAGGTAACGCAAAATAAGGCCTGTAACATTTAAGAATCTGAATGGGTAAAAAATATTCACCTGCACCATTCTACTCCATATATCCTTTGCTGTAATACAACTTCCCTCTGACAGGCCAAAACATGGCAGAACAGTGACGCTTACATTTTGAGTTTCACAGGCAGCTATAGCAAAAGTTACAGGAGGATTCCCCTTTGCAGTCCTGCAACATTGCCAAAATTGGTCAATCACAAAGCTTAAACAGCTTGATAAAAATTGGCCAAAATGCAATATCACAGAGGGGGAATAACTCAAATCACTTTCATAAATATCTACAATATATCATTGAATTAAAAACATGGAAAAAAATTATACATAATTGAATAGACACAAATAACTTGTCAAGAAGGGGACTTGAAGCCAGAATTTGAAAATTCAATTAGAAGGAAACTGTAATCTACCATCTGTCACTGGGAATATTAAAAAATTGACTGCAATGTTGACTAGGAAAAAAAATAAAACAACTGGGAAAAAACAGAACATACAATTTTCTGCATGTTCACAAAAAAGCTTTTATAAATGATTATGAAGTAATAATAATTTATCAAGAAAGAAAAAAGACAAATGCAAGACACAAGTTAAAATGAAAATTCTTTTGGTGGAACAACATGATATATAACCATGGACAAGACCAATTAAAAGTGGGACTGACAGTGGAAGACACTATGAATGAGCATGGGCAAAAAAATGTAACATAAGTAAAAAAATATTTGCTATAGAAGGAAATTGCATTATAAAGGAAGTTCCTAGACTCCATAGAATTTCAATTTGCTAGAGTTGGACAGATTTTCGTTACATGTATGGGATCACTATTTAGGCACTGCAACCACATTAACTTCTAGATAATAATCCCAAATTCCACTAGAAAGGACATCAATACTGTCTAAACAGATAGAAGTGACTTTCAAACTGAAGAAGTTCAAATGCAAGAAATTTAAGTCAGGAAAGCAGATCAAACTTGATGCTATGCAAATCTAAGAAATATGAATCAATATACAAAAACAGACAGGATGGACACATAACAACATGATATTGACAACACTCTTGCTACAACTGTACATGGGTATTTGAAGCAGCAAACAAATAGATGTATTGTAAAACATATGTGAATTGTAATCTAAAAAAGGCTCATCTAGGTTCATACCCCACATTTCCATGAATCTATTGATAAAAATGGAGATTGACACCATCCAATTTTCAGTGTTTTCTTTTAGCATCCTATAAAGGAATGGAAATTCCAACCAAGTCCTGTCATGCCTCCCAAGTGAAGCAAGGTTTAGCAGAGCCAACCTACCTGACCCAAATCTAAAATCGTATATTATCTTGGCTTCGCCAAACCCAATCTTCCCAGCCTACATCTCTCATTATCTTAAGTATCCAGGTTTTCCTATGCCTAACTACTCCATAACAGTAATTGTATCTAACCCATCCATCAATGACAACATAAGTATTCCATAACAACATGACCAAATCCCAATTCAGAAGTATGCAGCCAAAAAAAAATACTCTATAGCTCGTGCTATAGGAATTTAAGATATGACAGCTTTTAAAGATTATACTTTGTATCAAGGCAATATTCATTACCAGAATTATAACAGTGAAAAGTTAAATGGCAAAACAAATGAAAGATACTCCCTTTCTCTATTTGCCATCATAAAACCTGAAAATTATCAAATCAATTTTCCTCATCTCAAAATAAATTTTAAATTAAAGGGGTGAACTTGTAACTTTTATAATTAAATAAAAAGGTAGAATACATCGAACTCAGTATCGATAATATCTTGCTTGACTATTAATATCATCAGTATCTCTGCCACCATATCATCTGACTTTAAACTGAGCAACAAGAATTACAAAGAAATGACTCAAGAACAACAAATAAATAAAAAGGACTCTCATTAAGTCAATAAAACAAACAGAAATTGACTAAAACCAAATTCCAGCCAATCAAAATTATATATCAGCAAAAGGTGGTTTTCCCCCCTTTTCTTTTTAATTTTTGTACAGTTCCCTTGGGCGGGAAGCTGTTGAAAAGGGAGAGGGGCATTTACCTGATCTTAATTTGAAACTAGCCACGGATCCGGCAGGCAGGCATAAAAATTGTAGAATTTGAATCTTTGAGCATCTTAGATTATTATATAATATATTTACCTTCTCATCTCAAAACGTATTGTTTTTTATGCCCCTCTTTCACTTAAACTAGGATGAGTTATGATATTCATCTTAAGCTCAACTTTCCTGATTATAAAAGAATATTTCTAGTTGAAGCTCTGAAATTAAAGACTTACTCTTCCCCTTTTCTCTTGATATTGAGTGAGGGAATAAGAGGGTAAGGGTAGCGAGGATGTTAATCCACCTTATGAGATAGGTCGTTACGTAGTTTAAAAGGTCGTATTTTATTTCATGACTGCCCTTCAGGTACAGGGTTAAAACACCTTCACTTTCATGTTTTAAAACACAGAAATGACCAAGAGAAATATGCAAACCAACCGTCAAATATAGCTATTAAGGTTTGATGACTTGCTTGTGATGTAGAAGTACACCAGAGACTCCATCTTCGCCTCTATCAAAGAAAAGAAAACAAAGTTAAAACATAATTCGAAAAAGATAGAACAAAATTCAAAACATTTGTCAAGATAAGAAGCCCCAGCTGCAGATCAGAGAGAAAGAAACAGACAGAGAGAGAACAAGGATCATATATTACTCACATGAAGGGTTCATTGACATGATCTCCAGAAAAATGTGAGATTCCTCCAATTGAGTTCTGCTCACAACAAACAGAGAGGACTGAATATCCAGAAATCAACAATATAAACATCAAATAGAACATGCAACATAGATGTGTTATTATGGAGTAATCATACCGCCCATGTAAAAAGAAGGCTGACTTTTGCCCTATCCTTCCCAGTATTCACCAACTACAACCCATCAAGAAATAATGGTCAGAAAAATATATATATATATATAACAAAAGATGTGGGAATAGGAGAAAACAAAAGACACAAATGGCTCAAACTTATCAAACAGGGAGGCCCAACCAGTGCAAGTAGCATGTCAAAAACTGGACTTGACAGATACTACAGACATACACTTTGCTCCTTTCAGTTCTATGCTAATCCCAATTTGCTAATAGGAACAGAAAACCAAAAATGGACTTAAATAATCTCATTTTGTGTTAGGATCAATTCAAAAAGGCGTTAAATAACTGAGATATGAAAACATTGAACCACTACACCTTGGCAAGCACTGTGCAATGCAGTGAAGACATTATTTTTAGATGCAGGGAAAAGTACTGACAGCCATGGTCAACTAAAAGATTCCATTCAGAAGATAGAAAAACACATAAGATCCACTTATAATAATTACATACTGCCATCACTGATTAAAAAAAATTCTAGACAGAAAATTTTACACCCAGTGATTCCAGATTACCAAATTTTCCATGTTGATCAAAGACAATAATTGGGAACCTTCTGATTATATACCATTAGTTGTTCTCCACTAGCTTACTTACATATTCCACTAAAATCAAATAAATCAAATAATAAATTAAAGTATACTCTCTCAACAAAGGGGCAGGATTATATCAAGTACTAAAACTCCAAGTGTCCATATAATTATAAGAAAAAACAATTACTATCATTTAAACATATCTTACATTAGAATTTGAAAGAACATACCGTGTAGACAAAAACAGCAGTAGGGAGACTGCTATCTCTGTAGTTATGAGGTATGAATGGTGATATCTGCCGACAAGATATTTTCAATTCTGGGTCTGGTTCACCTACAAGATAAAAAGTGAAATGCAGCTAAAAAAGAACACGAGAAGACAAGAAGAATGCTCAGTGAACAGAAAGTATAAAAAAGAGATGTTACCATCATATATTGTCCATGCCCTTGGAAATAGTGCATGGTATGTTGAATGCTGACCACTTAGATTCCAGCCCCAAGAGGAGATGCCCTGATCACCAGGCTTTCTGAGAGAAAATGAGACTGAAATTAGTGTAACTATCTGCAGCATCTATTAGTGCTGCCCATAACTTACAAACATAAGAAAAGAACTAATAAATGCATATTTTCTTTAAGGACAAAAACAAAAGATATGATCCAGAAAGAGCCATGTGATTTGATCCCAACATAAATCAGCACAAGAAAATGGAAAATACCCTTCTACTTTTCCTACAGCTTCTTAAAAACCAAGTGCCATAAAACTATAAAAACTTCATGATAATCAAAATATAAGCAGCAAGCATTTTAGCAATCAATATTAAAAATTACAGGGCTTTAAATTCAGGCAAGGAATTAAATACAATAGCAACGATTTGCAATAACCCACAATCCGTTATGGCTAATCACTCTGGCAAGTTTCTTCGATGAAACAACACCTACTCCTAAGCAGGATAGACGAAAAGCTACATAACTGATACTACTTTGTCAAGCTAATTCTACATTCAATTAATTTTGATTCAGTCATCCGTCACATGATTAGGTTTTAAATATAGTAACAGGAAACAGGATCATCTTAATGAACTAAAGTTTAAATTTGCCTTGATAGAGAAAGCAAATTTGCAATAAAAGACCCAAGACACAAGTTCAACCTAAATTTCAACAAACTTGATTTTTGAAAAAGGCAAAAAAATAATTTGGCATGAATTGTTGATCCACTGAAGTATCCACAGCAAAATGCGAAAAATTCTGCCATCATATTGATTACTAATTCAATGCAATATCCCACAAGCATGGTTTTGGCTTTCAGTTGTTGCAGGCATTAAAGAATAGCAATACTATTAATCTATCAGTAGATTTCCAATTCGAGATCATAATATAGTCAAAATATATATTTGACTCAGAAAGAGGAAGAACAAACTCTATAAAAATTTCCTCTTACCCTAAGCCTTCATGTTGGCCTGGAGCCAAAACAGATGCATAACGCTTGTTTCCTCCGTCTCGAGATATAAAAATCTGCAATACCACAACAATAGGCCAAGTCATGAAAGGTATATTCATTGTTCAGAATATATCCATAAACTCCTGAGCATAGTAGCATTTAATTGTTACATATACCCACATGTAACAAGCTATCCAACATCCAATCTTTTCCACAGATGCTATGCAGAAACACATGACAATGCAGCTGAACAAAATAACATAAGCATAAAAGATAAATATGATGGACAATGAAACTGGAGTACAAAGAGTTGCCTGCATCTTAAATTTCTTGAATTCCAAGGGAACTAGCAAAAAGAGAATCTCTGAGACAATGTACAATACATGAACATCTACCTATCATTTTTTCCCAGTCAACTCAACAGTGGTTTCATTTAAACTAGTAGCTCCTTTAGAGAAGTTTGATTTATCAAGCGTACTTCCATTGTTGTTTTCCAAATCCTACATTTCACATGGACTTATAAATGATTCAAAACCTAACCATGGGCATACAAATGACCCTACCAGTGATACAAAGTCCAAATAGCAATGAGTCCAAAGTTACACCACTATATTGCTGAGCTCAACACATTAAACCAAGCAGTCAAGAACCAGATAGCATATGATCTGCTCCAATAATTTGGAGGCAACAATTACAGGGCTATTCGTACCAACATTCAAATTGACGAAAACATCATGGATCTAATGCAGTCATACAAAATGAATTTTCTTATTGATTTTTGTATAATTCTAATTCCTTTAATTTTATAGGTTCTTACATAATGCTTGATATTTGTAACATTTACAGGGTTTCTAAAAATTAAGTCATATTGACCTAAGGCTAAATGAGCTTCAATTTACAATACTAGTTTAGGAGTTCTGGTTACTTTGGAAGCATGGGTAGATGTGTAGTTTTGACCTATTCTTAAATACTACAATTATTTGGGTAATCTATCAACTCTAAGCCAAATAATTACAACACTATTTGTCTACAGTTGATTCAGATATTGTCTTTGTCAATTGAGATTTCTATTTCTCTTTGTAAATGTAGTCTTGGTTGAACCAATAAAACAGTGTACATAATATACCTATGTATTCTAATATTCTCTTTAATTGACCAGTAGAACATTTTTATTCAGTTTATCACTGAGTTCTCTCTCACTCTTCTCATTTTGCATATTTCTCTTCTTCTTGATTCTTTTCTTCTTACTACTGGAAATTCAGGAAACTGTTATCATAACCATTCTCTGCTCCTTGTCAGCAATTATTTACTCCGTGTTTCTTCAAACTTTGAACCATCAAACAAGAATTTCATATAAAATACATGTCAAAACTTAAACCATATGTGTTAGTTATAATTTATTACAAAGTTGCACACCAGCCAAAATTTACCTGTGATGTCAGTCAAAACTCAAAAGATCTAACATATCCCAATGGGAAGATTCTAAAGAACAAATGCTTTTTTTATGAGACAACCTTAGAAGACATTAATTATCACTGATCACATCGAGTGAAGATCAATACCTCACAAACAATGGGAACAACTGGGAATCAAGTTAAGGCCTATGGCAGAAGAACAGAATGAACAGGCCATTCAGGTAGCAAACAACAAAATGAACTAATCATTTAAAGTGCAGTGAATGTAGGAAGAAGGCTTTCCCAGGTTGTGTGGACAGTATGTTTTTCCAGTATGAATATGATACATAGAGGTCCTGATCTGCGTCTGTCAGTTATTTGGAAGCATGTAATGCACATTTCTTGCACTCCAAAGATACCATCTAAATCATAATATAGACCAATATGCAACCAAAAATAGTTGTATCACTCACATAAAAAGAACAAGGAAGACCCAAGACAGCCATACCTAGAACATAATATCACCAAAAACAACACATGCATGTTTAACGAAAATCTTTTAAAAGAAAAATGAAAGAAAAGACAAATGGACAATAAGTTGAAGAGAAGAACTTTACAGAAAACTGATTGGCCATGACAGGAGAAGGTTCACAAGTACCAGGTGTAATCTGCCATTGCCTGAACTCGCCTCTAAAACCTCTTGATATGCTACCACTCCTGTAATATAAATACAGGTTTACAAACTTCAGATACATAAAATATAACAGAAGAAAACTTAAATGTTGGAGTCTGGTGATCCACTACATACCCCATTCCTCCCAGTGGCACCCCTTGTGATGCTGATGGCTTACAACTTATTCGGGTGAAAGGATCAATAGGTGCTTTCTGCACAGTAGAATGAAAAATTCAAATTCAGCCATCAAGTTTCATTGCCATAATTCATTCAATTGCTATATGTTAAAAGAGTTAAAAATTTTGAATTGCTACATCAAGAAAAGTAAGAGAATTACCCTTCCATGCGAAGCCTCTTCCCTGACATAGGACCATAGCCGAATGCCAAGTCGAACCTAGATATCATATTTGAACACAGGTCAGAAACAGGAAGCCATGCAAGTGAACAAATCATTTTAAATAAAGAGGACACAAATAAGAAGTTATACATTTTTTGGGATCAATAATAATACGATAGAATGTCTCTTCAATCAGAAGTATAATTACACATAATTTACCATTTTAATTGCTTCCATAAATGTAACACTGAATTCTTTGAGAATATTAGCATGGCTGTTTAATCTCCTTCTCCAAGCTTGCTCAGGCGGGGCAGCACTATCAAAATCAAACTGCAGCGAAGTTGAATGAAAAAATTCATTTGAATAAAATTGGTTACTAACATCAAATTTTCAAAAAGGGGTGCACCTAGAGAGTGAGGATGAGGTAAGAAGAGAAGAGAACTCTCACTTCCTTGTATTAGTTCAGTTGACAAGACAAAAAGAAGAAAGTTGTCACCTTCTACTGCTTGGTGTACAAAAAGGAGGATGATTATGGATGATTATTTGTTTATACTGACTATTATACCCTTTATGGAAGGACTCAGATTTTTGGGTTTACAAGGACAACTTATCTTTTCCATTTCCTCCCCCACATAATCTAAATCAAACAAGGAAACAGTCCCCCTCTCCACTTTATCTAAATATTTCTGTTTCCATCTTGTTTTCCTGCCCACTTATTTTTGTGAAGATCCTTCCCCCTTATTTTCCTATTAAATCAACAAGTAAATGTGAGACTAAAAGAACATTTAATTACCTTCAATTATTTACAAGACAATATCCATTAAAAGTGGATGTCATGTCAAGGGTCTATTCCCACCTAAACATCGCAGATTTTGGTAATGGATATTGGATTTGTATCTATAAACATTTATCATTTGTCTCTCTAAAACATCATTGTTTAAACTGCACAACCAGTTTAGTCCCAAATTTCAGTCTAGCTTAAGTTGAAACAGAATCCTGAATACAGATTAATTCTGCTTATAGCAGATACTATCACATACCAACAATTCTGCATTAGTCTAAGCTTTACAGTACAAATTCAAACCCTCAGAAACTTTAATCTTGAAGTTAAATATGATAATAGAGAAAGAAAGAAGAAAAATTCTTGATGCCAAACCAAAAATAAAGTTAACCACTTTAATGAACTCGTTATATCACGAAACCAGCCTATATAATTGTAGGTGATTATGTACGTAAAAGATTCAAACATGGTAAAATCTCAAGTGATACTAAGAGTATGTTTGCTTCTACTTAAATGTGAAATTACGGCAGTTAAAAGATGTTGGTAATCACCGACTTCAGATACAAAACAGCACAAGGCACAGCACTTCAATCCCAAATACCCAAAAACGAGGTTCCTAGGCACAGAGTTGTAGTTCACTGGTTTCCTTATGACTTCATTCAATCTAATGCAAACATGTTTGTTGAATTAACAAAGCCGAATGATTGTAAGAGAATAAAACATTGAACAAAGGAAAAATACTAGGAATTGGAAAATATAATCACAAGAGAAGATTATCTTCAATTTCATTACCCGTTCCTATCCAAAAAACCAAAGTACAAAGCAAAAAAAACAATTAGCAAGTACAGAGAAAACGATCAATCTTCCGCAGACCAAACAGAAAAAGAAAATCGGTGAATTAAAAAGAAGAGAAATTAATGAAAAGATTTTCTAGTGCAAGACTTTTCTGCTATGACAACAGAGCTTACCAACTGCAAAGTGGCTCTACCGATATACTCTTCAGGCGGCCACGAATGCTTCCTACAGTGAAACAAATTTCCGCTAACCATGTCGACTAATTAATCAAAACACTTCTCTTTCAGGGATCAATCCAAAAGTGGAATCCTCACTTTGAAAATGAAATATCCTTCAGCGCTAAATTTAATGAAAAAAAATTTCAAGTCTCTCCTTCCTTCCTTCCTTTCCTTCCTTCAGTTCTACAAAATTTACGTTAGAAGGCAAGCAAGCAACAATTAACCTTCATATGACATCACATCAAAACCAAAACTAACCTCTCTTCAAAGATCATTCAACCTATCAAACAGAAATATCGGGATCTGCCGAATGAATGACGAGTTAAATTTACGGGATCGGATATCTCGGGATTCGGATTATTAGTAAATACAAAGGTTTTGAAGATTGATTGATTGGTTAAAGAATTTTAAAAAATAAAAATAAAAACTAAGGTGTTGGCGTGGAGCGTGGCGTGCCGAGCAGCAGATCAGCCGCCCGTTCCGCGGCTTCAATCCCGGCCCCTGCGATCGCCTAGTGATGTCGAATTTGGAACTCTACTTTCTAATTGTAATTTGCTTTTGTTGCCACTTTCTCTTCCTATGGCTTTTAATTTTACACACACATAAGGAACCACAGACTTCGAGAAATGCTTGACTGGGCAGAGTTTGGCCTTAAATTTTTTTTTATTTTTATTTTTCTTTTGTAGTTTTGAACTTTCTATCGATGCAACTTCTCAGTTGCAAAGCGGGATTTACTGTTTTCTTTCTTTTTCTTTTTCAGTTTCGGACGTGTACTCAACTTCAATTTACCAATTATCCGTTTGTAAATAAATAAATAAATATAATTATTTATAAAATAACAAGGTAACTTTTTATTAGGTTAATTATATTTAATTGATAATTATAAAATAATTAATTTAAAATATTACTAAAATTAGAATATATTAATTATTATACACAAATATCAATGACTGTATTAAAAAATACAAGCCCTTGACAAATGTAAGATGCACCGTCTAGAAATTTGAAAGTCGCGCTGACGACGAGAGGTTCTAGTGGTTTAGAGAGCACGAAGAGAAGTTGGTTTCAACCCATCATATCTCTACATGTGGTGAGGTTCCAGTGGTTTAGAGAGCACGAAGCGAAGCTGGTTTCTACCCATCATATCTCTACATGTGGTGCTACAGTACATGTTGTCTTCTTAATTCTATAATCTTGGAATTTTACACCTAATTCCCTTATTTGGACGCATCCACGTCTTCGTTCACAACGTGTTGGCATATGATTCCGAGGTTTGCCAATCAAGGGAATAAAACAGTGCACCATTTTGCACCTTTCACTAATGTTTTTAAAATTTTGATTTTAAATTTTTTTTGTTCAATAAGAGATTTTATTTTTAGTAAAATAATAAATAAAAAAACTTTATTCAATTATAATGAATAGGTTCTCGATGTAGTGCAATAACGTTAATTATTATTTCACCACAAAGGTCTCTATCTCGGACCTAATCTCTTTTTTAATATTTTTTTTATAAAAAATAAAATAAATAAATAAATTTATATTCTTTTTTTATTTTAATATATAATTTATTTATTTAATTGATTAAAGTTAGTGTGTTGAATGAATTAGGAAAATCTATCTTTAAGCAAAATACTTAATATTTAACACTTTATTTTCAATTATTTGATTAACACCAACACTTAAATAACTCAAAAAAATTACGTAAATATTTTTATTTAAAAAAATAAGTATTATATTTTTTTATTAAAAATTATTAGCATCTTGAATAATTATTTTTTATATAAATAATTAAAAAAATAAAAATTTTGATTATCAAATAAATTTGTGATAATATCAATCACATACATTTTTATTTTATTTTCTTTTTGGTTTACAGAAAATAGTAAGAGTTTTGGATATTGCGAGTGAATAATAGGATAAAATGCGGTACAAAGGAGAAAGCGTGGGGTGGGTGCATACAGTACAATAACTTTATTGCGCATGCAAGCGGCGCTCAAGTTGGACCAAAATAGCCATGTTGTTGTACAACCGCCCCCACCAAAGAGAAAATTCAAAGAAAAATTTAGCCGTTGACAACAGGACAACCAATCGGCCGACAATCTAGAAAACAACGTGAATTATTCATTCAATAGACAACTACCAAATTTAATTATTACTAAATTTACCCTATGATTTGTTTTACTAGTGGGTGGATTTTGGGTGGAATTTGGATTGTTCGTTGTCAAATTTCTACTGAGAAAATGCAACTATCCATCTAATGAACTTGATTCTCCATACATTGTATAATAATTGATTTATTCTATTAAATTATATTATAAGTTTCAATTTTATTATTGACGAAGTCCTTGCTAGAGGAATTGTTCTTGCTTCAATAAATACAATAAAAATTAGAATACTGAGAAATTTTATCGAGTGAAATTAAAAAATAAAAAATAAAAAATAATTATTTAATTAAAAAATAGTAAAATAAAATATTAATTAAAATTAAAAGAACAAATTAAAAATATAATTAAAATTATAGTTATTTACAAAAAATAAATAAATTCTTTCACTAAATCTATTAAATGATTCACACTTTAGTTATAGTCAACAAAAAGTTAGTATAAATAAAATAAAAAAATTATATATATATATATATATATATATATATATTTTAAAATTTTTAATAAATATACATTATAATTAAAAAAAATAGTGCAAAAGAGACGAGGAAACTTAATTTTACAACGAAATACATTACACTGATAGTTTTAAAAGACAAGGTTTCATATTGTAAGCTTTAACCTTTTGAATAAACATAAATTTGAAATTTCTTGTTGTAGAATTTTTGTTCACCTTTCCTTGTCAAGTCGTTGGAAGAAGATTCATCATGAATATTTGCAGTGTAACACGCACTTTCAAATAGAATTTGAATTCTTGCTCTATACTTATATGTACATTAATATTTTTATGATAATAAGAAAAAATAATTAAAAAAAAATAATGTATAATATATTATTTATTAATTATAATTATTTTATATAAAAAAATATATATATATATATACAATTAAATATATATTTTAATAAGAGTTATATAATACATTTAACTCTTAAACTGATCATAATTAAAAATATATTAATATCTAAAAAAAAAGTAATTAAATTAAATAATTTACAATAATAAATATTTTAATAAACAAAAGATTTATATGAATATTTTCTAAATCACTTTTTATAAAATTTTTAAAAAATATATGTTATTTTTCATGAATTAACTTAGAAGCAAACATTGGCACGTTTATATGATATAATTTTATTAAAAAATTAAATTTATTTAAAAAATTTAAATAATATAAATTATTATTTTTTATTTCATAAGCGATAATTTTCATAAAATTCAGGCTCTACAAATGAAGTAGGCTACGTTCTTTTTCTTTAATTTGATCTATAAATATGAGAAGAGATCGAGTGAAACTTTTGTTAGAAAAATGTCAGAGGCAGAGTGACTTTGCATTTAAGGCATTTCATTTCTGCAAGTAGAAGGCCAAACAAGAAGAGAACACAAAAGCCATTAATCTATGCTTAATCATTTATCTTTACAACTAAGTGACTAACTAATTAATTTCCTCATTTATTCAAGCTAACGGGGTGAGAATCATCTGCACCAAAGACCACAATTATGTTTATTTATGCATCCAAATCTTCCGCCCACTGCACTCCACCCCACCTCACTGTTACACAAAGTTGCCTAGTATTTTTTCTTTTATCCCAAGTATGAATAAATCTAAGTATGTTAAATAAATAATATTTTTGGTTTTTCTTTTATCGGTAAAATCTTAAAACAAACATTAAACTATTATGTTAAATTAAGAAAATTTAATTTAATTAATTGAAATAAAAAAATTAACAAATTTGATTTGCATTCTAATTTTTAAACAAAAATATTAAAAATAAATATAAATTATAAACTATCTTGCGATAGAATCAAACATCTAAATAAATTTTAATTTATTTATCATATATTATATCAATTTTAATAATATAACATCACAAATTAAGAAGTCATCTCGTACTTTAACACAAATACATATTCGAATATAAAAAATTATGTCAAAAAATTAATTTATTACGTTGAATATTTTAATTTATTAGTTTAATTACAAATTTAGATAAAGAAGAAGATAATATAATATATATTTAAATCTTAAAATGATTACAATTAAGATAATATTGTAGTAAAAATAATTAATAAATGTCATATACTATTTTAGCCAAAGTTTACGTATACAATTATATAAAATTTTATACAAAAAAAATACTAATTTTTAAAAAAAAATTAAAATGTGTCGTGATTAAAATATATAATAAATTACTTTTAAAATTATATAAAACTTATTTTAAAGAGATATAAATTTATTTTATTAGATTTTCTTGATGAATACTTTATAAAAACTTTAAAAAATAAACTAAAATTATTTTTGATGGTTGTTATTTAATAAAGATAATGGTATTTATTTTAAATTAAATTTTTAACGGGACACGCTGGTGCGAGTGAAAGGTACAAAGATTTGTGCTTGATTTATTTATTTTTCTTTTTCTTTTTAATGCAACGGATGGAAACAAACAACTTTTTTGCACAAGGAGTTTCCTTTTTATGATTATTGATTGATTGATTGAGTATTCGTGATACGGAATTTCACTCCCACAAGCAATTACAATTGAAAAGCAGTTCCCTTTGATTGAACTCGAGATTCTAGAATGAACGAATGAATGACTTCCCCCAAGAACGGAGAGCAATTGACTTGAATGCATGAACATGATCGGCCACGGCGATCATTGAAATTTAACTTCTCCTTCCAAATTTAACTTTTAATTTTCATTAATCTTTTTATTTTTCAAATTGTGAAATCAAAGCTTGTTTGACTTTTTCCTTTTCCTGCTAACTACCAATAAATACTTGGTTGCTAAGCAAAGCAAAAATGGAGCACCCCTTGAAGACACACGAAACAGTCTTGATCAATTGTATGGACGAAGAAAGAAAATTAATATTGAACATTAAAAAATATTAAAATAAATTGTTGGAGGGTACCATTAACTGTTATACCCAATTTCATTTAAATTTATTAAAAGAAAAAATATGCAAATATAAGACTTGATAATAATAATAATAAATTTATCAGTGAATCTTAATTTGGTAGTAACTAAGAGTTACCATACATATACATTTATACATAATGTTTTATTAAATTATTTATTTAATAATTGACACTTACAAATTAGTTACATTATTATAAATTTGTTCATTGCGAGGTGGTGAAACAGGTCTGCATTACTGCGGGGTGGTGTCGCAGTTGGCTAGAGCGTATGTCTCATAGCTTTTGAGTTATCCAGAGGTCGAGGTTACAAAATACAAAATGTATTCCAAGGTTGATACCACAAAACACAGGTTTAACTGAACAGCCGCGAGTGATAAGAAACTAGATGACTACCAAGTATTTTCTAATCTGTGAACAGACTTGCTATAACATGAGCCAAGTCAATGCCATTCTATTCCTCCAAATGTGGTTGAGCCGACACCTTCCCAACCTTCGCCATAACCCACTTCTTCACTGTCAACACCCTCCATGCCGCTGTCCCACCAGCCGCATCCATTTGCATCTATAACAGAGAATAAGAGTAAAAAATGCATCCACCAAACATAACAGATAAAAAGTTTACGAGAGAGTTCAACAGAGGAAGGTTTTGAATTGTTTCCTACGGAAAATAAGGGATACTAACAGTGATTATAGGACGGTCTTGGTTCCTTGTTTCTCGTAGGGATGGATTCCTCTCCCCTTCCTCTCCGCTTCCGCTCTGAATTATCTCCCAGAACCACAAATGGCTTTCCAGTTATATGCTTCTCATCTGCTGCACCTGGTAATCCACAAATAATTCAAGTCATATTCAGGACCAAGCACACCAACTCTAATCAGTCGACAAAACATGAGGGCAATTGATAGCAAGTAGTTGGCCTACTCTTGTATCTTGAAATGAGAGATGTAATAACCAAAAAAGGCTACATCTTATCGTCCTATAACTTTAAAAGAAAACAAACACTAACATACACATTAAACCCTTGACATCCTAATTTCATTTTTTTTTCATTGCTAATGTACATTTATATCAAGTGGTATTCAGTGAGTGATCTAACGGAGGCTCAACCTGTCACTGCTGTGGTATTCGCAACAATCATAATTCCCTTTCAGATACGACTTGGATAAAATATCCAGCAAACACATAACAACGCTAGGTGCATCACATTTAAACTTACACTCCTATCATGTATAACTCAAAGTTTGATGGTATTACAGCACATATCAAAAAATTCATGCTGAGCTCCTCTCTACATTAAATCCACAATCAACCCCAACATCTAGGCCAGAAGAGTTTTGAGAAAAATGGGAATTGGGAAATCAGATAATTCAGCTTCTCTTCTTTCCTTTCTGTCACTGGAGAGCTTACATACATCCAACAATAAGACCCCAGAAAACACTGGATACTTAGAATCAAGAGCATGGGAAATTTTCATGTCTAAGAAGCAAATATCCTCTGTACAATGCAAAATAACCACGTAATTTTCTTTTTTGATTCCCTGATAAATCTGTCAGGATTTACCTCACCCTTATGTACTTGTTTTCCACAAAAATATTCTGCAGCTATCACCACCATTTCCTTTAATTTTTCAGTTATTTGGTACACCTCATGTCACATGATCATCTCTCCATTTACTTTATCATTTTGGGACAGAGTGAGAAATGGCTCAAAGTGAATCCGCATGTACCTGATGCTATGTTCTCATGAACGTGAATGTTTCTGATATGTTGAATGGTTTGAAATCAGCTAGCTACTAGAAGCAAAAGTAAAGTGTTAGCAGCTTGTGCTGAGGAATCAAAATGGAATGACATACCTTCAAATGGTTCCTTTCTTTTTCTTGATTCTTTTGCATTATCTTTGTTAGGAAGTTCTGAGATAGTATCTCCTTTTTCATTACTAGTATACTTGAACTGTTCAAAAACCACTTTGTCTAGAACATTGTTTCTCTTTTCTACTTCTTCCTTGACCCCAATCTGCCTGCCAATGGAATAACCAGATTTTCTTGGACCTGCTGGTGATGAAAAGGGGCATGACTTCCCCTGTCAAGATTTAGATAATTTCTCTTCAAACTTAAAATAAACGCACTTAGGCACATGTAAAAATTGACATTAACACTAGTTTAGTTGGTAAGAAGATGTAATGCAAAAACTTTAAGAAAAGATAAATTTTCAATGACTAACAGTAACACCCACTAATCGCACTTGAGAATGCTTTTAGTGCTGTCACCAAATGAGAAATAAAAGATTTTGCAGGTCAGAAAAACACTTCAAGTACTTTTTGGAAAAAGTAATTAATAGGAGCCTTTTACAAAATGCTTTGGAGACCCTTTAAAGAAAAAAATCCTGGGCTTAAAAGAGCTATCTACACATTCACTACCAAACTTCCTCAAAAACAAAAACATGAATTATGCCACTTCCTCAAAGTAAAAAAAACAGCAATTTGCATAATTCAACCAACATTACATTTTAGGAAATAAACATATCAACAAAGTTATCAATGTTTTTCTCTGAAACCAAAGAAATTGTATTTCAAAGGCTCAAACAGTTTCTGGGTAATGAAGAGAACCAATTTCTTTTATAAAAGTTAAATATTTGTTTCAGACAAGGTGAATTCATACAAAAATTAGAAATTTTAAAAGAAAAAAATGCCTGCTTAGTTTCCAAAATAAGATTTTATATTATCCATTGCACAAAACTCAAGAATCGAAAATTTCAATAAAATCAACCTAATACAACCGTCAAGATTGGCTTTATTACTATAGGAGCCCATAAAAGACAATAACATAAAATATAAATCCAGAATATCGTTTTCTTTTCTATTTCCACCATTTTCCCAGCAGCCAAGCAGAGAATGAAAAACAATACCTGAACTGTCTTGGGCAGTAGAGAACTTCTGAGCAATTTCCGGTCAAGAAAATCGGATAACGCTATGCTCGAATCTTTCTCTGAAGCTAATTTGTCGCTCACGCCGTCTACAGACTTATTAAAACTAATGTCCAATTTCATACACAAAAACAAAAAGTGCCGCCGCACAAGATTTAGCAACAATTCTATGAACAAAAATGCATAAAATGAATACAGGGTAAATGGGTTATGTCACTCTTACGGATTTGCAGGGCGAGAGACGAATGATGAAGTAATAGAGCGTTGGCCGAAAGCCCTAATTGCAGTTTGCTTCGAATTCATTTCTATGCCCGAAATGCTTAATTTTATTATTTCAGCTTTTTATCTCTTTTCTCTGTTTTGTTTCCTCGGTTGGGTTGTGCGCCGCGACTCAACTCCACTGGCCTGGCCTTTTCAGTTTTTGTTTTTTCGTGCGCGCTCGCGAGTCTTGGCGCCAGACATTTGAAAATTTGGCCGATTGTTTTAAATCCGTTTTGTCTCATTAATTTCGTCAAATCAACAAATATTTTATTATTATTAAATCATTTATTTTTTAAAATAAAAATATTTCAAAATCAAAATTTTAACATAATACATATATTTGTATTCATATTCTATAAATTATTAGTTATTTTTTATACAATCAATAATTAATAAATAAAATTATTTTTAACAAATGATATTAATATCCACCTTATTTACTCACTTATACGATGCATGTAGGCATTTATATATATATATATATATATATTTAAAAAATCTTGTATGTAAATATTAATTATAAATAATTGAAAAGGGGTTTTCCTTGCAAAAACACACAAGGGAGAGGGATTTGAAATTAATGGGGTGAGGGTGAGAAGAGAACAAGAAGCTAAAAGAGGAGGGTATAGATTAAATTGTACTTTTTATTATCTCATCTCTATTATAATTTGAAGTTTTTATATTTAACATTGTTTGCAAGAACATTGTAGGGTGTGAATGTTTTAAATCAAGTTGATCAAATCCCACACCCTACATACCTAAACGTGTATTAGGCTTACGGAATCTTACGGAACTTTAATTTCTTTTTTTTTATTCCAAATTGAATTCGGTCCAATTTGCAGGCCCGCATAAGATCCATTTGTCACCCGATTTTAAACCAAAAAATATAAATAATAGTTAAATGTAGACAAATTAGTTATAGTTGGAATAATAAATCTATTTATAAGATGGCAAAGAAAAAACAAAACAAAAAAACTTATAATCAAATCTCACCGTAATAAGTACTTAAAAAAATATAATAATAAGATAAAAAATATTCATACAAATTTATATAAAGTTATTTTATTTTGTTAAAAAAAATTACGAACAAATTTGAAAATGTCACGCCCTCAATTAAGACCATGTGATTTAATATTTTATAAAGCGATTTAAAAACTAAAGTTGCGTGGTTATAGAAATTTTGATAAAATTACATTTAAGCACTTAAAAAATTCAAACCTGTAAATTTTTAATTTCTTATAACTGCTCCTTCAACTCTCACAATTCTACCACAACTATCTTGTAAGAAGCTATTGAAATAGGAAAAGTTTTACAATATGTCTCAATTATAAAGTCTACTAGCCTTTTTGGTAGCAAACTAAATAAAAAAAAATCAGAAAATTCATCAACTACAAGAATGAGTTGTATTTTTGATTCATTACCCTCTCGACAACTTAA
Organism: Xylocarpus granatum; assembly: GCA_019650275.1. Taxonomy (NCBI): domain Eukaryota; kingdom Viridiplantae; phylum Streptophyta; class Magnoliopsida; order Sapindales; family Meliaceae; genus Xylocarpus; species Xylocarpus granatum. Next base: position 256,265 of record BNST01000508.1, on the reverse strand, counting down.
ATTAGTTATATATCTTAAATAATCTTTATACTCATTATATTTAGTATAAACATAAGATTGATTATTGTTGTTTATATTCTCAAAAAATGTGAAATTTATCACCACATGAAAGAGGAATAGGTACCCTCTTTTTGTAACAATCTATAGTTGCACTTAGAAATAATAACCAATCTATTTCAAGGATTACATTATCATTTACCATACCTATCACTACTAATCCAAAAGATATTTTGTAACTCCCTCTATCAATTTCACAATCATGACAGATCCTATCAATATTTATTTTATGTTTAACAGACATTTTAACTAGTAATTATAATTTTAAAAGTTCAATTTGTAAATCCAATAAAAACATAAGATTTAAAGATATGAAAGAATGAGTATCATGAAAATCAAACAAAAATTTAATTTTAATATTAAATAAAAGAAAGATATCTTTCACAATTATATGGTTTGACCCATCCACTTTTTGTAGAAGTGTAAAAGTCTTACTTTAGATCTTTGGTCTACTAAGGCTTTGTGATTGTTGAGATTTTTGAAATAACTGCTCATTTTGTCTTTATTGCAATTTTCTATTTTGTTAAATATTGTTATAATATATTTTAAATGCTCATTTTGCTGGAACTAATTACCTAACTTTGAGTTTGCCTCAAGTGTAAACAAGAATTTCTATAATCGCTTGACTGAGTACACTAAAAAACAAACTTAAATTACTATACAAGAACTTTTACTATTTTGTGATGTGGACTAATCCTTTATCTACCTTTTCTCACCTGATCTTGATGGTTTCTATTCAAAACTCCTCATTTTGGGCTTTATTACACTTTGCTTCACCCATTTCTCATCTTATGTAATCGTTATGACACGATTTATCACCTTAAGATATTTTTGAAAGTTCAATATTATTAATGCATGTCCAAGAAACGGCTTTAGCCCCTTCAGAAATTGCTTAATTTTGTCCTTCTTCTTTAAAACCCATAAGAGTAATTAGAACTGTAAGATATTTACTTCAAGCATCATGGAATACTTCAAGAAAATATTTACTCAAGAAAACCTCTTTGAACGCGTCCCAAGTCCATTATTCATTTGGCCTAATAATCTTCATAGCATTCCACCAAAGATTAGCATCTTCGACAAATTAAAAGGTTACAAATTTAATCCAAATTTATTTAAGTAATTGAAACCAATCAAGGATATGTTCAATTTATGCGACCCATTTATCAACAATTAATGGGTTGACGTTTCTATTAAAAATTGATCAATTTAACTTTCTAAATTTACTAAATTCTGACATACTTTTAATTTCAATACTTTTACTACGAATCATATAGATCATTGTTTGTAAAATCACGAATTCCAATTATAAATTCTTGTATAATTTGATAAAATTCTCCAAATTTACCTTTTTCTTGTGAAAAAGATGAGTCAACTTCTTTATTATTCTCAAACATATTAAAATATAAGAATTTAAACTAAAAGAAATAAGAAAATAAAATTAAAATATGTAAAATATTTAAAAGAAAATCTTAATTTTTAAATAAACGTAATAATAATAATAAAAATATAACGTAAAATAAATAACTAAAAATCTTATTTCAATAAAAACATTATTAAAAAAATACAGATTCTATGTATAAATGCAATCACTATCCCTTTATCGAAACTTTAATACAATTTTTTTTTAATATAGAGTTCGTCGCTAACTCTTTACGACATTGCATGTTCACTTTTAGGAATGGTAAGCTCAAGGCTTGCTTTACACTGCTAATAAGAGAATCTAATGGAATGATAGGTTCAAAAGGCTGCTCTACTCTAGTAGGAAAAGGTTTAATGTAACTAAAGCCTTTTGGCTACTTTCATTGGTTAAGCTCTCTGCCAAATTTCTTGTCCATCTTCTTTTAGCTCAGTAAGTATTATAAAATCACTTACATTAGAAATGGGAGCATGTGACTATTAATTTGCAATAGAACTCACTATAAATTAATATGTGTGTGTGTGTATATATAGTTAATAATTGACGCCTGCTAATTAGTAATATAATCATAAGTTCCTTAATTGCAAGCTCGTGAAATAGATTGATTAATAATGCCCGGGCCATTGTTGGGTGGCAGCACCGTTGGCTAGCGCTTAGGTTTCATAACTTCTGAGTTGTAATAACCGAGGTGCAGAGTCCCCCCAAATATTTTTTATTTATCTTTTATCACAAAACACAAGTTTTAACTGAACATCAACATCAACAACAACAAACTACTACGTCACCGTGAAGTAGTATCTTGCATATGGAAAACCTTCTATCGATCAAACGTTTTTAGGCCTAAGTTCAATTCCTTGGATAATGATGCCTGCCTTAGTGCTATGTCCATCAAAATCAAATACACTACACACCAACGTCCCATCATCTCCATTTTCATTGAAGAACTCGCCCATCTCAATCTCCATCCACCCATCTCCTCTGTCTTGAGATGGGGACGGTGTGCTTACCGGAGCATCTAGCAATTCTCTACGCTTATTCCCATTACCGCTTCCCTCTAAGTAGACTTCTAAGTCTACGGGCCTTCTTTCAAAACCATGTCTACGTTGAGCAAACTTGAACACGAGATAAGCTGCGTAGTTAGTTTCGGAGGACAAAATTTTCGTCTCTACCCTTCCTTTGATGTTGAACCACCATACAAACTGGAGTTCAGCCACTTCACCAAACCTGCAAATGCATTGATATATCCCTGTATTAGAATTGCTGGAAGATAGGTTGAATTTCAGAAGATTGACATGGTTTAAACAGATACCTATTTGCCAGAATTCAAGGACACAAATACAAACCTTGACTCTGGCATAGAAGGCCACTTCCAATAAAGGGGATTATTTCCCCATGCAATATCAAGCTCTCTTGCCCTAACCATGTAACATTTCTTCCCACTCTCTTTCTCCAGTGAAAAGCTCTGTTAAAAAATGACAATGGCAGTGTTAGGTTCGCAATACATTCAATTTTCTAACAAGAGAGTTTACTGAATCAAATTTGCTAGATAAATCTAGCTTCCTCCATTTTGATAGACATACAGGTACGGACTTGCCACGACCCACAAATGCCTATATATATATTTTTTATAACATGATAGTCAGGTATTTCAAGTATGTTTAGATTTTTTCTTTCGATAAACAAGCCCACAGACGTTGGCGTTTTCCCGAAATGTCCGTTGACTCCCTTGAGAAACGAAATACTTGAAATTCAATGGATCCGCTGTTTCCTTCATTATTTTTTTCTCATTTTTCTTAAAAAATAACTGTGATGAATGAACTTTTTGCCCATCAATCAAATCCCTTTTCAATAGGAATTTTACTCGTTAGTAATAATAAAACTAGGCACTTGAATTTGATAAACAAAATAATCTTAAGTCGGTTATGAGCTTCCTAGAAAATCGATAATCAATCCCGTTTTCAATTAGATTAAGGATCTAAAAGGATGGGTAAATTTTAGATTCGTATATCCCAAAACTCTTCCCCTTAGAAGGAGGATTTCTACACCCACCATTAGATTCATAGCACCAATTGATATTAACACTATGTCGTGTTAATGGACAACAGGACAACCACCATGTTTTGGTTTACTTTCGAACTAAGAAGCAGGGGAAATTTCCTTGCAATATCCCCTAATTAAGATGCAGAGTAGAATTCATCATTTGGTCATTAGGGACCCTAAAATCTAATCAATTCGAGCTCAATTAGCCCAATTTTTTTTTCTTTTTTGTAATCTCAATTTGATATAAGTATGAAAGATAATCATCAAGTAAGAACTGCTTACCATGGCGCCATTACTGACGAGGATGGGGTTGTGACAGAGATGAAAATAAAGATCCTTCTTGGACAGGGAAGTCAAGAGTGATACTGGAGAGGCGGAACTCGAGATGATATCCTGGTACTCGGTCGGCAGAAACCTCTCCCAGACGGCATCGGAATCTGCAGCTGATCTGAATACTGGAGACACAACTGCCAATCTACATGTATCTCGAGGAGATGTAAGAGAAATTATGTAGCAAATGCACTCTTGTGGCAGAAAGGAAGTAATATCCATTTTTGTTCTTCGGTCCGTCTCTTTACAACCCGCAAGGCGCTATTTGTTAGCAAATGCGTTTAAGCGGACGAGACTCGGACCATGATTTCTCCGTTAAGATACCGTTAGTAGGGATGGAACGGGGAGGGGACAGGAACGGTTCCCGTTTTGGGATGACATCACCGCGTCCCTCCCGTTTAAAAAATAAAAATTAACATTTTAAGAAGTTAATGTTTTAGTAAATTAACTTGCTAATAAATTATTTAATCTGATTTTCATACAAAATATTAATTTATCAATAAATTATAATTATAATTTTTAATAAAAATTAAATAAAATATCCAAAATTTTATATTTTTTATTAATTTTGTTGAAAATATTTTTGTTTAGTAGATAAAAAAAATTGTAAGAAAATACTAAGAAAATAAATAAATTAATGATTGCAATTTGTCAACATATAGATTAGAATAAAAATTTTAAAAATTATAATAAAATAAAAATTAAAGATTAGGAAAAAAAAAGGGATTGTACAAATGTATTGTAGCAAAACACTTGTTTTATTCAATTTCAAAAAGATATGATACTGTGTTGTAAATTATGAATGCTAATTAATACAATCAGTTATGAGGTTTTGCAATGGACTGATCTATGATATGCTTGAGGAGCAGGGTGTTTCAAAATGTTTTGGGACCTGAGACCCCCTCTTTAAATAATTGAGCATTCTTAAATTTATAAATTTAAAAATATGATGCCAATGTATGACTTATATATTTTTTTTTATTAATAACAGCTGAATATAAATTTATAAAAATTAGTAATTGAGGGATTATATCAATAATAATAATTAAATCAATTATATGTTAGAAAATAACTTATAAAATTTTAAAATAAAATTATAACTTTTTTTTTAATATTATAATTATATAAATTTATTTACATAGTTGTAATTGGTGTAAAGTTAAAAATTTTAATTTGATTCTATTTTGATATAATTGTTAAATTACCACTATATTCAAAAGGTTAGGTTGTGATACCACGAAGACACGTAACTATATTTGAAATTTACAGAATAAAGTCTAACAATAAGTATATACCAAGACAAACAAAGGATATTCTTAAATACGAGTATAAGAGAAATTCAAATAAATTAGAAATATCAAACTCAAAGAGAAGAGTGGAAATGCTATCTTAACTCTAACAATTTCTCTTGAACTTAATATGAGATTAGATATAATAAATTGTTTTCTATTTTAACCCTAACACTTCCCCTCAAACTCAAGACTAGAGCAAAAATGCTATCTTAAATTTGAAATGAAATTGTGTTAACATTAAGGTGAATGTGCCTTTGTGAAGACATGCATAGGTTGATGAGTCAATAATTACAACAATCATATGAGAAGAAGAAAACCATGACCTGTTGTGTAAAAATAAAAAGTTCAAACACAATAAACATTAAAAATGGATTCAATATTATGTTAAGTAATTACTTAACTTAAAAGTGTAAGTTTTGATATCACACACACACACACAAAAGATTGAGAGTTTTTAAAACTTTACACAATTTTTTATATTAATTTTTTTTACTTCTAGATTAAATACACTTTTATTGATTGAAATTAAAATCTAATTTATATAATTAATATATTATAATTAATATATGTACTAGATTTAATTTTAATTATTAAAAAGTATGTTGATTTAATAATAAAAAATTATGTAAAATTTTAAGACTCTTGAAAACTTATATATATATATATATATATATATATAAATAGAGGTTGAGACTTAAAAGTCTTATATTTTATGACTTAATAATAAGTATATATTAAAAAAGAGAAGTCCGGTGCCACACACAGAGACGCCTGCATCACCAGGGAATGATCCGCCCCAGCCTGATGTGCCCAGAAAAGTGTGACGCATGCGCTTAGGCTTTTTTACAATTTCTTCGATCGTTGCTTACGCGTCCGATTTTGGCCATGTTTTCTGCCTTATATAGCACTCAAAATCAACTCTCTCTCTCTCTTTTTTAATCCTAAATTAACGTATTTTCATGATTACCTTAAAAAAAATTTAAAATTTTGTGATAAAAATTTTATTTTGTGGGTATGAACTTTTCAAATATCAAGTGTAAACTCTATGAAATTTTTTTATAACCATACACTTATAATTTTTAAATTATTTTTATAAAAATTTAAATCATGCATTTTAAATTAAGGATACGACAAAAAATGATAATATTTAAATGATAGTAATATAATATAACAAATAAAGTTAATTAATTATATTATTGTGTGATATTAAAACATAATTTCGACTTATCTAGAGTTTACTTTTTAAATAAAATTATATAATTTTGAAGATTTGAATGGTAATACCAAAAAAATATAATAAAAATATTTTTATTTTAATTTAATAATTTCTTATTTGACTGTAAAATATTTCGAATAATACGGTGCATCATTATCAAAGACTTTTTTAATTTCAAGTTTAATGACACTCATTTACAATTTCAAACATAGTTTAAAGTATATTAAATTTTAAAGAATGTAAAAGTGATCTTTAACTACTAATTTTAATATTATAATAAATAATAATAACAAATTATCTTTTAATTTATCGTGAATAGTAACTTAATTTTTAATTAAAAAAAGAATGTATTGTCTTTGAGACAAGTTGATGAGATTGGATGTAAAGCTCAATGCAGATGGGATCAAAGGAACATTTAAGTGACAATGAAAATGGAGAAAACAGCTGCAAACTTGTTAGTGTTATGGTGATACAAAATTGACAAAAATAAGTCATCCAAATACTAGTACTTAATTGTATGTGTACGTATAATACGTGTACTATACACCCATCAACAACCAACGGGCAAACACTTATAATTACCATCTAAAATTTGAAATATTTTATAAAATTTGAAATAAATAATAAAATTTAAAAAATATAATAAATTTAAAATTTAAAAATTAATAAATAAAAAATTTTATATCTAACAATGCAGCAAAAGTGGAAATGTCAGCTGCAATTGTAGCAGTTCCTGTAAGTCAAAGGTGGTCCCATTCTAACAATTTCCTTTCTCTTGAGTTGGCATGCCGATACAATCACGGAGGGATACGTGTTCTGTTCGAACGCGAAAAGTTGAGAGTTCAAAGACAAACCATGGTCAATTTAATTATGCATGAGCGGTTCAAATTTGTCCAGCTTGAATTTTTGATTTATGTTTGAATGATCAAACGAGGAAGAAACTTCAAAAGTCGAAACAGTCAGGAATATTCTCAGGTTTTTACCAAGAGTAGCAGCAGAGCGCTTAATCGATGATTATATAAACAAATTAAGCTTTTTAAATCTGCGTTTTATTCCCACATGAAACTGCAATGGCCATTGGATATCGCTCGTTACAGATCGTTTTGGTTTTCTTCCTAATCAAAGCATCAACCCCGGCGGCTGCTTTTTCAGAGTTCCGCAAATGTAGTGCCAGTGAAAAATGCGGAGAAATCAGCATTCCTTACCCTTTCGGAATCGAACAACCCTGCTTCTTCAACGAATGGTTCAGAGTGACTTGCGACAACTCTTCAGGCTCTCCCAAACCCTACATAAGTTCCGTCAAACTGGAGCTTCTGGACGTTGATTTAACAAACTTGACCGTTCGCGTCAACATTCCGGCAATATTTTCTTCGAATTGCGTCGAGAGAAGACAATCCCAAGTCGTCGATCTTACAGGCAGCCCATTTTCATTTCCGGATACGTACAACAGATTCACGGCGGTAGGTTGTGACAACTGGGGCAATATGATGGGCCGGAATGAAAATATCATCGCTGGGTGTCTATCTATTTGTGATTCCAGAGGATTCACTGCAACAAGTGGCTGCTACGGTTTAAACTGCTGCCAAACCACAATTCCTCAATCTCTTACCTACTTCAATGCATCCGTTTCGAGCTTCAACAGTTCCGAAAGCCAGGAATGCAGGTCGGCGTTCATGGTTGATTATCGAGAAGATCCGTTTGCTTTGCGAGAAAAAGATCAAGTTCCTGCTGTGCTGGAGTGGGGAAAAAATAGAGGGTCGTGTTTTGAAGGCAATACTTCAATCATACCTGCATGCAATGGAGAATATCCCAATGATTATTGTTCGATTCCTTTAGACGACAGGTTTTTATGTCATTGTGACGGCATGAGCTCCAACATGGAACAAGGATGCCGAGGTATGTGCAAAATACATTATAAGTTGATTTAATATTTAGTCATTTTACTATGTAGACATAAGCCTTTCTTTCTACAATCCATAAGCATCTTCTTATAATTCTGGGCCAGACAAAAATTTTCTTTAACTTTATGTATTTATAAAGTTTCATAATCAGATCAATGCATTAGTCTTTGATTTTTTTTTCTTTTTGGGGTTCTTAGAATAATTAAATCATTGTTTTGATCTAAATATTATAAATTTATAAGGGTCCTTGTTATATTTTTGAAAATACCAAATTACATTTATCCTGATAGTTAAATGTAAGGAAATTCTTTTTCTAGGGACTAAAGTGAAACATACATTAAATATTTAGAGAGTTTTTAGATTAGATTCAAACTAGGTGGCCGAGGTGATATTCGAAACTGAAGTGTAATTTCTCGAAATATGTTATTACTAGTAATACCTTTTCAAATTCTTTCCAAGCCATGCCATGCCATGCCTAATTTACCAAATTTGTGAAGAAAATTTTGTACGCAACAAAAGGAAAACTTGGTCAAGCAAATATTGATAACTTAGTTTCATTGCTTTTGTTTGTGTGGGGGCTTTGACCAGGTCGCCTGGTTTGCATGAGTGGCGCCCAAAATTGCTCTGGATGTCCTAATGGTTCTCTCGCTTTCGAGAATACGTGCTATCCAAGGTTTTATTATAATACGACAGATAAAAAGTCTCGGGACAAATATATTATCATAGGTACGTTTAACTAAATCTACATTTGCGCACGCGCTTGTGCGTGCGTGCGTGTCTTGGGGAGGTCTATGTGGTTTTGCCCATATATTCACATATATTCAATATCTAATTATTTTATTTCGCTGCATAGCATTATTTATCTGATGTTATGCTTTCGTCATTGAATTGTGCAGGCGGCAGTGCAGGATTTGGAACATTGCTTCTATTTATTGGAACATGGTGGCTGTACAGGGTTGTGAAAAGAAGAAGGGCAACGAAACTCAAGCAGAAATTCTTTAAAAGAAACGGCGGTTTATTGTTACAGCAACAGTCATCTTCAAGTAGTTCTGGAGGCGGCATTGATAGTACAAAATTGTTTACTTCAAAGGAATTGGAAAAAGCCACTGACAATTATAACACCAATCGGATCCTGGGTCAAGGAGGCCAAGGCACCGTGTACAAAGGAATGTTGGCAGATGGAAGAATTGTAGCTATCAAGAAATCCAAGATAGTGGACGAAAGCAAACTCGACGAATTCATCAATGAAGTAGTAATTTTATCACAAATTAACCACAGAAATGTGGTTAGATTATTAGGATGCTGCTTGGAAACAGAAGTTCCTCTTCTAATCTACGAGTTTATTCCGAATGGAACTCTATTTCAATACATACATAGCAGCAAAATCGACGAGTTGCCAATGATGATCACATGGGAAATACGTTTACGTATTGCCGTAGAAATTGCAGGAGCTCTATCTTATCTGCATTCAGCTGCTTCTATACCTATTTATCACCGGGATATCAAGTCGACAAACATACTTTTGGATGACAAATATCGAGCAAAAGTTTCAGATTTTGGAACTTCAAGATCTGTTGCTGTTGATCAAACACATTTGACCACTCAAGTACAAGGAACTTTCGGATATTTAGATCCTGAATACTTTCGTTCTAGCCAGTTTACAGAGAAGAGCGATGTCTACAGCTTTGGCGTAGTTCTTGTTGAGCTACTGACTGGACAAAAACCTATTCGTACATCAACAAAGCCCCAAGAGTATGCAAGTTTAGCAGCATATTTTTTGCATGCAATGGAAGAGAATCGTCTGTTTGAAATCCTCGATGCCCGAGTTGTGAAGGAAGGTAACGAGAAAGAAATTACGACAGTGGCAAAACTTGCAAAAAGATGTCTGAATTTGAATGGAAGAAAGAGACCGACGATGGGAGAAGTAGCAATTGAATTAGTAGGAATTAGGGTAGCAAGCAACGGAGCTGCTTCCCCTGGAGTTATGGAACACAAATATGAAGAGATAGATTTAGGAGGCGGTGATATAACTCGGAATTTCGGAACTGATTCATCTTTCAACACTGGATCCAGCACTGTTTTAATAGACTTACGATAATGATTTCAAATAATTTAGTTGTGATCAGACCGAAGCATTATTTGTGTCTTCTATTGTATTCATTATTTCCTTCCAAAAGTAAAATTTTGTTAGAATGTTACAATATAATTCTGCTACTCGATTGATATAACTTTTAGACCAAAGATTAATTCAACTCAACAATCATGGAAGAGCAATGTCAAGACTTTTAATTAAACCTGTATGAATTTCAATAGAGAGAGGTCAAGCTTAAAACAAGGTAGAAAAAAAAGCAGCAGCAAAAACTAAAATTAGAAACCAAATTGAAGACCATTGAAATTCTCATAAACCAAATTAATATTCTCTCTGCCTCTATTCTCCAACTAGTCATTGCTCCAATAAACCAACTTCCTCTTACATGATTTCCATTTTCCTGAACACCCACTTAAATCATTTTTCACCTGCATGAAAATTGTGGCCAGCTTCGAAACGAAATGAGAATTTCTAAATTGTTTAGAGATATCACCAAGACAACAACAATGACGTTTAAATATTAATGGCATCTCATAATAGTCCAAAGAAACCATCATTCTCCAAACAAACTTCAACCGCCGGCCGTACACCACAGGCCGTTAAATTTGCACGCCGGATGTCAAGCGGAGGTGTTGTGAGTCTTTCGAGGGACGATGATTTAGACATGTCGGGTGATAATCCGGGACAAAACGACTACATCAATTACACAGTTCTAATGCCTCCGACGCCTGATAACCAGCCATCATCGGGGACGGGACAAAGCTCGGACTCAAAGCAGGATGGGTCTAGATCGTACCCGACATCGCGGTTCGGGCCGGAGGCACCACAGATGAACCGGAGGGGAGGGGGTGGAGACGGGGAGGGCGGTGGCGGTGGAAATAGCGGAGCAAAAATAGAAAGAAGAATGTCATTGATGAAAAATAACAAATAAATCAATGTTGTTAAGGAGCCAAACGGGAGATTTTGATCACAATCGTTGGTTGTTCGAAACGAAAGGTAAATATGGTATTGGAAATGCGTTTTGGACAGCAAACGAGGAGGATGGTTATGGACCAGATGTCACAATGTCTGATTTCATGGACAAGCCATGGAAACCTCTCACCAGGAAGCTTAAGGTTCCGCCTGCTATTCTCAGCCCTTACAGGTTCATATAACAATGGAAGTGTACATTAATTACAGAGTTAAACTTCAAATTATTTTCTGAAACAATGCTTCTTCAATTTTCTGTTTGAGTACAGGCTACTAATAGTGATACGTTTGGCGGTTCTGATTTTCTTCCTTTTATGGCGAGTACAAAACCCTAACCCAGATGCAATGTGGCTATGGGGAATCTCCATTGTTTGCGAAATTTGGTTTGCATTTTCATGGATATTGGATATTCTGCCCAAGCTCAACCCCGTTAATCGAGCAACTGATCTTGCGGCACTTAAAGAGAAGTTTGAGTCACCTTCACCTACGAATCCTCACGGCAGGTCTGACCTCCCCGGCGTCGACGTCTTCGTCTCCACGGCGGACCCCGAAAAAGAGCCGCCCCTGGTCACTGCCAATACCATTTTGTCAATTCTAGCGGTGGAATATCCTGTTGAGAAGCTATCCGCTTATATTTCGGACGATGGTGGCGCCATACTTACCTTTGAGGCCATGGCGGAAACCGTTCGTTTTGCCGAGGTTTGCACTTTGTTCTTCACGTAAACATTATTGCGTTGCAAAAACATATCTTGAGTTCAATATTTTACTTCAAAAATTAGAAAAAAAAACATAATTATATATGTAGAAAATCTATGAAAAATATTTTTAATTATATATTATTGTATGTGACAGTTATGGGTACCATTTTGCCGGAAACACAACATTGAACCGAGGAATCCAGATAGTTACTTCAGTGTCAAAACTGACCCCACCAAGAATAAGAAACGTCCTGATTTCGTCAAGGACCGCCGTTGGATCAAGAGGGAGTATGACGAGTTTAAGGTCAGGATCAACGGTCTCCCTGAGGTAATACGTCGACGTTGTGATGCTTATAACTCGAGAGAACTGAGGAAAGAGAGGTCTATTGCTGTGGAGAAGAACGGTGGGGCTCCACTAAAAGAGCCGCTCAACGTAACAAAGGCCACGTGGATGGCTGATGGGACCCACTGGCCAGGGACGTGGCTGCATCCAACTGCTGATCACGCAAAAGGTGACCATTCTGCTATCTTACAAGTGATGAGCAAAGTCCCAGAACATGATCCAGTTATAGGTCACCCAGACGAGAAACATTTGGATTTTACAGGTGTTGATATTCGGATCCCGATGTTTGCGTACGTTTCTCGCGAGAAAAGAAAAGGTTATGATCATAACAAGAAAGCTGGGGCAATGAACGGCATGGTTAGAGCTTCGGCAATATTGTCAAATGGACCATTTATATTAAATTTGGATTGTGATCATTACATTTATAATTCGCTTGCTATAAGGGAAGGTATGTGTTTTATGATGGATCGAGGTGGTGATCGAATTTGCTATATTCAGTTTCCCCAGAGATTTGAAGGGATTGATCCATCAGATCGTTATGCAAATCATAACACTGTTTTCTTTGATGGTATGTACATATTTATATGCTTTCCTAGAAAACACGAATGATCCTGAGCCAAATTTGATAATTGGCCTTTAAACAGGAAATATGCGAGCACTGGATGGTCTTCAAGGACCGGTTTACGTGGGAACTGGGTGCATGTTCAGGCGGTACGCACTCTACGGATTTAACCCACCAAGGGCAAACGAGTATTCAGGCATTGTAGGGCAAAACAAGAGCCGAGCTCCACAAATTCAACCACAAGTAGGACAAGGTGACTGCGAGACAGAGACACAGCCCTTAGGTTCGCATCCTGACCTTGATCTGCCGACGAAGTTTGGGAATTCAACCATGTTTACAGAATCCATAGCAGTTGCTGAATATCAAGGCCGTCCCCTGGCCGATCACATTTCCGTGAAGAACGGTAGACCACCTGGCTCATTGCTCCTGCCAAGACCGCCCTTAGATGCGCCGACTGTTGCTGAGGCGGTTGCCGTCATTTCCTGCTGGTAAAAGTTGCGCATAAAAATTCTGTACATATTTTTCATTTTCTACAAAAGATGCGTTAATAACTTAAAAGCACAGGTACGAGGACAAGACTGAATGGGGACAGAGATCGGGCTGGATTTATGGCTCAGTGACGGAGGATGTGGTCACCGGTTACCGTATGCACAACCGTGGCTGGCGGTCCGTTTACTGCATTACAAAGCGTGATGCCTTCCGCGGCAGCGCACCCATTAACCTGACCGACCGTCTACACCAAGTTCTGAGATGGGCAACAGGTTCAGTTGAAATTTTCTACTCCAGGAACAATGCCTTTCTTGCATCTCGGCGGCTCAAGTTTTTGCAGCGAATGGCATACCTGAACGTTGGAATATACCCCTTCACTTCGATATTCTTGGTGGCTTACTGCTTCCTTCCAGCCATGTGCCTTTTCACAGGAAAATTCATCGTTCCAAATTTAAACACAACTTTCCTTGCTTACCTCCTTACCATTACCGTGACGCTAGTGCTCATCTCCCTTCTAGAAGTGAAATGGTCAGGGATTGGGTTGGAAGAATGGTGGAGAAACGAGCAGTTTTGGGTGATTGGTGGCTCAAGTGCTCACCTTGCTGCTGTGATACAGGGACTTCTGAAAGTTGTAGCCGGCATAGAAATATCATTCACGTTAACAACAAAGTCTGCAGCTGAAGAAGATGATGACGCATTTGCTGATCTTTACACAGTGAAATGGACGAGTTTGTTCATAGTGCCATTGACGATAATAGTGGTGAACATTGTTGCTTTAGTTATAGGGAGTACGAGACAAATTTACAGTGTGATACCTCAATGGGGAAAGCTTATCGGAGGAGCGTTTTTTAGCTTTTGGGTGTTGTCTCACATGTATCCATTTTGCAAAGGATTGATGGGGAGAAGAGGAAGAATTCCAACAATTGTGTATGTCTGGTCAGGTTTAGTATCCATCACAGTTTCTCTGCTTTGGATCGCTATTAGTCCGCCAGATACTAGAGCCAGCACTCAGCAACAATGAGCAACAAAGCCCTGTTGTTTCTTCTAACCCAAGAAAAAGTTTCTTTATGTATATTTTTTCTGCGATGTTATCATTATTTAGGCAGTCATGGACAAGGCCAAAGCGTTCTGTATGCTGATTTTTTAAATGGTACATACTTAATTTTACCATGCTAGAGTGCGTTAAGAACATTAGCATAGCGAATACTATCCATCCGTATTGCTTTGCGTTGCAATATGCTCTATCACAGCAGAAATTCACGCATTCGAACTGGTCTTTTTACAGCATTTGTAAAACCCGGTATAGAAAAGTCATAAAACAATTAATAATGTGAAGCTAAACTTAGAACACTGACAATGTTTAATTCTCAACATCTCTAAGTCTCTGGAATTTGAAGTTACTAACACACATAGCATAGTTGACACTAGCTGTAAAACATATTACAATGTGTTTGTTTTCTTTAATTCAAAGCTTTCTTACCTGTCACATGCTATCGATAACATACCAAGGAACCAAAACTAATAAGACGTAAATTAAAGAATGCCAGGGAGGAGAAAATATTCCAAATCATCCTTCTTTTGATTTTATTTCCTTGATAAAAAGATATTGAAGAATATATCCTGCATTAACTATAAATTAGTTGCAACTAAACACAGATATAATACTTCCAAGCAGAAGATAAATCTTAGATCACCGCAATTAAAAATATGATAGTGGATGAACCGGTATTCATACACAACCATACTTATGAGTTACATTAACTCTCTGTGTCATCAGAAAAATAAACAGTAAACCCTTACACCACTAATAAATGCATCACATTTCATAATATTGTCGATCATAGTGAAGAAAAGCAAAATCAGATAGAGATGTATCCTAAGCATCTTGAATTGGTTGAGACATTTCAAGTCTCTTGAGTTTAACAAGCAAAAGGTTCTGTTTCAGTAAATGCATTATCTGACACAATGAGATAATAGAAATTGTACAAAAGCACCTTGTTGAACCATGCATAGACCAACAATGAAGTGATTACCAAAGAAAGATGGAAAATAAGGGCCAAACAAGCATGTGCATGCAAGAAAATACTGGTCAAAGAAACTAGAGGACCCATTGGATAGCTTCTTTGTATCTCCAGATAATTTTGGCTTCAGTCTGGTTGAGGAACTTCTCTTAGAATCCAAAGTTGATAAAACAGTAGAGGTACTTGGATTACGCTGCCTTGCATGCAACATACTGCAGCTGCATGATTGATTTTTGCAGACACTGTTTTGCTAACTCCCTCCCTTGCCAAGTCCTTGTGTTCCTTGTGTCTGTATCACATATTTTACAATGCTTACCTGCATAAGTCTCTTCTATTCAACCTGAAATGCAAATGGTACACAGTAAAAATTCAGTCAAGGAATGGCTAAGTCACACATCATTAAGTGACACAAATGTTCATACAAGAACATGGTATGTGTAAAATTCTTATCAATGTTTAAAACAAGAATCAAAATAACAATATGTCATAGGAAGAAACAAAATTTGAGGTCAAACTTGCTAAACAAATTATTTTGTCTCAAACATTTACAAGTTTGGTTAGAGCTTAGAAAAAGAGCAACATAAACCAAACAACAATGGCAGGTTTGGCCCTAATATGACCTGAAAGACTTTTCATTGTTGTCCTGAAAGGAGAAAATACTGTGCCTAAACAAATATATTGGAATGGAACTCAGGTGCACCCAATCAAAGCGTCCCATGAGTTTGGCACCTCAAAATGTTCTCAAGAATGAGGTGGCTCGCACATTTGTTGAGGTTCAGATGCTAACAAAAAATAGTATCATTATAACTCAAAAAAAATTCTTAGCATGATATCTCTATTTTAATGATTGACAGAAATTCAAATGTTTTCTAAGAAATTATATGATGTATCCAATAGGTCTACATACTCCAATCTGTTAAAACACAAAACTGCAACACAGGCATTCTTGCCAGAAATATCTCCTGCCAGCAGATAGTCAGGATGCCTTGGAAAGAATGCTAAAGCATGAACATCGTCCTCACTTTTGAAATTTAAAACACACAATTTGCAAATTAAATTCGCATTTGGGAGGTATTCGTTGAGAACAGCAACTAGATTACCACTAACACAAACTTAAACCCATGTTTACAGCATTAATTATTTTGCTTCAGTAAGATCAGGTACAATGTTTTTAAAATTTCAAAAATCTCATTCTTTAAACTGAAAAAGGAAAAAGGATGTCCCTTGGACTGCCATGAGTTGAAGCCCAGTCCAGATTTATGATTCTTTACAAATAGGCTGGAAGAGACCTCATTATGTCAATAATTGGTGAGATTGTCAAGTTAGACCTCATAAATGTGATGTATGACCAGAAGAGAAAAGCAGAAAGGATAGAGAGCAAAGGAAGACTAGAAAGGTAATGAGAGTGAAAAGTGAAAAGATACAGTGTTGTGTGAAGACAGAAATGAGAGACAGTAAATCAGGTTTCTTCAAATGACTCAAGATTTTTCTTCCAAAGAATTATAGCAGCCTGAACAGAACAAAAAGGGAAGCCAAATCTCAAACAAATAAGAAAATTAAATCTACTTCAAGCAAAAGCCATCAACCACAAACAAGCCACATACTAAAAATCCTAAAATGAAAGCAACATCCCAAAAGTAAATAGCAACTGCCACATGAATCGCAGGTTAATAATATATCATCCCTAACACCTCCATAACAATCTGCAACAGAAAGTCTAGCGAAGACTAATTTAGCCTTTTCCCTGTTTCTCTATTTCATATTTATTCTTGCTTTTTTATTAATTTTTATTTTACGTAGTTAGGTTTGCGAGTGATATGTTATGAACTTCTAAATCATTTAAAAAACCATCAAGAAAAAACACTACAAAGTCATGCACCAAGACCTGCTTCATAGCAAAGGCAGGCACATAATGATTTGATTTATAGCCCTCTTTAATCCAAGAAAATTATATTCAAGCATTAAAAAGATAAAAATAAAAAAGATACAACACACAAGCCAACAACTGTAATCCTTGAAATTAATGAAGTCACTAATGGGGGATCAAAAGAAAGGGTTGACACATCAAGAGCTGCTTTGTTTCCTCGGTTGTTGAGCAGAGGATCTGGTTTTGCGTATTTGTATGTTATAGAATAGGATACCATAGCACTAACTAGTTGAGCCAGATCATTTTTCTTTTTTAGCCACCTAATAAACAATATTGACACCGTAGCAAGAAATCAAAATAAACTAAACATGCTTAAAAGATTCTGAAAAAACATTAACACAAGAAATATGTATGGCAAAATTCACTTGACCAACAGATGCAATACAGAAGGGCTAATAAATATTACAAAATTCACCACACAAATCAGTGTCTTTAGGATCCAAAACACTTGTACAAGTGAACTTTTTTCTTTGAATAAAAACAGAAACAAATTTCAAAAAATTTGATCATAACTAATGAACCTTTGTTCTTGTGGATAGGATGACATGATTGAACCTATATTCCTTTCAAATATATTCACATTATTCATGAAAGGAACCAAGATAACCCAAACACTTCATGCTATGGAATTTTCTCAACAAAACCTAATACTAAATCATCTAATAAACAAACTTACTTAGGAAATTACCACAAAATTCCAACAAAAGGATTTAAAAATGTGACATCAAAATTGGAACCAGAGAGTACGAATTCACTATTCTTTTAATTTAGTGATGCAGTTAAAGACATGACATTTTAGGATTCAGAATGGAAGCAGGTGCAAAAAACATTTTCATTTAAACTTTCCTTAATCTCTTTCACATTCCAAGCACGAAAATTCTTTTAGCAATACATCAAATTATTCTCAAATAATTCCACATGGGCAATGCCTACTTATTTCATTTGGTTGCCCTTTATGATTCTAGAGGGGATAATTAGGATCAAAGCAGAATTGGGGGTACACAGGAAAGAAAACTAAGCACTTCCTTCTCTTATACATCACATGTGCCGAATTTCCCACAACTTGGAAATCACTTAGCATCTCTTTGAGCATACACGAGGAAGATTTTTGGACAATGTTTGATTCTAACTTCTGGCTGTAGTCTTGATCTTCTCTTTATACATTCCATTACTTTCATCCTCCAATACTACAAATATGAGATAATAATTTTTTCCTATTTTGAAAGTGACAGATTTCCACCATCATTCTAAACTAAAAATGTGTGGACTTATCTTCCAATCATGGCACCGAGCTATATCTAGGTTTATCTTTGTTCTCAGTTCTTAAATTTTTATTTCCTGTGCAGTATTTGCAAAACTCAAGTATACTGCACCTATTCTACACACAATAAATAAAGAAACTTGTGTATTTCTCTCAACTTGATCCCATGCTACATGCATCTGTACAGTAACAAGTTTAATCATTGAAATAAAACACAAGAATAAATAACAAAGCTGCATCAAGTTATTAAATCTGAAAGGTCTCTAGAAATTTTCTAGATTAACTAAAATTGATCCTGTGCTATATGGATTTTCAGGAAAACTAAAAGTAGGACATAACTAAATGTAATTACATTAACGGTCTTAGAGTCGATTGGGGAATCGGAAGGTCTGGATCGGGGACTCTGTGTGCGTTGATTTCCGAAGGCCGTGAATCGGGTGGTTCCTGTTCGGCCGGGTCGAGACCTTTGTAGTTGGTCTCCAGTAGTTCGAGTTATTCTGGTAGAGTGTCCATGTCCACTAGCAAGTTCTTGAGGGTGTGGTTGGTTGGTGATTGTGTGAGTGAGATTTGAGAAAGATTTATGAGAGAGTAGAGACACGGAGATGAAAACGGAGAGGGAGAGTGTTTTTGGCGGGAAAATAGACGGGCTAGAAGCAGGTACGAACGAGATTTCCCCTTCTCCTCGCAATTGCCCTTTTTAGCTGAACTGATTTGCCGGGGGCAGACCCATTTTACGATATTGCCCTTTAACGTGATCGTCTGTGGGGTTGGCCGGATGTCAATATCCATCGGACCATGAGATTCACGTAGAATTAGAGCTTGAAATAAATAATAATTAATAAATAAAGATCAAAATAGAATTTTTTAAGATTTGATACACTTAAATTGGTATCTCTAATAATTATTAATATTTATTTTGATTGAAAATATTTTAAAATTTTATTTTATAAATAATGCACTTTAATTATTATACAATTTTTTTTTATATTTTATAATTTAAAAATATATATTTAATTTTTTATATATAAAAAAATATTTAATAAAGTATTTTTAAAAAATTAATTTATAGAATATAAAGATATTGTTCTATTATTTTTGTGAAAAAAAATTAAAAATACATAAATATCAATTTCATCAATCTCTTTTTTATTATTTTTTAACTCACATTCCTATTTTTAATATTTCACTGATATTTTGACTATTATTTTTTAATTAAAGATTTAAACTCATTAGTAGACGTGTTTTCAAATTCTAAAACAAACATCATTTTTTTATTTTAAAAAAATTAATTTAAAAATAATATTAAAATATTAATTTTTAACATTTAATAAAATAATTTTAAAATATACTTTCTATTAATTTATTACATACGTGCGTGCGTACGTAATTTATTTAATTTTAGAGATACGAAAGATATTGAATTAATATTTATATAATTTTTTAAAAAAATTATTTAATAATAATTTTAAATTTTTACATCAAAGATTATGTCATTTTTTTGAATTGCTTTACGAATTTTTTACTTTATTAATTTTACCTTTTTCTAAAATTATTTATATTATATAATTTTATTTGTAACAGATATTACGTACTATAAATGACACGCTTATCAATTATCAAATCTCTAATTTTAATATAAGATGTGGGTCAGTTTCAGTTTCTTCAAATTGACAAATATCTCTTAAGTCCCAAAGTTTTCAATTTTTTCTCTTATCACAATTTATTTAACACACAGTCAATTGCACGAACCTTCTTATATTTCATTTTCGCCGATAAATCTTCCTTCTGCTGCCTCACAATAATTCAAAAAAGAACCGCGCGTCCTCAATTTTCAATTATTATTAATTGAACGCCTAAATGTCTATAACTTTACATTTCAATCCTCTCCACCTTGGGGTGACAATTTTTAATATGAATTTGTCAGATTAAATTAATATAAAATAATATAATTATTAAATAAATAAATACAATATAATACAATTAATAACTATATTAAATTTAAATTTATAATTTTTGATATATAAACTCATTTATAATATAATTAATTATTTAAATAATTATAATATAATCAATTTATTTATTATTTAATAATTTTATTTTATATTATTTTTATATTTTAAAAAATAATATAATTATATTTATTATTTTTAAAAAATATTTAATTATATTTAAAATAAAATTAATTAATATTTGAACATAAAATTATCATAAATTATTATAAAAATATATTACAATATATAAAATATATATTATATAACTAATATAATTATAATTTATTTATTAATTATATTGAGTTATATTTTTTATTTTGAATATAATTATTAAATAAATTAAATTTAAATTAATATTTATTTAATATAATAAGATTTTATCCTAGCATTAATAAAATATAATAATTTAAATTACCTTCTCCGCTCCGCTTCGGTGTTATAAAAATCATCGTCCATCAACAAACAAACAACCACCCAAATTTGACGTGACCCCACTTTTTTTTAACATTTAAGTCGTCGTCCTATATTCTAAAAAGTAATCGTGTGACCCGTACTTGTAAGTATTTAGTAATTAGCCACACATTTTTCTTTACGCTAACAGTTTAGTCCTTTCCTTGTGTTTAAGAAAAAAACCAGCGACAAACAACAAAACAGTAAAATGTGGCCTATAAACAAACTCCTAACTGCACGAGTCTAGCGTTTTTTTAGTTTCCTCCCCGATCACACCGTTTTTCTCTGTTTTCATCTTCTCTCTCTGATTCTTGATCATTTCAATTGAATCTATTTGTCGACTTTGATTCTTAGGGTTAGGGTTTTGAGATGGGCCAGCAGTCATTGATCTATAGCTTCGTGGCACGAGGCACGGTGATCCTCGCTGAATACACGGAGTTCACCGGGAATTTCACTAGTATCGCCTCGCAATGTCTCCAGAAACTTCCGGCGACCAACAACAAGTTCACCTACAACTGCGATGGTCACACCTTCAATTACCTCGTTGAGAACGGATTCAGTACGTTATCATTTATAATACGTGTTCATGTTTGTGCATATTTACCAAATGGAAATATCTGATCTGGATTTCTAGTTTTTGTTTATTTGATTGACTTTTGTCTTCCGGTGGATTTATGTGTTTGGCCTTTTGTTTATGCTTTGGTAATTTAATTTTTTACCATACGCGTTTGTTTCTCAATATGATTCCATTCTTTTTGGCTTGATTTAATCGTTTTTGTGTTGGAATGAACCTGACCAGGTGTGTTTATGTGATTTAATGTCGGATCTTGCGTAGATCATGAATCTTATTTATTTTTTTGTTAATTTTCTATTTGTATTGAAGATTTAGAGGTGTGGATGCCTTGGAAATGATTAAGATGAGCCGTTATCATACTCTATTAGGTCTTCTTGAAGATCAATGTTTAGCAGAGCGGGACTACTAATGAAACCATGATGCAATATTTGCAAATCTATTGTATATCGTAAATATGTGACAAACTGAAAACTTGAAATATCTGGAAGATGGTTGTATCACTGTTTAGATTACAGCTAATGTAGGAACTAGCAAAATATATTTCTATTTTGCAAATTAAGAAGCCTTTCTTCTGGAATTGTTTAGAATTTGAGTATTAACTTTTTTGGTAAGAGTTGTTTAGATTAATCTTGTTGTTATTTGGGTTATGGGTGTTACATGTGGTTACAGGAGATATGTAGGGTAGGTCTTATTTCCATTTGGCAGCATGTCTTCTATCCATGTCACCACCTTTTCTAGAATGTGTAGTTGGCAGTACTATAAATAATTCAAGGAAATAACTTCATTAATTATTTGGCCTCTGTAGTGTAAATAACTTCTGATGTGAGAAATTGATTGCAATTGTACAGCTAAGTTAACATAATGGCAGATTTTGAGGCAGCTGATTTTGTCCCTTATGTAGCACAAAATATTCTTGTAGTTTAATTTTGTGGCACGTTAGAAAACATTAACTTAGTGGCTACTTTGGATGTTGGGGATTTGGTTTTAGTCGCATTGCAGTCTGCTTAGAAGAATGTAATCATTCACACAAAAGGAGTTCTATTGGTTATCTGTGTTAACAAATTCAATGAGGCTCCTAATTCATGAGTATATGGATAAGATGACACTAGATATTTGATAATATGGCATTTGGCTCATATTACTGGCACTGGGACTGAAATTGTTTTAACGGTTGAACTGACAAAGAACAAATCCTGTAAAAAGTTATTGTTATAAATTAGAAATCGTGCATCTTGTATAGATTCTATACAACAATGTGAAAGTTAATTTTTGGAAAGGATATTTTAGAGTGAGTGTCTAGGATAAGATTTGTGAATTTGTTGCTAGAAGTCATAATTGGTTCCTTGCCAATTGAATTATCAATATCTCACTATCTTGTTTGGTTTTCTTATTATGTTTGCTGGATTGTTTCTATATCTAATATTTTCAGTTAAACTTTGTTAGTGATAATGAAAGGAGAGCCAAGTAACAATGGCATCAAAATTTTAATTCTGAAGCTTATGGCTGCAGATTATTTTTGTGATAAACCATGTAAACGAAAATGATAGCCCTTCTCATTAGAGCATGGGAATTCTAAGAAAATTTTGTATTTTTTTCATTTTAGTGCTTATCAATAACCATGTCTGCCTTTTCTTCTTGTTGCTGACTGTCTTTGTTTGAGTCATTTGCACTTTGTTAAATGTGACAGAAATTATTTGAAACAATAATCAGATAATTGCAGAACATCTACTTAATTGTAGTGATTTATTACTCGCCATTTTTCAGTCAATATAACGCAAATGTGTTATTGTTTTGTTGAAGTGCTTCAAATTTCTTTAATGGTTATTGTATTAATAAGCTATTTTGTTGGATGCCCCCAGCCTACTGTGTGGTTGCTGTTGAATCTGCTGGCAGACAAATTCCAATTGCTTTCCTCGAGCGAGTTAAGGAAGATTTCAACAAGCGATACGGAGGAGGGAAAGCTGCAACAGCTGTTGCAAATAGCCTCAATAGAGAGTTTGGGTATTTTATATTCGTACCCTTTTTGAGATTACTTTTGTTCTTTGATGGCTAATCTTTGTTGATATGTTATAGGTCTAAACTGAAGGAACACATGCAATATTGTGTGGATCATCCCGAAGAGATCAGCAAGCTTGCCAAAGTGAAAGCTCAGGTTAATGAAGTCAAGGGTGTTATGATGGAAAATATTGAGAAGGTAAGGAGTAAGTTGCTTCATATACTTCATAAAAGATGTGTGATTTATGCCGTTTTTCATGCCTTTTTCATTAAGCAGTGATGTGATTGCAAATTGAGCTAACACTAATGGAGCTAGCAATAAAGGGTTTCAATTTCTAATACAAAAATTATGATGTGTATTTGGTGTTGAAGAGATTTATTTTTTGTGCAGGTTCTTGACCGTGGTGAGAAGATTGAGCTTCTGGTTGACAAAACTGAGAACCTTCGGTCACAGGTTAGTTCAGCTCACATAAGTGACTGGTTGCTCAGTAGCTGAGCGGAATGTGTCCACTCTTTGCACCAAGAGAAGC
This sequence comes from Xylocarpus granatum, assembly GCA_019650275.1. NCBI lineage: Eukaryota > Viridiplantae > Streptophyta > Magnoliopsida > Sapindales > Meliaceae > Xylocarpus > Xylocarpus granatum. The sequence continues at coordinate 232,113 of BNST01000508.1, read as the reverse complement.
AACTTCTTTTGGGCTCCCCTCTGAAATTAGTACAAAGCCTCACCGTACGTGATTTGGAGTTGTGTTATCAGCTGGGGAGTTTTATTTTGATGGGGAATGTGGGATGCAATGTTTATTTTTTGATTTTTGGTCACACTTTCTTTGCATTTTCCTTCTTTAGAATCTTGGTATCATGGTTTTGATGTATTTGTCATGGTGCAGGCTCAAGATTTCAGACAACAGGGAACTAAGATGCGAAGGAAGATGTGGCTCCAGAATATGAAGATTAAATTGATTGTTTTGGGTATCATCATCGCATTGATTCTTATCATTGTTCTGTCAATTTGCCATGGGTTCAATTGTTGATCTGCCTTGCAATTTTTCTGGAACCTACCCCTGCTGTCCTGTCATACTGACTTGGTAAATCGCTTTGTCATGTTTTTTTCCTACCGGTTGGATCCTTCCTTCCAGCTCATCCCCGGCTCTCACTTGAGGTGTTCTTTAGCTTCTAGGTTGGTCATCTCTCCTCTTCTAGTCCCCACCAGCAACAGGAAGAATTTGTAACTTGCATTGGTTGGTTGTATAGGTTATGGTTGAACTCCCCCACAAAAGTAGATGAATCTGTTTGCTGCCTGCTCTTTATATGAATTTTTAGTTTTAACATGTAATGGAAGAATACTTGTATGCCTGCTGAACAGATCATTCCTTTGAAAATTCTGTTGATGTGTCTATTTTCCATTCCCCAATATTTTCATCACTATATATATATGTATTACGATTTTTATTATGATGTGAAATGAGCATGAAATTGGTAAAGATTTGTCGAGGCGCCGTTATTATATAGTATTATATTAAGATTAACTTGGGACAGAATAGGTTCTTCCTTTCTCTGTATTATTTATCTATTAATTCTCTGGAATGGTTTACAAAATACATGTAAATCGTGATGTGGGATATCAAAGAAGGGAATTTGGAATATCAGGATCAAAATGTTCTAAAATCATGTCAGATGTTTGGAGTCTCTGCAGAGTCAGGCTGGACTAATCCGAATGAGGACTTTTTCTAAAGTAAATAATAATAATAATAATTATTATTATAAAATTGAAAGTGTCTTAAAAGAATTTCACATGTATGTAAGTACTACTAGAGTTTGAAGAATTCTTCGATGGTATTTATGGACCGGCCATTGCGTGCGCGAATAACACGTGTAAATAAATGTGTATAGATATAATTATATTTGCAGTTTTAATTTGTGCATTACTACAATCTTTTAACATATCATGAGAAAGAATTGTCATTAGTGTTAGTAAGTGTATACATAATTTGTTATCTCAAAAACTTGAATATAAAATAACAACAAAATATAAATGATGATGTGTGATTGGTGTATTTAATTAAAGTAATAAAAAAACAGAATTAACTAATATATATTTAAAATATATAATATAATTAATAATATATAAAATATATTAAAATATGAAATAAAATTTTTTTTTAAACTACAATAAAAATATTTAAAATATAAATTTAAAAAAATTAGAGGCGATCATCCAATTTAAAAATTTAAAAAGTTTTGAATGTAAGTAGCAGCAGCAGATTTATAATATGCAATCTCTAAAACGATTCGTTCTTTTGTTATTTTGTACCTGCACTTCGTGCGCCAGCAGCTCATCATTTCATCGTATTAAGTTAAAAAAAAACCATGAAAAGGAAACCCTAGCATGCAGCCAAAGAGAAAACTTTGCACTCTGCCCTCTCATTATTTCTCATATTCGGTATATCCTTCCTATATTCCTTAGCTGAAAATATAATTTAATGTAAAATCTATATAAAATTAACTTTGTTAGTGCAGCCACCATTAATATATGCATGTGTATGATCTTCCTCCAGCACAAAGGGTAGTGCTGAAGGTGGAAATGACTACTCACTCTGAAGAAATGATCATGCAGCAGTCGGAAGAAAGGAGTAAGAACTACGACGACGACCACAAAGAGATGAAGGAGACGCCGAAGGAGACTGTTAACAAACCCTTGCCGTTTAGTAAGCTTTTGAGCTATGCAGACGCAGTAGATTGGATTTTAATGGCGCTGGGAACGCTCGGTTCTGTGGTGCATGGCATGGCTCAACCCGTTGGGTACCTGTTGCTGGGAAAAGCCCTCGAAGCGTTCGGAAACAACATTAAGGACACCAAAGCTATGGTTAAAGCCATCGAGAAGGTACTAAGTTTACAAGGTAACGTTAATTCATAATTATACAAACTAAGGACTTGCAGTAGTTGTATGCATGTGATATAATTTTATTAGTCGAATCCATATTTATATATATATTCAGTCGCGTATAGCAATCAACTCACGGAAGATTAACCTGTTCAGATTGTTCCGTACGTGTGGTACATGGCCTTGGCCACATTTCCTGCCGGAATTCTGGGTAAGTAATTGCTATATTAATTATGTTTTGCTAACGTTTCAAGTTGTTTGGTAAGGTTTACAGAGGATTAGGATCATTTCCTCAAATCCTTTCATTTTTAACTTTTAAAAATTATTAAACATATAACATAATTAATTAATAATAAATAATTTAAATATGTCTTAATAAATTTTAAAAATTAATATTTTATAATATAAATTAAAAAAATTTAAAATATTTTTTATTAATTATGTTATTATATGTTAATATTTGCGTAAAATAACAATTAAAAAAAATAAAAGTTTATTTCCATTACAAAATTAATTCTGATAAGCCAATGAAAAAATTCATTAATTAATTAGATAAATATTTGTTTTCTCACTTGACTTGATACCTTATTTTATTAAATTAAATATTTAATTTCGTTATTTAGTTAAATATTTATCTCCATTTTAATATGTAAAATACAAACAATACTATTATTTGCATGTGAGAAAATGACATCCAGACTCTTGTATTTTTATACTTTTACAAATAAAATATAATTATTTTATTTGTATCAAATAGGTCCTTAATACATGCATGACTATAGTTTAGGAATATTTAGTTAAATATTTGTGAATGTGCATGTTACAAACAAATTAATGTTCAAAAATATATATGATATCGCTTTTACCATATTCATGTTAGCTAATATAATGGCATAAATAATGCTCCAAATTTATATATAATCCCATAATCGACGTCCATACACCAACCAATATTATCTCGTATTGAAATTTGGAGTCCACAGAGACCGGATGCTGGATGTATGCAAGTGAGAGACAAGTAACACGACTGAGATTTGCATTCCTGGAGGCAATCCTTAACCAAGATATTGGGGCATTTGATACTGATTTATCTACTGGTAAAATTATTAGCGGTGTTGGTAGCCACATGAATGTGGTACAAGATGCTATTGGAGAGAAGGTAAGCACCTATTCACAATCCATTTGATTTTTGTTTCAAAATATTTATGCTAATAATAGTGGTATGAATACAAATTAGTTCGTATAAATTATTGTGATAATGTTATATTATTGTCATATGTTTTGTACTTTTACGAGAATTTAAAAAATATATAAAACAAGTAGCGACAATATAATTATTTTATACTGAAGTTTGTATATAAATCTGTATTCCTGGCATTATTCTTATACTAATAGAGCAAGCGTGTATGATAACAGAAATGTTCAATAGTGTTGCTAACAAATCTATTTTTTTCAAACTTACAGTTGGGCCATTTCCTGTCAAGTTTTGCAACATTCTTTTCTGGAGTACTAATTGCTGCCATATGCTGTTGGGAAGTAACACTCCTCACTGTGTTGGTTGTTCCATTGATTCTTGTAATAGGAGCTGCTTACACCAAAAGAATGAATACCATTTCTACTGCTAAGATGCTTTACTTGTCAGAAGCTACATCCATGATAGAACAGGTAATTAACATGCATTTGCAAATTATTTTACAGTTACCGGGCCCGTTCAATCCATAAAATTTTCCAGAATTATGAAAGAAATTTGAAATTGATCTTTAATATTACTACTGCATGGTTTACATGTAAATTGCAGATAATATCACAAATCAAAACAGTATTTGCATTTGTTGGTGAGAGTGAAGCAATCAAGTCATTCTCAGTCTGCATGGAGAAGCAGGTTATAATAAGCAAAGGAGAAGCACTTATAAAAGGAGTTGGAACTGGGATGCTTCAGTCAGTCACTTTTTGTTCTTGGGCTCTCATGGTATGGGTTGGAGCTGTTGTTGTTAGTGCCAAGAGAGCATCTGGAGGAAATGTGTTAGCTGCCATCATGAGCATTCTCTTTGGAGCCATGTAAGGAAACAAAAATACACTTGATATACTGTTATTTTAACGCGTGTTCTAAAGACAAGTTTCATGCGCAACAGTCGCGGTTTCACATCCTCCTATATGATTGCATTTGTCATTTGCACTAATATTCGTCTAGTTTTAAGTTTTTGAGTCAAGCGGTCAAAACAACTTTACTTTAATCCATTCACAATCTTGCTTCTTTCAAATAACAGATCAATCACCTATGCTGCACCAGACATGCAAATCTTCAATCAGGCAAAGGCTGCAGGATTTGAGATTTTTGAGGTGATTCGAAGAAAACCAACAATAAACTATCACTCGAAGGGGAAGGAACTTGGGAAGGTTGATGGCAACATTGATATAAGAGATGTACACTTTGCTTACCCATCTCGGCCAGATCAATTGATCCTTAAGGGGTTTTCACTCTCAATTCCAGCTGGAAAAATGGTTGCTTTAGTTGGTAGTAGTGGCTGTGGAAAGAGTACAGTCATTTCCCTGGTTGCAAGATTCTATGATCCCTCAAACGGTATGCAGCATTCTTCCAATATCTACAATTTCTGTCGGCGAGAGTTAGAATCTTGTTGATAAAAGATCTTACGTGTTATTTATTGAATAACGACTGTGACAGAATCTATGCTAACAATTAACAGCAGCATAATATACGAATTAAGATTTCAGGAAAAAAAAGAAATAAACACAGTTTGCATAATTAAATAGAATCTCTTCACCAAGTCTAATGAAATGATCAGGAGATATTCTGGTTGACAAACATAACATAAAGGATATTGATCTGAAATTCCTGAGAAAGAACATTGGTGCAGTCTCCCAAGAACCATCACTCTTAGCTGGCACCATCAAGGATAACATCAGAGTAGGAAACATGAAAGCAGATGATGAACAGATACACAATGCAGCGCTTATGGCAAATGCACACTCTTTCATATCACAATTTCCAGATCAGTACTTAACTGAGGTCTGCATTTCCTCCCTTCCTCGATATTACTCAACTTAGCAATCCTATGAAAATGTTAGAAAAGTATACACTTGAGTCATAGTTACTACAGTGGAAAATCTATTATAGTGAAGTTCTACTTTTCTGGTCAATGTATAATCCAGTTAGGGCAAAGGGGAGTTCAGTTGTCTGGAGGACAAAAGCAAAGAATTGCTATAGCAAGAGCAATTCTAAAGAATCCTCCAATCCTTTTACTTGATGAGGCCACAAGTGCCCTTGATACGGAGTCAGAGAAGCTGGTTCAAGAGGCCCTCGAGAGGGCAATGCAGGGGAGGACAGTCATCTTGATTGCACACAGGATGTCTACAATCGTAAATGCAGATATAATTGCAGTTGTAGAAAATGGTCAAGTCACAGAAACAGGAACCCATCTTAGCTTGCGACAAACCAGCTCCTTCTACAATAGGTTGTTTACCATGCAGGACCTCGGACCTAACAATATTTCAAGGTTGGTTCACGAAAAATTTTGGCCTAGTTTCAAATGTAATCATGGTTAACCAAAAAAAAATTATAACTTGATTACAATGTTCAATGCATCCCAGGGTTACAGATTCCACCGTAGAATCCCCGAGTAATGAACAACTTTCGGATATCAAGAAACATGAGGAACCTAAAGAGGCTGAGAAAGATCTAAGTGAATCTACTAAACATGAGGAAGTTAAAGGGAAAGGAACAACTATATTCTTCAGAATTTGGTTTGGCTTGAAAGAGAAGGAGTTTCTGAAACTAGCAATTGGTTCTGTCGCAGCAGCTTTTTCTGGAATTTCAAAGCCTCTATTTGGGTTCTTCATCATAACTATTGGAGTAGCATACTATGACAAGGAAGCAAAGCGAGTAGTAGGAAAGTATTCGTTGATCTTCTCTTTAGTTGGGTTGTTGTCGTTATTAACACACACCTTACAGCATTACTTCTATGGGGTGGTTGGAGAGAAGGCCATGACAAACCTCAGAAGAGCTCTCTATACAGGTATATACTGCTACCATCTTTCCCTTTCTGGTCTAAAAATAACAGTTTTAAGAAGATACTGTTTTGGCATATGCAAAAGCACACATTAATATAGCCACCGCATATTAATGTTGTCCAGGTGTGCTGCGAAATGAAATAGCTTGGTTTGAAAAACCTCAGAATGATGCTGGTTCAATTACTTCAAGGATCATAAGTGACACCTCCATGGTCAAGACCATAATTTCTGATCGTATGTCTGTAATTGTACAATGCATTTCCTCTATACTAATTGCAACAATAGTAAGCATGATTGTCGATTGGAGAATGGCTCTGGTAGCTTGGGCTGTGATGCCATGCCATTTCATAGGTGGACTGATACAAGCAAAGTCTGCCAAGGGTTTTGCGGGTGATTCTGCTGCTGCACATCGCGAATTTGTCTCCCTTACTTCTGAGTCTGCAGCCAACATAAGAATTGTTGCATCCTTCTGCCATGAAGGGCATATACTCCAGAAAGCCAAAATTTCTCTAGAAAAACCCAAGAAAAGGAGCAGGAAAGAAAGTATCAAGTATGGTATCATTCAAGGCTTCTCTCTTTGCTTATGGAATATAGCACATGCTGTTGCTTTGTGGTACACAGCAATTTTGGTTGATAGGAAACAAGCCAAGTTTGTAGATGGCATAAGAGCATATCAGATTTTCTCTCTCACAGTACCCTCAATCACAGAATTATGGACACTGATTCCCACTGTCATCTCTGCCATAGGTGTACTGGCTCCAGCATTTGAAATCCTGGACAGGAAAACCGAAATTGAACCAGATGCACCAGAAGGTTCAGATCTTGGGAGAATTAAAGGGAGAATTGAATTTCAAAATGTCAAATTCAACTACCCCTTGAGACCAGAAGTGACTGTTCTGAACAACTTCAGTTTACAAATTGAACCTGGATTGAAGGTGGCTCTTGTTGGCCCAAGTGGAGCCGGAAAATCCTCTGTGTTGGCACTTTTGCTCAGATTCTATGATTCCAATGAAGGAAGAATTCTGATTGACGGAAAAGACATCAAAGAATACAATCTGAGAAGACTGAGGTCACAAATAGGATTGGTGCAACAGGAGCCACTTCTTTTTAGTTCTTCAATTAGAAGCAACATTTGTTATGGGAATGAAGGAGCTACTGAAGCTGAAATTGTGGAAGTATCAAAGAAGGCTAATATACATGACTTTATAAGCAGTCTGCCTTATGGTTATGACACAGTTGTTGGGGAGAAAGGCTGCCAACTTTCTGGCGGCCAAAAGCAGAGAATAGCCATTGCTAGAACTCTACTGAAGAGGCCACCAATCTTGCTTCTGGATGAAGCAACAAGTGCTTTGGATGCCGAGTCTGAAAGAGTCATAGTCAGTGCCTTGGAATCACTTAACCCCAAAAGCAGCAGTGGTGAATCAGCTTACAGGACAACACAGATTACAGTTGCACACAGGCTTGCCACTGTTATAAACTCCGATGCAATAGTTGTCATGGACAAAGGTGAAGTTGTGGAAATGGGTTCCCATTCAATTCTAGTTGCTGCATCTCAGGGAGTTTATTCAAGATTGTATCAGCTCCAGGCCTTTACAGCAAACTGATGCATACAGACCAATGTATGGATAGTATTCTGCTTGAGTAAGATTTGTGCATAAAGTATGATGTTGTTCGCATAACTATTGGTACACATCTATTACTTTTACAACTTTCAGAAGATCATACAAATAACCTTCCATAAAAAGTTTTTAAGATTCAATAACAGGTAATAGATTTCAGTTTTAAATTCCACTGAATGCCTACAAATGCAAATCTTATGTAATGACCGAGCACGATTAGTACAATATTGTTCTCTTTAACAACTCATAATTGTGGTATCTTAAAATTTTATTCTTGAAGCGGAACCTATTGTTACTGGCTTATCCAAAAAGTCCCATAGTAGTTAAAAAAGTCAAGAGTAAGGCATAATCCAAACTCTTACTCAAATGACATGAAATCGCACATTTTAATAAGAAATAGCTTATCCAAAATAGTCATTTCAAGGATACAAAATGAATATACAATATACACGGTTGTTTTTAAGTGCATCCTCACCAAGGCATTTCTTAGTCCTATGCAATCACATCTGTCAAGTTTCTAACACAAAAATAATTAAAAATGGGAGAATTAACAAGCCAAGCCAGGCAAGATCAATATGGGAAGTCTTCTTGATCTATATGGGTTCCGAATGGTTCATCAGATCATCAAGACCATCCACAAATGTATCTTCTAAGCTTGATTTCGCTGTGGTTGAAGATAATGGTATGAATTGTGAAAGCTTTAGCTCTTGAATAATTTATTTTCCTTTTGATTTAGCATTTTCTTACAACTCTAATATAACATTTGTTTGTAATTATTCTAGTCGTTGTTGTTGAACTTTTTTGTATAACATTTTTTATTTTCTTTTAATAATTTAACTTCTTATTGTAACTCTTTGTAGTAATTTATTTAAATAAATTTTGAGTAGGATATTTTTTAAATATTTTGTTTAAATTAAATAATTCTGAATTGTTAATATTTTGTTCTTGTATAATAATATCTTTTAACTTTTTAAAATATTTTTTTAAATCTCTAGATTGTCTATTCTATCATGTCTAGTAAAAATTATTTAACATTATAGCAATCGCATTATGAGCAACTACAATTTTGAACACTATCTGGAATCATCTATTTCTTGTATAATATCATCAAAACTAAAATCTTGACTACTAGAATTTTCACTAATTAGTAATTGTGTAAATTTTTCTTTAAGATCATTATGATCTCTGAAAATCTCTTTTATTTTATTTTTCATTTTACAATTTTTGATGTTTGTTATTTTTGGGCCTCTTTTGACTATTATATATATTTTATTCCTTTTATAATAGTTTTCTTCAAATTGGTCCTTTTGCGTTTCTGAGTTTTGTATATTATTTAACAATTTTGGGCTTATATTTTTTCTTATGGGATGGTGGTCTAAGATTTTCATATCCACATTGTTTGTAAAAATTACCTATACTTTACTAAATATGTATCTATAAGCTTTCTTTTTCTCTTTTTGTTTTTGACATAATGCCAATCATTTTTTTTTGAGAAATACAAATAATTGTCCACAAGTTATACTGTTTTAAGGTATTGAACTACTTCATGTAAATTTTATTAATTTTTTGAGTATTCTATCAATAAAAAATTTTGGTAATCTTATAATAAATCTTTCTTTTCGTAAAAAAACACTACAATCTTGCCTTTGAAAGATATGAGTAATAAAAATATCTTTATATCATCTAAAATCTCCTAAGATTGGACATTTAAGATTAATTAAAATATTTTTAAAATTTTGTAATTCTTCTTGAGAATTTTTATAAAATATATTTCTGTTGTATGAATGAATATTTCTATTACATTTTACTTTTCTATCTCCTCTATAAAACTTTGATAATCTTTTACTTGTATCTTTTCTTCATGCTTGAGTATATTCTATCTGAGTATGTATATTAAGGCTATTATCCCAACAATATCTAAGAAATTTTGTGAAACTTGCTATCATAAATTTTGCAACTGTATAATCAGCATGTCTTAATACTTTATAAGCCATAGCGGCTATACCTATCTCTTGCAATAGATTAATAACTTCATATTTTGATTTATCATTTATATTCTATTCATATATTGCTTCTCATGTATATTGAGTAATGACATACTTAGATCTTTCTTTATATTGTATATAAGGTGGAGTAGGTCTCGGATAGTACTAATTTTTTGTCTACTTTATCTTTGAAGTCTATCCATTTGTTTAGACTCATTATCATAAGATTGAGTATTATCTTTTTCATCTATATTATTGACACTTGATGTTCCTAGTAATATGGATAACTTTTTATTAATTCGTTCTAATAAATCATTTCTTGGAAACTTAACTACTTGTTCTTTTTGTGATAAATTATACAGTTTGATTAAGGGCGGTGAAATATTGGACAAAAATTGACTATTTTAAAATAATTTTAATGTTATCTATTTTATCATTAATTTGTACTAACTTATTTAGAGATAATGTGCAGAATTTGACTTTGATAATCATTTTGTTCATAAACTTTTTTAATAGCTTTTAATTTTGAGTTATCCTCATTTGGTCTATTGTCAGGTAATTTAAAAGATGATACTAGAATATTGTTGTAAGCTATTTCAATATTTATTGATTCTAGTGGTGGATGAACTGAATGGATAGTACCATTATGCTTGGTTTCCATTTTTTGAGCTGACTAGTTTGAGCATTGATGGTTTTGTCCTTAAAAAGGATAATCTACATTATGATTGGATTAATACATTTTAAATCATGTAAAAATTGGAATATTAACCTTTAATCTATTCATTTTATTATACTATAGTGCCTGAATTTGACTACTTCTTTGTTCATTAAAGTTGTCATAGAACCATGTGACCTTTGGCTTATTGATCAGTGAGTTAAAATCTTATCTAAGATATGTTTTGTCTATTTCAAAATTACCATCAATAATCATATTTATTGCTTGAAAATATGTTGGGAAATTTGGATTATGAGATTGAGGTACTGCTGGTTCAACTATGTGAGTTGTGTAATTTACTAAGCTTTGTGTATCTAATTCTCCTAATCTAATAGGAAATTTGGAAGTATTGAGCATTGAAACTGATGATCTAGCAGCTTAAAATTCTGAATAGCAAGAAGATGATTTGGGTTATCTAAATGAGTTGAATCTAAGTAAAAAATTTTTAGAAAAAGTTTTAATCACTTGTTTAATATCCTTTTGAACTAAGTTAATAGGAATTTGTGGATTATCAATCTTTCATATCTTAGGTATTGTAATTTCATCTAGTTGAAATAATTTTGGTGTATATGTTAAAGTAAGGGTATCATCTCCTTCGGTTTGTATGCAAATCATGATAGTTTTTCATTTATCATCTCGTAATCTTTTCGCTGCAATTTTTTTTTGAACTTAACCTTGTTATTGCGACCAGTGATCATATCGATCAATCTTGGATTTGGAATATCAATCAGTTCCACATTGACATTGATCTTTGCTTGTTCATCTCACAGGATCTCAAAATTACCTTCTTACTAAACATCCACCCACTTTGATAATTTCTAATTCCCGTTTTCAATTGTATATTAAATGGGACAATCTCTCAATATCAAACAAGGCCATGTACCCATGTAAATCTTTACCAAAGATTGAACTTTGAACATGAAATACAACCACCAAGTGTGCATATACTGATCATTGGAGCATCGGATTGTGGTCCAGAAACATTATAAATTTTAACGTTGCAAGACATGTACATACCTGCCGTGAGTAAAACACGTAGTTTTACCACCAATCGTTCTCTCTATATTTAGGAACTACTCTGTACAAGATTAAGGAAAAGGATAGTTTTCATTCATTGGCAATAATGTACCGCATCTAGTCATCTTAAATAATTGTTCAGATATCAAGGTCTTTAGAAAAAAGTGGCAGTGGAAAAGGCAGTTTGAGGGATATGAAATAATACTCTTTTTAAGAGATGAAATATACTGAGCCCCGTTGAATGCAGCAGCCCCCAGTGTAACTTTAAAGGCCCGAAATCTACAGAGTATGCCTTCTGAAAACTATCCAGGATGGCCATCATCATTATATTTGCTGGTTTCCTTTCTGCTTCGTTATGTTTCAGTAGGGATACCTGCATAAATCTCACCAATCAAATGAGTATTGAATTATTAACGAAGTTAGAATCTGGGATTAGCTATGATACAAGTCTGAAGTTGGTCAAGGTTCGTCACTTTCAACTTGATATATGGAACTTACATAACCTATAAACATACGAAACTTTCTCCGAGACAAACAAGTGGTCATGCCACTGATCTTCTGTGAGTCTCCGACACAATGACTATGATGTTTCCCTTTACAAATAATTTTTAACAAATTTTACTCCTTTTATGTTACTTTGTACGGACAGCACTAATAGAGTCGATCATCACGAGCCAGCCACAAACACCTATATAATAAATTATGGTCATTGTACAGATTTGATCATCCTATGGTTTACGTACAAGCAGAAGTATCAACTGAATGCTTGGGACAACCGCTCCCCTGACAGCAATAGACGTTAAGTCTGACTGTTCATGGTATTGTTATTTTCTGCTTGCATTTTAATGCTTGACGCGACAATGGATGCGATACCAACATTTTTGAAGATAAATATAAGCAGATGCATCAAACTTGTACATACATATATAAAAGATCACATACTTCCCCAATGTCTGCGCCTACTGCAATACCCACATCAATAATTCTAGAAAGTGTAGATGCATCTCCAAAACCCATATTAACACCTTGACCAGCCAAGGGATGTGAACAGTGTGTGCAGCATCACCAATCAGAACTACACGTTTTGACACATAGTCATTGGCATGCCTCAATGACGGTGGAAACACCATTCGTTCAGATGCCAGCTTCAATACTTTTGGGGGTACTTCAAAGCACTCATTAATGGACATAGTTCCATCTCCACGAAGTCAAGACCACATATCAGCACTACCCTGTGAGCTTGGCTTGGGATGCGGACCAAATCCATAATCAAGAGCGTGATTTGCAGTTTGAGAACTCCCATGGGCTCATAGTCCAAACAATATTACTAAAGTTATCACCCACTGATGAAATTGTAATTGGACCAGCAGGTAGAAATCGTTGCCGTGGACAATAGTTTTCTATAGTATGTTTTACCGTACAGATGATAGCACTCTGTCAGTAGCTCCATCCAGTTGTCTTTAAGTCCTGCTAGCTCCCTAACTCTGAACTAGCCCCCATCAGCTCCAACGTAAAATGAACTCCAATTAATTTTTGACCATTTACTCTTGTAGCAAAGACAATCCCGAAGCTTATAGAGATATTATCATCCCATTACATATAAAAGGAGCAATATATTTCATCTACGTGGGGTATCAATTACCACCAACTTTAAGTATAGGCTATTGCCATCGCTTAGTTCCAGCTTCACCTAACGGCCCCTAGTGAACAATGCCGTTGTTGACGTGCTGCTGTCTGCATCCACGGGTGAAGAGCTTGGCAATACAGACATTGAAGTTAATCTGCAAGGACAGATGGTCTTCCGAAAATCCGATTCCTGGTTAGGATTAAAATCTGTTGAGTTGAGTTCCGAACAAAACAAAAAGCTGAAATGACAACTACACATTAAAAATAGTGAGTGCCTTTATGATGTGAACACTGGTCAAAGATAATGGGCGTGCATTTTAATAACTACCCAAAAATGTTATAATCATAATTGAGGAAGAATTTAACCAGAAGTAACAAGTTTACAGAATGTAGGTTAAATTCTGAATCAACCAAAAGGCTGCAATGTTAACTACAAATCAAATATAGCTGGTCAATTACCGATGTAAACAATTTTCAAAGATACTGGACATATTATTGCATTTTAATAACTACCCAAAAATGTTATAATCATTAGTGAAGAAAAATTTAACTGGGAGAAGTAACATGTTTACAGAATGTAGGTAATGTTTTCTTGGAAAAATTTCAAAATACACCATGCAGATTTGCAAATCCATGCATGCATCGGTATGGAGGCGTTTGTGTCTGTCTGGATCTCATTAAATGTCCATGCCTATGTGTATGATACACTTGAGTGACCAAAAAAACTACAAAAGAGATTACATATTTCATCAACTTTTACCGTATTCCTCGAAAACAAGGTAAATGATTCGAAAAATGTATACCTGCATACATAACAGAGGGCGACGAAGCACCTTGTTCTCTACCACAAACCTGAATCAGCAATCCCAGATAAACAATGTAATCATTAATAAAAGGATTAATGAGCAATATTTATTCTATCGTTGAATGCTTACCCTAGAACTCGTTTGTTTGCATCCCTTGCATCGTATCTTGTGTACCCTCAGACGGTATGATCCCAAACCTTCAGAAAACAAGAAGAATGTGAATCAAACTTTCAAAAGAAAAAATATAAACCATACTTTTTTCTAATTTTATTACAAATATGCAAGTTAATTAAGCATGCATCTATCAGGCCAATACATATTTATCACTCCAAATTTTCAGAATACTGTTCTTAAAACTGATTCTGTGCCGATTATGTAATGTTTTCAGTAATTTCCTAATTAACGGGTCTCTTCTCTATGAAGAAGACTAAAGGAGCTCAAAACTCCCTAGCTTGTTCATCATCACAAAGCTTTACTTTCTTTGTCTCCTCCCTTCCTATGGTCAACATCTTTAGCCTTCATTAAAATCATTTTAAAACTTTAGGTGTACATTATTGTACAAAAACAAGTTGATTTAAGTAGCAGCATCTTGGAATCTTAATAATGCTGCCCTCCCAAGAGAATAATTGTTGGTGTGTTATGATTATGATAAACTCCTCAATGAGCACTTCAACAAAAAGGGCAGTTCTGCAACTTCATTAACAATGAAATCTTCGTAGGTTTCTTATTTTTTAAAAAATAAATGAACTATGCACTTCGTAATGTTTCTTGTTCGTAATCAAAGAAAATAGAATATGGGAAGAAAACATTACGAGGCAATGCAAAAGTTTTAGGAATAAATCTAAAATTCGAAGCATTTATTCTTAGACTGCCAATGACAAGTGAATTGACAATAATAAACTTTCGTTCATCTCTCCCCAACACAATCAGCTCACGGTTCTTGTGAACTTCATGCATTTCAGTAATTTTGAATTATACTCCCAATTAAGAAGGGAGGCAACAACTGAAACAAAACAATGAAATTGAAATTAAGAAGTAATTAAAAGAAAAGACCACAACTCAAAAGAAAATATAGAATCATCACCTGCATCTTATCAAAATATGCATGTCAATGCTGCTGAACATATTGCCATGCACCAATATCTGGAAAGCAAGAAAAGAGAGCCATGTGAAACTTCTGTTTCCATGTTTTTTAAGCAGAACATGGAATTTCAGGGTTGATGTCTTCTGTGAATAGATGAGCATGACTGAAAGGGAGATGGTCAGAAGAGAAGAAAACATGAAAGAGCAGAGTCCTTGATGGTTGAATTACATATATAAGTCTGATAAAATACAATAATTTCTTTGGCCACCCATAGCATTTTTTTTATTTACTTTTTGATAAATAAAAGGCTCAATGCATATTCAGATTCTCAGTGGCATCAAGGAATAGTGTCAAGCATTAGACTCTGCATGGTCAAAAACGATATTAAGCCCTTCCTGCTGTACTATTCATCAATAAAAGAAAACATTTAAGCCTTCCATCTATAATTTTGCTCCATCTGCAATTAAGGAAACACTAGTCATCTCAGACAATCAGGGAGCACAATCTGCATGTACATTTTAAAAACCCCAAGCCACGAGCACGAAATGAGAAGATAAATGACGCCTTGGGTCATTCTACAAACAAAGATCCATTCATCGTATTAAATATTGGTTGAAGACCATTGTTGACTGTCTTGCTGTTTTCATGCTCTTTAAAAATATCTATTAATATAGAATAACATCCTTAAAATTCAGTATTTATATATATGACGAGGGAATCGAAGGCGCACTGTTGTTGTTTTAGCCACCTCAACAACAACCAACTACATATTTGTGCTAAATCAAATTATTTTCTGGATTCATATGTTAAACTTTCTAACATTATTAGCAAAGAGAAACGTGAAAACCTTGAACTCCCTATAACAGAACTAATGCCTTTGAAAAATTCTATGGCTGCAGGTGTGACTTTACTGTCCCACGGATCAGGAAGGTCTTCGTTTTAATGCAGTCTAGTTTCCCAAAAGCAGGATTGCTACCAACAATGGCGACATTCAAATGCTTTGTCAGTGGCATACTGGCTGCAAAATTCAACAAATAAAAGTATCTGAGATTTTAACGCTTTGACAATAGGAACGTGCTAAATAGTCATCGAAGAGCTATTTGGTGACAGCAATACTAGTAAGATGAAGAGATCTTGAACATAGTACATTTTAGTTCTTGGTGCATGGGGGAAAATTAGTTACATTGCCTCCCAAACATATCTTCAAGCACACATAGCCTATAAACTAAAGCGATAGAAAGAATAAATAGAGCTTCATAATTACGGGTTGCATGCATAACATTTAACCAACTAGTGAACTAAATAATCATTAAAATTTGTAAAAGTAATTTAGGATCGCCATCCTTCAGTGTGTAAATGCACCAAGAGCTAGACTATGAGATCCTGTTGCAATTCCAAGGCTCACAGTAAACACAGAAAAGGGTTAAGCTCCAAACTTTGTTGTGAACAATAAACCAGGAACAAGCACTCCAAGGTACAAAGACCTTTCAAGTGAAAGGCCTGCAATAAAATAGATTACAGGTTTTAACAAATTCCTCAACTGAAATTAAGTTGATGGTAATTTTAATATTCCTTAGTTTTAGAATATTTAATTGGGTACAGCTAAGATTTAATTTTTAGCATTTGAGGCTATATATACATCATGTAACATAACTTTGTAAGTATGAATGTTAGATAAATTATTATTTCATCTGCTTTAATGGTATCAAAGCCATCCCTAGTGGGATAGCTTTAATTTTTTTTCTGTTCTTTTTAACCATAATAGACAACGCAGCCTTGCTTAGTTCTATTGTTCTCCTTCTTTTTTCCTTTCGCTCCTATTTGTTCCATTTATTCTATGAATTACACAGTAGATGGTGTCACTGGAACCCAAAAAAGGTCTCAGCCTGGGGGACTTGAGTCAAGTGATAATCAATCCTACAAATTACTACTTGACTTTTAAATGGGAGAAAATTCTTGATTGGTCTCAGTCAGTGAAGTTATTCCTTAAAGGTGGTTGGAAGTTTGGATACTTGACTGTTGCAAAGGATGCTCCTGATAAGAAGGATCCACTGTATGTAGAGTGGGCGATTGAGAACAGTATGATTATATCGTGGCTTCTTAACTCCATGGAGCTAGATATTCCTGGTCTCTAGGTGTTGTTAACTCCATGGAGCTAGGTATCGTGGGATTCAGTGTGCATTGCCTTCTCTAATTTTAAAAAATAAATTCAATTCTATAAGATTAAGACAAAAATCATAGACACTAAGCAGGGGGAGATGATTGTGACCAAGTTTTATAATTAATTATAATGTTCATGGCAAGAGCATGATTAACTTGGAGTGGTCTTATTCAATAGATTGTATGTTCAACAGATTGTATGCAACATACAGAAGGTGTTGGAAAAAGATTGTATGCAATATACAGAAGGTGTTGAAAAAGATAGGGTATTCGAGTTTTTGGTAGGTCTTAATTCAGACCTAGATGATGTCCGTGGTGGAATTCTTGGGAAAAAGCCTCTTTCATCAGTTAATGAAGTTTTTTCAAAGGTATGCAGGGAGGAAAATAAGAAAATTGTGATGCTAGGTTCGACTAGTAGGCCTACTGTAGTTTTTGAGACTTCTTCCCGACAAGCTTTATTTGTAAATAATTATACTCCAGAGATTAGTGTGGCAGCCGTGAGCTTGATGATAAAGGTCGTTGGTGTGATACTGTAATAAACCCAGACACACTAGTGGAAACTACTTGAGAAGCCATCTAATCAAAAGGAGTAAAAGTTTACATAAGATACCCAAGGGATGCATCCACTAGCTGAGATTAATAGTAATAACTTCTCTTTGTTTATCAACGAAGACTTTGATTTTCTTGAAAAAAAATGTTTCATAAATTTTATTCTAATCATTCTTGCAATTTAGCACATCAAGGTAGTCTTCATATAGCTCTCAGTTCTATTGTTTGTCCAGCACCATGGATCATTGATTCAAGTGCTTCTGATCATATGACCAGCCAATTGAATCTTTTTTCAACATATAAACCTTGTTCTGGAAATTTCAAGATTAGATTTGCATATGGTACTTTTTCTTCAGTTGTAGAAAAAGGTTCAATTCCTTTATCTAAGGGTTTGACTCTTGAGTTTATTCTATATGTCCCAAACTTTGTACTCTCTTGTATGCTAGTAAAATTACACAAGATTATAACGGCAACGTTTTGTCTTCATCTTCCTGCTATAATTTTCAAAATACTCATTCGGAGAAGTTGATTAGCTGTGCTTAAGCTATATATGGACTCTGTTACTTCAACTAAAATTCTTCAGAGAAGGGACAAGCAAATAATAGTACTATTTTTTTTCCATTGCAAATCAGATTATGCTATGGCATTTTAAACTTGGTCACCTGAGCTTTCCTTATTTGAAACATTTGTTTTCTTCTTTGTTTAAGAATAAAAATCCAATGCTTTTTCCATGTGAAAGTTGTCAATTGGCTAAACATAATCGTTCTTCTTTTCATATGCAACCTTATAAAATATCTAAACCTTTCACAGTTATTCATTGTAATATATGGACTCCTTCAAAAATTGCAAATATATCGGTTTCTAAGTGGTTTGTTACACTCATTGGTGACACACCGGAATATGTTAGGTACATTTATTGAGAGACAGTAAGAAACTGCAAGCATTTTTATGGACTTCTATAACATGATTCAAACACAATTCCAAATCCAAATCCAGATTCTAAGAACCAATAATGGGAGGGAATACTTCAATTCTATTCTTGGTTCTTTTTTAAGAAAAAAAAGAAGGTATTGTTTGTGTGGACACTCCCCAACAAAATGAGACAGCTTAACGTAAAAATAAACATTTATTAGAAGTAGCTAAAGCAATTATTTTTACTATGGGAGTACCAAAATATTTGTGGGGTGAAGTAACTCTTCCTGCAATTTATTTGATAAACCAAATGCCATCAAGGATTTGAGAGTTCCAATCTCTTTTAGTATGTTTTTCAAAGTTCTTTCCTCACAAAAAACCAGTTCATTCATTTCCTTTTAAAATATTTGGGTGCACTGCTTTTGTTTATATCCATAAACCCTTTCGGTTAAAATTGGATCCTAGATATGTTAAATGTGTGCTTTGGGGTTATTCTCCAACTAAAAAAGGGTATAGTGTTATGAGTATGGATGTCACTTTCTTTAAAACAAGTCATTTTTTGACGAAAATTCTGCGTAAAAGATATTTGGTGGTGATGAGAATTTGGCGAATCTTGTCTTGGATTCTAATTCTTTACCATTTGCCTCACCTACTGCCATTGAGTCAAAAATGCAGTAGCCTATAATAAATGTCATTGATAGATGGTCAAAATCAGGTCATTGTTCTTTCATAGGAGGGCATTTGGTCACTTAAAGAAGCGAGACACAATCAGTTATTGCAAGGAGAAGTTCAGAAGATGAATTCAAAGTTGCAGCACATGGCATTTGTGAGCTAATTTGGCTAAAAAATGCTGCTTCTAGACTTAAGAATACCATGTAAGGCATCAATGACATTATACTATGACAATAAGGCAGCAATTAACATAGCTCACAATCTAATTCAACATGTTGAAGTGAATTGTCATTTTATTAAGAAAAAGCTTGAGGCTGATTTGATTTGTATGCCTTATGTGCCTTCTAAGGAGCAATTGGCAAATATTCTTGTGGAAGAGCTTCACAAAGGAATTCAACAACTTGATAAACAAGTTGGGAATGTCTGATATGTTAATCTTCAAGCACAGTAATTGATAATTTATATTCTCTAATAGTTAGTTTTAGATTATTCAAATGTTCACAAGTCATTTTACATGTGTACAGTGGATTAACAATAACCCATCCTTAAACCAACAAACTCATTAGATGCAACCACAATATGATGCTGAGGGAAACAAATTACATTAACAATTTCATGCAACTCTAGAGTTTACCTTGCAACACTAAAAACAAACCATATCAACACAGAAAGGTAAACAAAATCGATAAAAATAAAATGGATTATGTCGAAATAAGCAATAACTCTATAGTGAAGAATGTTACACTGCTAGGTTGCCCACAATTAGAACTAGATAGTTTAGCAGCTGCATTACTACAAAAGCTCTTCTGTAGAACCCCTCAATCCAAAGACATGTAGTTAAACAGAAAATTTATTATTATCACCACAAAATCCATGATTCACTTAATGACAAGAAATTACTATTTGAAAAATAAAAATAAAGCATATTCATGTCATTAAGAACAAATATCATGTCATTGATAAAAATCAAACAAGTAAAGAACAAAGTGTTCTTTTCTTCTTTTTTTTCCCTAAAATTTTCCTTTAATCGAAACTATTTCTGCATTTAAGACGAATGTACAGCTGAGCATGCAACTAGTTATAAATCTCTACTCTATATCAGTAATCTATTAAGATGCTGAGACCTTAAGAATTTTCAAAAATTAAAATTAAGAAAAGAAATCAATGGACAAAAATTCCTGAAAATCGAGAATCGAACCGAGTCCTTGATTCGTAGCAAGCTAACAAGATTTGGGCCAACAAGAAGACTGCCCTAGATGGGCTCAAATCAAATAGTGACTTCATTTATGGGCTCGGTGAGCTGGGCCTTCTCGAAGAAAGCCTATATTTTCCACACAGTTTTCTAAAACCTAAATGCCCATCTCAATCTAAATTTATGGAAAATGGAAATGACAAATACTTAATGCCATCTTATTATAAATGTGAATTCAGACAATTTTCATTTCTTAGCAATGATTTTGATGCTGAAATTAGGGGTGCACTAGAGAGATTGGATTCGATTAATGGTTAGTCTTCATTTCTTTTTCTATATTTACTAATTTTATTTAATGCAAGATTCGGTTAATCATGTATTACAAATTGCAATCTTAGTTTAGCTTCCTTCCCATCGGTTCTTTTATTTATTTTGATCTTTTAGCATGAGTTGTTGTATTTTTTTCAAATTAATTTTTTATTTTACTAACAATTATATAAATAATTATAAAATATTAGAGAAAACTAATTTAAAATTTTAATTTTCTTAATTTATGATGTTGAATAAGTGGTTTAGTAGGTCAAACAGCTTAAAGGATGGAATGGTTTGGTAGTGCACCAAATGTCAAGGGATGGAAGCCAACGTGTGATAGCCAACGGCTGATAAGAATAACGAGAAATCAATAACAAGTGGGTTGTGGAAAATACACAGTAACAAGAATAAAAAACAAGATCACATTTGGCAAATGACAAAGAAACTGCAAGACTCAAGCTATATATTAACCTCAAGAGATTTGGAAGCTTCAAGAAAGTGACAACAATTTTAGTTAAATTATAAATAAATTCTTTAAATAAATATTATTTATATTATTGTTAATAATTTATTTTAACCCAATTTAATTTTTGTTTTAAATAAATTATTTCTAAAATTATTATTATTTATATATTTTTTTCTTTATTCTCTCTCTAGATATATATTATTATCGTGTCTTAAAACTTTGAATCTTTTTCTCTTTATCTCATCTTTATTTTACTGAAATTTATTAATAAGTCTTAAATTTGTATCTATATAAATTTTAAATATTAAATAAATAATAAAATATTTTTTAAAAAAATATTAATAAAATAATTTGTTTTATAGTTATAACACAAACAAAATTATTGATATGAACTTTGTTAAAATTGATACTATATGAAAAGTATATATATATATATATATATATATATATATTGATTAATATGCAAGACAACCTTGAACATGATAATAGTTTTGGATAACGCTATCAAAAATTTAAATTATAAATTTTAAAAATGAAAAATTTTACATACCTCCTCTAAGATTTCATATAGTTGCACTTAAATGGTATTTATCAATAATGTCCACTTATTTTCTTTATTTATTGTTACCCTTTAGTGTACTCGATAAAATAAATTTAAAATTACTTACTTATCTTGTAAATATGACATATAAAATTATTTTTATTTTTAATCTATTCGCAACGTATAATTTAAATTTTTAAAAGAAAAATCATAACTAAATCCAAGAATTTAAAAATATTGAACTTGAAGTCAATACTTGATTAAATCTATATTAAATCTTAAATGATTTGATATCGACTTTAAAATTCTTTTATTTTATTTTATTTAGTTGTCCATTTATAAATTTTTTGAAATCTTTATCGGGTAGAAATTTGTATAACAAATTTGGTTTGCACAATATTGATTTTATTTAATAATTTTTATGATATTTACATGATTAATAGAGTAAATTTTTTTCATGCTGTATTTTTTTTTGAATGAAAATGTAGATTGGTGTTAATGGAGATTAGGAGTAGAAATAATTACAGTAACTTGGTGGAAGAAAAGGGTGATTTGGATACCATGTTTGGTGGGTAAGTAATTAATTTCACCTCTGTTTTTGATCAAGTAAAGCAAAGGCAACAAAAAGTAAGGGGAGTAAGTAGATATTTTGTAATAGATGTCATCTAAATGCAATTATATGAAAGCTTAAGAGAGAGATGCAAAGCTTTCACTTTTAAATATCTCTTGCACTTTATGTTGCTTGGCACTTTTTCTTGGTAAAAAGAAAAATATATTATACTATTTTAGAATACAAATTAAAATTAAAATAAGCAAATTATTGATGTGATAAATATGAATTTGATAATAATTTTTTTAAAAAAAATGGACAAAATTCTGATTATGACCAATCATAACATATTAAAGATTAACAAAGGTTAAATTAATTCAAATTAATGATGCTTAATCATCCTTTCTTTACACGTTTGATTAATATATGATATACATATATGTACACACCACCCACAATACAGACATAATTGTTCTTTCTCTCTTATCTGCAGCCAACTAATAATTACAAAGAGCTCATGCCATGAAAAGCAGAACCTGCACGAGAGGAGAAAATGTTGATTGCCTCATATCTCTAACCATACCAAACGATCATGAATTAGTATTAATTAATTCCTTTACACTGTCAAAAGTTAAAACAACAAATCACACTGAATGGTATATTTTTAATTTCACCCATTTTGATCAGTATTCACCCCATTAATTATTTGAGTACTGAAGCATGCAAAAGCAAAAGGCAAACTACATTTTCTAAGTGGGTAGGCATGGAAATGATTGCATTTTTGCCATCTGCTTCAATTTCCATCCCTCCATCACTCGCTTTTCTTTTCCCACCTCCCTCCGCTTTCTTCTTTGCAAAGCAAAACTTTAATCATATTGCAACACTCACACTGGCCTGATCATGTCAACATATATATATATATATTATATAATGTTTATCAAATAAACAAATTCTTTCTGCTTCCCTGTTTGCTTGTTTTGTTTGATCATCTTATCCATTGCTTCCACACAAAACTTCAAGGGTGCAGAGCCAATTTGTTGTTGTGTCTGAGTTGTGGCACTCCTGGCGGCGTCGGCGCAAAACAGGTGCACAGGTTTGGTGTGCTCTTGCTATGTGCCGTCGAGAAGTTTTAGCAGCAAAAGTGAAGAAATTAGCAGTAGAAGCAAAAGTGATGGGGTTATGGAAGAACTGCGTCGTAATAATAACAATGAAATGGCACAAGGGCGAGATTACCAGAGAAATGGTTGCAGTAGCAGCGGCAACAGTACTGGTGGGATCAGTGGGGCTCATATTAATGGGCCTCACATTCAGCCTGTCAATCTCAAGAGCAATCTCAAGAGAACAACAATAATGGAGGCAGAAAATCAAATAAGGGCTGCAGAAAAGAGGAAAGTAACATGGCCTGATGCACATGGCAAGGATATTGCTCACGTTCAAGAGTTTGAACCAAGGTAAAACTTATCTGTCTTAAGCACATAGATGCCCAAATAGCTTAATTTTTGTATATGAAACAGTGC
Organism: Xylocarpus granatum; assembly: GCA_019650275.1. Taxonomy (NCBI): domain Eukaryota; kingdom Viridiplantae; phylum Streptophyta; class Magnoliopsida; order Sapindales; family Meliaceae; genus Xylocarpus; species Xylocarpus granatum. The sequence goes on along the minus strand of BNST01000508.1, from coordinate 208,166 downwards.
TTTGAAAGTATGTACTGATTTTTTTTTAAACCACTTTCCCTTAAAAAATATATATATTTATTAGAGAGTAAGAATTTTAATTTATAGTTAGTTTAAGACAATTGTGCTTTTATTCTGCTTCTACCATAAGTGTTTGATGAATATTCACTGTATATTATAACAAATGTTTATTATTTGCTTGTGCTTTTATATTTGATAGTTAAAGATTTTATTTCGCAGCACTGTAATTTACTGTAACCAAAAAGGAGTCTGAAACTGTTTGGTTTAATGATGTTAACAGCGCGTGGGAAGAAGGGGAGCTTGAGGGAGTAAGGAACTCCTGTGTTTGTGCAATTCAATGAAACTAGATAGAACAAGTTAACACCTCAATGGTATGCTATGTATGCTCTAATTCTTATTTCTTGTTGATCGACCAGCACGTCATAATTTTTATGTTATTTGTATTCATGTTTACGTTACAAGTCCGTTCTCCTCGTGCTGATCATCTCAATGATGCAGTAATTTAAAAACAAGTTAGCCATCCAGTCTGTGTTTACGGGAGTCATTACAGAATATTGCTTACAGCTGCTGCAGGGAGTTAAATAATTCCTGCATGCTGCATTGCTATTTCATTAAATGGTAAACACGGAATTCTGCTCCAAACTATGAAGAGTTCTGACGAGGGTGCTTGAGAGTTTCTTGACCCTGCTTCTGAAACGGATACATATATGGTATTATTGTACTCAGTTATTAATGCTCCATGCCTGAGACTGCTCATTTTTTCTTTTTCTTCAGAAATGGCATGAGAGAAAGATAATACAAAGTCAATGAACAAAATGAATTCAAAACACAGCGTTAGAATTAAAACAAGTGAGAGAATTAGATCGACAAAACCCGACCTTCATAAACTAGTGATAAGCGAAAGTTGACATTTAGATATAAGAGTCGCTTTCTGTGAGAAGCAGGTGGCTCATGCAATGCAAGATATTGATCCCAGAAGACTTCAAGGTCTCGAATTTCTTCACGAAACCAAATACCAACAAAATCTGTAGCATAGCAAACGGCAATTCTACTTCGAAAGCTGAAAATTATCTCAAAATTGACCGAGAAACGTACCCAAATACATAATTTTGTTGAAAAGAAAAACACCTGGAAATGAAAGAGCAGTAATCATGAGGCTGTAAAATCATTAACCAATTTTGTCAGCAACTATTGGAACAGTTAAAAAAGTCAGTTACGCATGACAAAAAGAAATTCAATCAGTAATGTAAATGGCGTAAACGTCCACCAAAATCAAGCAATTGTTGCAAGAATCAGAGATACCTTTCTCTTTTCTTTTTTTTTAAACCTTTTTTCCCATCCCACAATGATATAACAAATTTACCCTTTCACAAAAGGGACCATGCAATTCAATGTACACGAACCCCGCAATTTTTTTTCTCTTAATTATCACAGTTTCAGAACTGATGAAACTCAAACACTATTTCCTATTTGTGATCAGCTAAGATGCAAACATCTTTCACATCCGTTTTTCAACTGTCAACCCTGCTTCAGTGATTATGACTTTTCCCTTTCTTTGATTTGCTCTTCTCTTGCATCTTCTTTTTCTTTGCTTCCGCTGTGATCCAAGTATAATCTTGGGGAATTGCAAACGGATCTTGAACATTTTCTATCCGACTGCTAGAACCTCCAGCAGACGAGCTTGCACGATAAGGAGCTTTTATCCACTGAAACCATGACAAACTTGATGATTGTGTAACCGCTGGGCTCTCTCTGCCTGTAGCAGTCGGACTCGAAGGGGGTGTCGCAAATTCATCCAATGGCTGCAACTCTTCAAACTTGGTAAAAGTGACTAATACTCTGATTGTGGGAACCACTGGTATAGCAACCTGGACACAACCATGAAGTATTATTAGTAAATGAATTTCATTAAAGGTATATCACCAAGTAAAGCAGATTATAATGGACAATATAGGCAACCCTAGCTGAGTCGCTAATGTCAGCAAACCATAGACCACATATGTTAACAAAATTTCTCTGCTAAAAGAGAGCCAGATATGTACTGACCCAAATGTTTATGTAACGGTTCTACACCAATTACAGCTGTGTGTTCATAGTCAGAATATACAATGCTCATTTGTTCTCTCTATAAAATACAGAATAATGCAGAGTTAGAAAATTCAAGCTACAGTCTGGTGATGGTGAATCCAATAGCAAATTGACATGGTCAACATATCATTGAACAATAAATTTAAGCTTAGGAAAAACACTTCCTTTGCTTATAAGTGATCATTTTGCAGCATTTATCACAATTCCTCATCTTTACTTGTGCTAACAACATGGGATCAGTAACAGTCTCACCAACACTAAACTGCCTCAAGTTGCTGATTCTTCGTAAGAGATGGCACAATTAAGTAATTCCTGCTTAACCATCAAAACTTTGAAAATCATAGATCAGGCGATACTTCACAATTTCAATGCTTATCTGGTAAATTTCTCATGTATTTTATGTCCCCTTCTTGGGTGCATGTTTAATGATTTAAAGGAAAACTTGCTCATGGTTCCCAACCCATAGCTAAGCTTCCGGTCACCATTTCGTCATGCTTTAAAGATGGTCACTCTGCAAATTCCTACCACAAGTCATGAACAAGTAGACATATTGCTGATACATATGAGAATTGCCAACATTACTTTCTGGACAGGAGGCTACTAGATATCATTATTTGCAAATATACAAATTTTTTCCCTCTAGAAAAATCAAACATTTCAAAATTTGAACAAGTGGCAGACTCCAAAATTTAAGATTGACAAGAAATCTTTAATAAAGTGGGTAAGCTCACTTGCACTTGTTTTCTTGGATATCTAACAAGCACTTGCAGCACTGTATATCCAAGTCTCAGCAAAGATTATATACTAATGTGTACTACGGCACTACCTATCAATGAGTCAACAAAAGCTATGCTTAACCAACCTGGATAAAGTGAATATCACTTGTAGATAGTAAGATGGACTAATATAAAATAAAGGTGATCACTCTCTTTTCGGCTTCAAAGAGAACGATATAACAGAAACAGATTCATTTGTTAATAATATACAGAATAGGAAACAGAAATATAGAATCTCTACATCTCAAAGAGAAGAGAATCTGTGCTAGATGTGTTCTTTCAAATGTAAGCCATCCATTCTAAGCCATTTTCTACTTCACTCTCAACAAAATGAAGGTGATCACTCTCATTTTAGAACTTATTGGCATGAAGGAAGCTACTTCACTTGCTGATGTCAGCTATATAGCAAATAAAAAAGATACATAAGAGAGAAAAAAAAGCTATCAGCATTAGCATTGTTTACTGAAGGATCAAACACCAATTATTTTGTTGCACAGGTACACAAATTGCTCAATCTGGGCCATTAACTCAACAAAATGATGATAATTTCTAAGGAGAAACAAACTTGATCAGCACCCGAAAGGCACTTCTCCTTTGCTACAGAAAATTGAGTTAATAGCAGACAAGCACAAAGTACTCAGTGGCTTATACATATAAACCGCTAGTGGAAAGATTGGAAAAAGGAAAGGAAAAATAAATAAAAGGTAGCAAACATAACCAACCAATTCATGTAAAGTCCCAAGCATCACACCAAAGTCACTATAGTATTGTAACAAAAAATAATCTTTGATTGTCGGTCAACTGTTTATTCATATTCTTTGTAACTCTTCTGATTTGTCATTAGACTATCCTTCAGCTATCTAATATTCCTTCTAACCAACAAATCTATATTTCACTGGTGATAAGATGCTTACAAGGGTTTCAAATTCGGTTAGGTATCTGGAAATATGAAATTACTCACAGCCATTGTAATTTTTCAATCTTGCATATTCCTATGCCAATTGGTTCAAATCAGACTTTAGTATTGTTTCCTAAGTCATTTATTCTAGTTTTGCTTTCTAGGCTATTCTCTTTAGATATATAATCAATATTATCTGGTATTGACAATGCTGAATGTTCCATTTCGTTGAATCTTACAACTTTGATTCAGCAATCCCCATTCATGCAATCTTGACCCCACTTTGCATTTATAATAATATAACCAGCAATTTTCTTATTTGGCCTTTAGGGTGGTGTTTCTAATCAATTCAGATAGCACACCAAGGCTTAGGTTACACGGAATTGAGCATCAGGATCTGTGATAAGTACTTCACCTACTCAAATTATAGTATAAATCAAAGGGTTAAGAGAAGAATGACCAACAGAGAAGAACCTAAAATGCAAAAGTCGAGGGAGGCACAAGTTGGTAACAAGGAGGTAAGCCCACTGACCCCAGAACAAAAGACAGTAGAAACAGAATTGAAGCAGCCTAAACCATACAGGGCCATGCCCTTGCAGGCATGTCACCAGTTAGTTTAATGTCAAACATCATGTCACCGAAGACCTACATGAGCCAAGTCAATAAGTCAAAGATTTGGGTCATTAACTACAAAACTTGGAACCAGCTTGCACAACAAAGAACTGAATCGACCAAACTTAGTCATCCTCTCAATTCCAAAGATGTACCATGTGTATTTAATATGAAATCTTCAACAACTAAACAACAGAGGTCACTAATTTTTCGGTCACTAATATTTCAGAGTCATGCTTAAGGTCAACATAAAACCTAACTTGAAAGAAGGATCCTCAGATCTAAAATCCATATCCCTCACCATACAACCAATCTCTCTGAAGAAAGTGTGTTGTTGAGAAAAGAGAAAAACCAATGAATTAGGAAAGAGCATTTTCAAACAATCAAAAAACAAAACAACACTGAAAATTGCCTAAGAGTCACACAATAAAGGAATTATAATACCAACAATGCAGTATAAAGGAGCAGCATACCTTTACTGGAAAGGTTCCCATTGGAAGTTTAGTGGTAAGCAGTTCTCTTAAACGGCGAATTGCCTTAACCTTGTTTGCAAGAATGTCAAGTAATGGCAGGAGTTCTTCTGTTTGTAGAGGAAAGCTAGAGGAAAGCCAGAGAATAGGCCTCAACCCTTTCTTATACTCATTCTCGCGACTCATATCCTTGCGCCGATTCCCAATATCAGAATTCATGGTAGCTGATGTCCTAGTATCTTTTCCTCTTCGATGCTCCTCCCTTGCAACAATCTCGACAGAATGTCTTCCTGGTTTAATTTGATTTTTAGGCGGAGAATCCCCTAGAAGATCACTTACCTTCTCATCGACACAAAGTGAACTTCTCGGAGGTGCAATCTTCTTTTGCCCTTCAGGTTTAGTATCTTTCTTCCTCCATCCACCAAACCATCCTTTCTTTTCCTGCTTGGTCTCTCCATTTCTACAACCATTCCCATCTTCGATAGGAATCTCCCTGTGTTCATAACAACTATGGCGGTGCGCAATTATCCCATCACCATTCTCATTGCTCAGTTCTGATGAATCCAATTTAAGTGCAACTTCAAGTTGCCTTCTTTCATCTTCAGTTAAAATGTCATCAAGCTCCTCATTCTCTGTTTCATTTTCGTTGCAAGACGAGAAGATTTCATCATCTGTCATGGCTCCTGGGACCCTCCTGGATTTAATGCTAACAACCACATTATGCATATCATACACCTTAGCCTTCCATGAGCCAACCATTTCCGTTTTCTCCTGTCGCCTCCATGTCAATTGCGGTAAAAGAACTGCCCGAGTCACATCAATACCAGGCCTGAATATATTAGTCTGAGACATTGCAGCTACTTCTTGCCGAACCTCTTCCTCTGTTGCTTGAGAACCAGCACCATCCAAAGCATTCATCACCTCCTTATCTTTATGTGAGATCATGCAAAGTGATCCAGGAGGGATCTTCCCATCTTCAGACCCATCACCAAGGAAAATAATACTCTGGTCTGATCGCTGAATCTTAAATCCATCAAACCCGGCCAAGGTCATATCTGCCCTCAAATTAGCACCCCTCTTCCAAATTTTGTAAGTATCTGAAGGGGCTATTCTTGATATGAAAGGTATCACAGAACTCTCAAAATGGAAGGTAATTTCCATATAAAAATCCCTCATCCTTTGCATAGTCCCCACCAAGCGAGGCAACCTTCTACACCACTTTGCCCAAGCCAATGGCTGGTAGTGCCTAACTATAATCATGGCAATCCCTTCTTCTCTACTGCAAATTGCCTCCTGGAGTGCACTCCAACCATGTTCATTCTGCAAACTCCAATCAGCCCCGGCAACCATGAGCATTTCTGTTGTGGTCTCATCACCAAGTTTGACGGCTAAATGAAGAGGGGTGTCCCGGTTAGGAACATCCCGCCTATCAATCACAGCAGAGATGGCATCCGCCTTCTCTTCCTCGGCCACTGCCACCATTTCGTTGCGAATTTCAGCTGGGTTACAAAGCCTTGGGAGACCAGCAAGTATTCTCCTGAGACTGGCATAATCTCTCATGGCAATTGCCTTGTGCACAGGGCTATGGGCATACTTTGAAACATCAATACCCGCCATGCCTCAGGAGTATATACAAAATATCAACTCAATACGAATATAGACCACAAAAATTCAACTCAGTCATTCAATGGTACGACTTAACTGACATGGTAAATGATGAGTTGCCGAATTGAAAACCAAAAATCTCCAAATGATAATATCAAACCCTGGCCATTATTTATTTTTCCATATACACAAACTTAACAGCTTATGAAACAGAGGCAAATCACAATTGTTAACCAAAATGAGAACCTCTTTGAAACCTTCACCCAGAATGAATCAGAGCCTATTCAAGTTACACCCAGACAGCACAACAACAGCGAATGAGAGACGGTCACAAACTATCAACAGAAATGATAAGAAAAGAATTTTGTTATGTGGGTCCAAGAACAAAAGATCCAGGAAACCAAGAAACCAAGAAATCGAATACCTCACCTTCTTCTTGCTCGCTTCTTCTCCTTTTGCTTCTTCTGTGACACCAAAAAGAAACCGAGATTGATTGTAAAAGAGAAACCCAAAAGCACTAAACCCCACCGAACACCTCTCTTTCTATACCTATCTTTCTCTTTGTGCTCCTGTCTCTCTGAAGAGTTCGTGAAGTGGAAAGAAACAAACCAAAAAATGAGAGAGAAAAACAGGAGATCCTTGTGATCCAATCCAGATCAGACAAACCAAAGAACATGCATGTGGGTGTGTGAAACAAATTTTTAAAATAAACAAATATGAAAACAGAAAAACTTAAAACAAGCAACCACCCCAAAAGAGATAGAGAAACTAGGTAGAGAATAAGGAAAGAAATGAAAAAGGATTAAAGATGCTGCAGAATCAAGAAAAGAATAGAAGAAAGCTATTAAAACCCACCATAACAAGTAAGAAAGAAGGAAAAATAGTTTGATTTTGAAAATTAATAATACAAAATAATAATCAAAAGTGGGAAACTGCTTCGAGTATTTCGTAAAGACAGGCTGATGAAGAGAGTTTACTTTTCTATGCAACAAGAACATACAAAATAAATTTTTACCCAAAAAAGAGGTTATTAAGTGGATTCATGATCGAACTTTTTTTTTATTTGATTTTTAAACTTTTATTATAATATTTTATTTGATTAAATTTTTCACAATTTTATCAAAATACAAATTATAATAAATTTTATAAAAATAAATTAATTAACAAAAAAAAATCTAAAGAAATGACAACAAATACAATGGAAGTCGTTAGGATCTGTAAACGGTCAAACATCGACAATGCAACGCTCGTGTTTTTATAAATAAATAAACGGAGGAAAAAGACTGCAACTCAGTTAGGCCACGGCAGCATGTGAGCCGGTAAAAAGAGGGAACCTGCTTTCCTATTTCCTTTTTTCAAAAAAAAATATATTATATAAGTAGGAGAAATTAATTATTCATTGATTGACATTCAATTAATGCAGAAGCGTCCAAAATTAAATAGAGTTAGAGAGCAGTAGCCGACTGGCTCTGCCTGGCCTCTGGCCGTTTCCGAATAACAGAAGTGATGTGGGGCCCAGAAGAGTATGCTCAGACAGAAGTACGACAAGTATGGGTCCGAAAAGCGACCCGCCCAACTTGCTCGAACTTGGATTTTTCAAAAATCGAGCACAGACGTGACACAATTATTTAATTAAAAAAATAAAACAATTATTTAATAATAAAAAATAAATATATTTTTATTATATTAATTAAATAAAATAATAAAAAATTTATTTTATATTTAAAATAAATTTACTATATTAATTATATTATTATTGTTAAAATTATTTTACTTAAATTTTTTTTTATATATATAATTAACTAAAATTTTTAAACAATTAAAAATACACGGTAATGGGCCCCATAATTAAAATGAACAAATTCATTGGTAATCAATTACCATCTTATGATTATGCCCAAAATCAATCTCAATTGAGACATTCATACAGGAAAAAGTGATAACTAATTTCATTATTAATCACCTGGAATCATTCAACCAACAACGCTATAATACAAACCAACACAAGATGGCGCGGCCTCTGTCTTCTCATGCCATCTTTCATATAAATAATGCTTGTGTTATTACTATTATGTTAATTTCTTGGCACACCCACACTCAACTTGTTAATTTCTTCCTCATGACGGTGACTTCAATTCGAATATTCGAATATGGAATATTGTTATTATTCATGAAGATATACTAGTATTTTAAGCAGGACTTTGAATGCCCATTTTGTCTCTTCTGTAATACAAAAGAATTTTGCTCAACCAGAACAAGTGAGTTATGAGCGTTGTATTCAATTATTACCAGAGTCTTTGGGATGCCCATATCCATCAATTTTTCTCCTCTCCAATTGCAATTCATACAATAACACTAAAAGTTGGCCTTTTAGTTTGTACTATCAATAGATATAAAGTTTATGTGTAATATCATATCATTGGTTCATCTAATGTGTACAACGGATTGGATGCTGAAAAATCAACATTTAAAATCTTTTATCTTTAATCGTGACTTGGCCCACCTACCTAACATCCATCATATGGGTGGATGCTGATCTATTTATAGACAATAAAGGCCCATAAACAATATGTTTCTCAATGGATTAAAATTCAGGACTAGACACTTTTCCCTTTGTCCACCGTCAAATCTAATGTTTAATTTAACTAACAGTTGCAACATTAATTTTTTTATGGGCTAGACATACGGTAATACCATATAATCTAAAGTTTAAATTATAAGTATAGATACAATTTTTTAAGACTAAAGATACATTCACATTTTACATGTAGTTTAATCTACAAAATTTACTATACCGGTGAATATTAATTAATTTATTTATAATTAATAAATTAGTAATATTATGTTTATCGACCACGTGAGAGGATGTCAATCTACTTATTGATGGTTAATATTTGTGTTGAGACTTATAAAATTAAGATTGATGAATGTTACAAAATTAATTAACCAATGTATTGCCAAATAATGCTTTTATTGACTTTTTCAACACATCAAGTATCGTGTTGGTAAAAATATAATTAAGGATAGATTTAAACATGTTACATTACTCTAAAAGAATATGTTTATATTATGCTACAAAGACTTTAGTAAATATCTAGCGTAGAAAAGTCTATGAACATTACTAAAAAAATATTCTCCCTCCCTTTAGTCACGCGATTAACATGATCAATAAAATTAATTTTAGTTGTAGATTCAAAGCTTTTGAGTGGTACCTCAAAAGATTAAAAATAATTTATTAGGTTATTGATTCGATTCTTTTAAGTTATAAACAATCACAAAGTCTTAGGTCAAATTATTATCCAAATTAAAAGCGCGATTCGGACAAGGTGCCAAAAAAACAAACACAAGGCTCGAGAAGATTCATTTCATTGTGCACAATAAGTGAATATTAAAAAAATTTTAAATTTAACATTAGTGTAAATAGACCTATTTTAAAATAAATAACATATTTATTTAATATATATATATATTTAATAATTAACAAACACGAATTTTTATTAACCCTTTTAAAAGATTATGAGAGGTTTAAATCCTTCTACGAATGCTGAAATTATCTGCATATTGACACAATATTGTTTGAAATTTCTTCTTTGAATAAAGAAAGTGTGATTTCTTCATTCATTACAAAAAGTGGGAATTTGAATTTTATTTTTCACGATAGAAACTCTGGAATTTTATGATTACAGTCTGCAAAGCTGAAAGTTTGAAATCAAACACAACCCTTCAACAACATAATTACTCTTCGACAATAAAGAAAATTAAAGACCCAGGTAACAGTGAGATTTGAAAAGAAAAAGCATGGGAGCAAAGGTAAAAGGTAAATTAGCAGCAGCTTTCAAGCATGGGCAACGCTGTGGAGAACCACTGTTTCAACAGTAAGACCAGGCCCAAACCCGAACAGAACTCCCCACTCCAGCCCTTCTCCTGTTGTCTTTAGCCCATCCTCTGCAGATTTCTTCCTCATCTCATCCAAAATGAACAGCACACAGGCACTTGACATGTTCCCATACTCAGAAAGCACGTGTCTCGTGGCACGTAACTTTTCGGGCTTAAGGCTCAACTTCAACTCAACTTGATCCAGAATTGCAGGCCCACCAGGATGCGCGATCCAAAAGAGCGAGTTCCAATCCGAGATACCCAAAGGTTGGAATGCTTCAACTAGACTTTTCTGAATGTTCTTTGAAACAAGTCCAGGAACATCCTTGAGGAGGTGAAAGGTAAGGCCAACTTCACGGAGATGTCCGTCAATAGCACCCTCACTGTCTGGCAATATCGTTTGGGCTGCAGACACTAGCTCAAACATGGGCTTCTCTACCTCGGGTACCGGGTCAGCACCAATTATGATAGCCGCGGCACCATCACCAAACAAGGCTTGACCAACAAGACTGTCCAAATGGGTGTCACTAGGGCCACGGAAAGTGACTGCAGTTACCTCAGAGCACACAACAAGGACTCGAGCGCCTTTGTTGTTCTCGGCTAAGTCCTTGGCGAGACGGAGAACGGTACCACCCGCAAAGCAACCTTGTTGGTACATCATTAGACGTTTGACAGATGGGCGAAGGCCCAAGAGTTTGGTCAGTTGGTAGTCGGCACCAGGCATGTCCACACCGCTAGTGGTGCAAAAGACCAAGTGGGTGATTTTGGATTTGGGCTGGCCCCATTCTTTAATGGCCTTGGTAGCTGCTTCTTTGCCTAGTTTGGGTACCTCGACCACCACCATATCTTGCCTAGCATCCAACGAAGGTGCCATGTATGCACACACGTTAGGGTTTTCCTTCAGTATCTCTTCTGTCAAGTACATGTATCTCTTCTTGATCATGGATTTATCACCTGAAATATTTAACATAGGAAAATTAAATTAATATCTATCTTACAATTTTCTTAAAATAATTGTATTTAAATACGATGCCAATTTTTACAAGAGATAATCTTATAATTGACGAAGAATGATTAACATAAACCTCCCATAAAATTTATTAAAATAATAAATATATAAAATTATATGTAAAAATTTTCGTTGAACATAGTAAAATATATTGGACAATATAATTTTTTTTAATTATTTAAAAATAATAATATAATATTTTTTATTTTTATTTATTAAAATATTTTATTATATTTATATGTTTTTTTTTATATAATTTTTTTTACGTATAATTTTATTTATTTGTTATTTTAATAAATTTTAGAGAAGGTATTCATTAATTACCGTGCGGTGACACTGCTATGTTTACATCTAATGTATGCCTCAATGTTTCACCAAGGTAAACAATTTATGACCGTTAATTCTAGAGTTTCGCTACTGGATACCTGATAAAAAATTATTATTATTATTATTATTATTTTCCCTTATTTAGAGATACAAATACAGATCCTCATTTAATTTTTCATTAAAATTCGGAGTTTCTCTCTATCATATCCTATTGTCAAACCATCATCTGAATTTTCCTATGATCATGTGAAAAACTAGACCTTGCGTAATGGGCATGTAAAATTAAAGCCGAATAACACATAAACAAAAACCAAGCAAATACAAGATAAATGAGCAAAAGGAAAAAAGAAAAAGCTTGTCTTACACATGCGCTTGAATTTCTCTTTAAGCTCAGTCTTGTGTTCACTATTTGTGATACGGAAATAGTAATCCGGATATGTGCTCTGATCAACACAGTTGGGAGGAGTTGCCGTTCCGATTGCCATGATGGTTGCCGGCCCTTGGGCACGTTGAGCCTTGCGAACTTCCTCGACGGTCACCATTTTTGTTTCTAAGAGAAAGACAGAAATCAAACACACAAGACCTTACCTAGTTGCCAAGACGAGAAGAATGGTAGAAGAGATGTCTGTTTTTACTCCGTAAGAAAACAAGCGAGTCTGGATTTTATTTATAACAAATCGTACAAGCGGGTAGCTGAGCATCACGTGCTTGACCAATGCTCTATTTTTAATAGGTGTAATAATATCCGACTCCCTGTATTTTACTTTTCCACAAACACATAATTGTGTACATTTTCTGTTTATATCACATACATCCTAATTTTTATTAAAATAACTAAATCACCCTTATAATATTTCATTTTAACAATTACAACACAAGAATATATAAACCTATTTTTTTAAAAAAAATATTGTTATTTAGGAAAAATTTTAATTATATATATATATATATATTTATACAGTATTGCTGCAGGGAGGTGCCCACTAATCCAGCTCAAGCCTGACAATATGTTTCTTTATTTTAATAGAAATTAGGGATCTATTTCATATAAGTTTAAAATTTTTGGCGTCATATGTGAAAAAATATATAAAAAAGGCAGGATACCGTGAGATATTAACCCTTGATAATGAGAAGGGGCCAACAACTTGCAGAGTTGCTGGTGGGCACGTGACGCAGGAGGTTGGTGCGTCTATGCATTACTTGCCTACCAAACCTTCCGCATGATTGGGAGTTGTGCTTCAGCTTCTCAGTTACTTACTTACCGCATTAACAATCACGCCACACAACACAAAATCAAAGATAAATGCAAAAAAATTGGACGGTTGTGATTAGTGCGTGGGCGTTTGTGATTGTGAAGAAAATGTGTGAGCTGTAATTTGGAAAGTTAATGGGAGTTAAACAAATACATGATTGACATGTAAATGGCCATTTTTGAGGAATGGCATAAAGGTTCTGTTTTGTTGGATATTTTTGTAAAATTTTAACGGGACTTGATTGATTGGAGGTCAAGGGACTTGATTGCTATTTTTTTTGGAATATTAAGAATTTAAATGTCTTTTTCTAAAACACCAGCAGCCTCGTATGAGTAATTTTTTTTTAAATTGACTTACTTTTAGTTAGAAGTAAAACAATTAAGGGACTTCATTGTAATTTTATAATTTAGAAGAATTATGCCTGCTTTCTTACTTATTTACGAAAATGGGAAATAATAAAAGCTTGAACGCAAAAATCATGAAGTAGAAAATTTAAAAACTCATTTTTTTTAAAAAAAATAAATAAATTAAAAATAAAATTTAATTATATATATATATATATATATATATATATATAGATTTCGTTATATAATGTAAAGATAACAAATGGTCTGAGTTAAAATAAATATTTTTAACATAAAAAATTATCTTAATTAAATAATACTAAAAGATAAGTATTAGTTTAAGATAAATAGATTAAATATTTAAAATTTAAATTATTTGAATTTTTTAAAAATGATTAGGAAAAAAAAATTAAAAAGATTTGTGATATAAAAAAAAAGTGAATAACAAGAGGATTGCAGTGACAGAGATTAATTAAATATTTAAAACGAGTCAAAACAATATTCAAAACCCATTACAAAATCACAGTAAACATTGAAACTTTTCGACCGAATGGGTGGGAAAGAGCCCTTTGGAGTATTTGGGTCCTGCGTATGCGCCCCATCTGCAGATGGTATGGCAACGGTGGGCGGCATTCGGCTTTGGATTTTTGTAAGGATATTTGGGGGAACTGAAATTATGATTTTGGGTCTGGGTGAAGAACCGGTTCCCGATTTATGTCCCAAAATACGTAGAATTAGAACAAACTCGTAAAAATTGGTTCTTGAGTTTTAAAATTCGGAACCGAACAGAAAGAAATCAGTCAACTTGCAATTAAATGTTAAAGAAATCAATTCATTGTTACAAGAGATGGGCAGCCAATTAATTAAATGTCCTAAAAATATATTATTAAACGTCCTAATCGCCCCCCCGCTTTCAATCTTCTCAATTTTCATGTATTCTGTAAACTTAAATCCACTCTTCGGGTCTAACGCGTCAACTTCTTTTATCTTCTCAATGAAACGAAGCACAACGTTCGTATTGTTTGCATCTGCAAACAAACAAAAAAGAGGAGAAAAAGAAGAATCATATATAATATCAGTATTTCAATCTTCATCAGACGCTAATTCATCATTTTATATGCAAATAAAATTATTATTATTCTTACTAACCGAGTCTTGGTGCTTTATGGCCTCCGGGATGACGAATGACCGAGTCTTGGTGCTATGGTTCAAATGATCTGATGTATATTACTATGAATGCATGGAGTCAAATTATGATGCATGATGTAAAGAATTTAATCGACCTTAGTAGCAGTTATATAGATGTGCAGCAGCCAGAGTAAAATCTGATTTTCTTTTTTATTATTAAAATATATTAACGTTATGATGACATTAAAATAACGTATGTTAATCTATTTTTTTTTACTAAAAATTAGGTAATTATATTAGAAAAATTGGTAACACTATAAAATTAAATTTACATAATTTTAATTTATAAATATTCTTAGATATCATATATATATATATATATATATATATATATATATAATTGTTCCAACTGATCCTATTCAAGAGTTAAAAGATTCGAGATGGAAGCAAGCCATGGAAGAAGAATACATTGGCTTTTTCAAAAATGAAACTTGGACCTTGATACCATACAGTTAAAACCTCAAACTGGTTAGAAACAAATTCGTGTTTAAAGTGAAAGAAAACTTAGATGGTAGTGTCTCAAGGTTCAAAGCAGGGCTGCTTGCCGAGGGTTTCTACCAAACCCCTGGTATTGACTTCTACGAAACATATAGCCTCGTTGTTAAGGCTTCCACAATTCGAATAACACTTAACCTACCTGTGACAATTAGTTGGAACCTTAGATAACTAGATGTCAACAACACATTTTTTAATGGAGAGCTATGCGAGACTGTGTACATGCATCGGCCTGATGGAATGATTGATAGAGCCCGACCTAATTATGTATGTAAGCTTAAGAACACTCTTTGAGCTTAAACAAGCCTTTAGAGCTTAGTTTGATAAATTACGAACAGAGTTGTTGTCATGGGACTTCAAGAATTCAAGGTCAAATGTGTTTTTATTCTTTAAGAGAATTGATGAAGACATCACAATTTTGTTGGTATATGTACATGACATTGTGGTGACAGGGAGCAATAATTAATTGATTGAAGATCTGATCCAAAGGTTTAGTAACAAATTCTCTCTTAAAGATCTGGGTGATCTGCATCATTTCCTAAGTATTGAAGTCACAAGAACTGACAGTGCACTCCACATATATTAAAGTAAATATATACGTGACTTACTGAAGAAAGTAAATGTTGAAAATTGCAAGGGGGTGAATATACCTTTGTATGCTGGAGCAAAACTGAGTAAAATAGTAGACTCTCCTTTCTCTAATCAAGCACTCTGCGGGAGTTTAATTGACTATTTACAATATACAACTTTAACTCGACCAGACCTATCATTTGTTGTGAACAAACTAAGCTGATTCATAGCTAATCTAATGCAAGCACATTGATTGTCATGTAAAAGAATACTCAGATACCTAAAGGAAGCATCAGAATTTGGGCTAAAATTTCAAAAATCAAATAATACAGACATCCAAGTTTTCACAGATGTAGACTGGGGCTGTGATGCAGATAACTGAAGATCGATTAGCGAGTATTGTGTTTTCATTGGTGAGAACTTGATCTCTCAGAGCTCGAAGAAGTAAGGAGTGGTTGCCAGGTTGTTTGTTGAATCAGAATACAGAGCAATAGCTCTTGTATCCATATAAATTACTTGGATCTCTTTTGTCTTGAAGGAGTTGGATATGTTGCTTAAAAGAACTCCTGTAATATGGTGTGACAGTCAAAGTGCTGCAGCCATGACTTTGAACCCAATCTTCCATGCTAGAACCATACACAAGAGAGATAGATCTTCATTTTGTAAGGGACAAGGTAAGCTTAGGAGAAATAGAAATAAGGTATGTACCTTCTAAAGACTAAAGATTGCAGGCACTCTGACTAAAGCTTTACCTTATGGCAAGTTCAATTACTTTAGAAGCAAGCTCAACGTTCTCCAGAGATCCTTGAGCTTTCGTGAGGATGATAAAATTGAATAAGAAAACAGAGTGTTCACTGATGTGGCTTATGCAAATGACTTGGCAGGCAGCTAGCAAATAAGAGTACAGATCAACTGGAATCTAGACAAACAAATGGTGGAATGAAATGAACATATTTGCCTGCAAACAATAGCTACAGCTGTGACAATCATTAGCAGTACTATCCTTATAACTATTTGTAATCCTAAGGTTGAAATAGTTCCAGCTCAAACTCCTAGTTTTCTTTTTTTCCAATCTTCTTTAATTTATTCAAAGTCTTTTATAATTTTATGTTAACATGAAATATAAAAACACAAGTTTGTAGTAAAAAATTTTGTTATCTTCAATTTATATAATTATTTATTATAATTTTTTAATAAATAATATGAATGTTATTTAATTTTAATAATAATTTATTTTTTTTGTCATATTTTAAAATATTTTGGTCTGATATGGAATTATTCCAAAATTAAGTGGCTGGGGTTATCTCAAATTATTCCATTATTTTTTTTATTAAGATCTCTTTTATAATTAGATTGACGAAGTAAAGTTTGAAACATGAGAAGACGATACTTTTTGTGATTTTTCAACATTTTAAAATAAATTATTTAATTAACCTTTAAATAAATTTATTTTTTATATTTAATATGAAAGTAATTTATTAGACAATGAATAAATGATTTAAAATATTCATTTAATCTAATTTTTATTAAGTGATTAATGTAAATGATTTAAATTTTTATTATTATTAATTTGGGAGAAAATTTTTACAAAATTTACATGTTTACAAGTATTATACTAATTTTTTAAAAAAGAATTATTTAATTTTTTTTTCCGTCTATAAAGAAACTGTGTTTATTGGGACTTTTATTGCCGTCTATAAAAACAAAGACCCAAAATACAATGAAAAATGATAACATGAACATTCAACGACATCGTACAATAGGCCCAAGGCCCAATTTGGCCTCAACTTGGTTCAGTATAGCCGGCCGACCGGGGTGTATGATCCGGAAAATCAAATTCCAATTCAAGATATCCAAAGGTTGGAATACCGCGTCTAGGCAAACTCCAATATTCTTTGAAGTAAGGTCTGGAATTGTTTTCAGGAGGTTAAACGAGAGACCCTCCTCACGGAGATGCCCACAACCTATTCAAAGATGGGCTTCTCGACGCGAGGCACAGAGTCTGCGCCAACTATGATAGCTGCTGCACCATCACCGAACAAAGCTTGGCCTACGAGATTGTCAAGGTGAATATCATCCGGGCTGGTAAATGTGTACACAATAATCTCAGATCAAACAACAAGAATGCGGGCATCTTTGTTGTTTTCAGCTAGGTCTTTGGCTAAACGAAGCACAGAGCCACCAGCAAAACAACCTTGGTGGTAAAGCATATGACGTTCAACAGAAGGTTAGAATCTAAGTTAGAAAGTTGGCTTAACTGTTGCAATAGTTTAATCTTTTTGAGCTTTTGCTCAGACATAATTAAAGAAGATGGCACTGCTTTATTTGATTTTGGTGATTTTGAAAAACGCAGATGTACAAGGAGCTACTTGTTTATAGCTTCAAGGCATGCATTTTGAAGATTGTAGTTATTCCACCGACTTTAAACATCAAAACACTACAATATTAGAATCTAGATGTAAAGACTAGATTACTATTTATCTATTGTTCTTGTCTTTTTTGGTATCAAAGCCACATTTATCTTTCAAGTCTTTAAAAAAAATAATTTATTAAGATTAAAGGTCGTATAATATTTAGCTCCATTTAGATTAAAGGTCTTTTAAGGAGTGATTACTACCAAATAAGTATCTGCAAACATACTACACAAACGAACTATTGACAAAAATAACCATTCTTATATTCTATCTCTAGTAAAGGAAGAAAGTGTATCTATCAACCAAGTAATAATCAATAAACAATCTAAATAGAGATAAATATTATACAACTTTTAAAGACAAATTTCGCTACGATACCAAGCAAAATAAGATCAATATAATAATAAAAGATTGAAATTAAAATGAAAATTAAAACAAGGTAAGAACAAAATAAAATAAAATAAAATTAAAATGATTTAGAAGGCAGCATTGGCAATCATAAAATAGTTGTTAATAATAATAAAGTAATAAAATAAGACAACTTTGTTGGCCATATGAATTTTAATAATAACATAATAAGATCTTGGAAGCAAACTGAAAATAATACCTTCACAATTTTATTACAAGAAGAAGGAGAGATACACTTTAGGGAGAATCGAGCTAAGGATATATGTTGTATTGCATTACTACAACATACCTCCTATTTATAGGAGTGATAGCAATATTGAAGGGAGACAACATATATTATTTTAAATTTTCATTGTGCTCAAAATTAATTTATTCACGTAAATTAATAATTAATTAAAAAATTGAGTTCGTTCTTGAAAAAAAAAGCCGATTTATCCATGATTCCGTTATGCCACCAAATAATAAAAAACTATTCAGTTAAATGAAGTTAAAACTAGTGTATTAAGAATGAATATAGACTTTGATATTGATTGCTGACGTTGTGAAGATGAATAGGCAGTGATTTTACCATGGTCGAAAACAGGCAATGAATAGGAAAGCTGAGTAACATATACATTAACTTCTATGCAAACTTAAATACTGAAATTCATACATCCCAACAAATTATTTTTCATTCCTGCTAAATAGGTGGGTCTTTCTTTGCAGGTTCTCACTTATGACTGGAGATGGTGGAAACATTGAGCAATTCCTTGAAAGTGTCCCTTATCTTATCTGGGGACAACATATTGGAATGTTCTAGTATATGCCATTTAAACTTGGGAAAATTTTCGAAAATAGTCTTATTTTTACTCCCCTTTACATTTATGACCAACCCTAATTCATTCTTACCAAATTAACCACTTTGGACGATTTTGCCCCCAAACCCTAAAACACAATTTCACCCTAAAATACACGTCTATTCATTTTCTTCTCCTTTTTTTTACATTGCGTTGCTGATCAATTGCTAGTTTCATCTTCAACAGTATAAAAAATACAACAACAATAAGAAAAAAAGTTAGTCTCACTTATTTTGGATAGAATTTTACGATATTTGTTTGGTTACAAGTAATTGATAAAATTTGATATTAATTTTCATAATTAAAGTACAATATATGATAAAATTAAACTTGCTGTGGTAGTTCATTTCTTCCTTCTTGATAAAATATTGACATAATGATAAAAAAAATAGGCGTGTAGATAGGATAAAATGTATCAAATAGGCCCATTTCAGTGTTTTGAGTGAAAAAATTCAGAAGACGGAGGAGGAAAGACGCAAGGTGAATTCAGCGGGTAGTTGAATAAGGGGAGTGTGGCGCGTGAGGCTAAAATTCTTCCTTAGGTCTGTGGACCCAGGGCAAAAACACCCTGGGTTTGCTCTGGGTTCCCGGGAATCTAGGGTAAAAATGCCCTAGGTTTGCTCTGGGTTCCAGGAACCTAGGGTAAAAATGCCCTGGGTTCGCGTGGACCCAGGGCAAAAACGCCTTGGGTTTGGCTCTGGGTTCCCGGGAACCAGGGCAAAAATGCCCTGGGTCTGCGGGAACCCAGGGTGAAATGGCTCTGGGTCCCCACGGACCCAGAGCAAAAAGCCCTGGGTCGCGCGGACCCAGGGTGAAATGGCTCTGGGTCCCCCGACCCAGAAAAAAGCCCTGGGTCCGCGGAACCCAGGGTGAAATGGCTTTGGGTCCCATGGACCCAAAGCAAAAATGCCCTGGGTCCGCGGGAACCCAGGGTGAAATGGCTCTGGGTCCCCACGGACCCAGAGCAAGTTGCCTGGGGGATAAACTCACTCTGGGTCCCTAGGGACCCAGATGATAAAAACCCTAAATCCTGCAGATTTAAGGGATAAACTCACTGTATCTCAAGGACCCAAGTGATAAAAACCTTTAAAAAATGCGGTAGGTTTTTTAAAGATTTTTATCACTTGGGTCCTTATGGACCCAGGTGAGTTTATCCCTTAAGTCTTTAGAATTTAGGGTTTTTATCATTTGGGTCCCTAGGGACCTAGGTGAGTTTATATCTTAAGTTTAGGTTTTTATCACCTGGGTTTCTAGGGATCCCAGGTGAGTTTATCCCCTAAACAATTTGCTCTAGGTCCGTGGGGACCCAGAGCCATTTTCGCTCTGGGTTCCCGCGAACCCAGGGCGATTTCACCTTGGGTCTGCGTGGACCTAGGGCGATTTCACCCTAGGTCCACGGACCCAGGGAGAAATTTTACCCTCACGCGCCACACCCTCCTTATTCAGCCGCCCGCTAAATTCACCCTGCGTCTTTACTCCTCCGTCTTCTTTATTTTCTCACCTAAACACACCGAAATGACCCTATTTACTATATTTTACGCTATCTACACTCTTACTTCTCTACTATTATGTCAACATTTTCAAAAATAAGAAAGAAAGAAATGAACTGCTACACTAAAAACTTAATTTTGTCTAATTACAGAAATAGTTTTATGACTTCTAAACACAAAAATAAAATAAAATTTTATATAATATACTTGTATTAACTTTTTTTTTATTATTGTTCTATTCTTTATGTTGTGAAAGGCGAAATTCGCAATTGATTGGCAAAGCAACAACGATGAGGTGAGAAAAAAATGAGTGACGAAATGAGAAAAAAATGGAAAAGTGTTTGTTTTTATCTTTTGGTTATTCTGAGGACAAAAATGAAATTGTGTTTTAGGGTTTGAGGGCAAAATTGTCTAAAGTGGTTAGTTTGGTAAGAATGAATTAGGGTTGGTCATAAATGTAAAGAGGTATAAAAATAAGGTAATTTTCATAAATTTCTCTTTATCACTTGGGTCCTTGGGATACAATTGAGTTTATCCCTTAAATCTGTAGGATTTAGGGTTTTTATCATCTGGGTCCCTAGGGACCCAGATGAGTTTATCCCCTAGGCAACTTGCTCTGGGTCCGTGGGGACCTAGAGCCATTTCACCCGCATTTTTGCCTCGCATTTTTGCTCTAGGTCCGTGGGGACCCAGAGCCATTTCACCCTGGGTTCCCGCGGACCCAGGGCATTTTTGCTCTAGGTCCGTGGGGACCCAGAGCCATTTTACCCTGGGTTCTCGCGGACCCAGGGCATTTTTGCTCTAGGTCCGTGGGGACCCAAAGCCATTTCACCCTGGGTTCCTGCGGACCCAGGGCATTTTTGCTCTGGGTCCGTGGGGACCCAGAGCCATTTCACCCTGGGTTCGCGCGGACCCAGGGCATTTTTGCTCTGGGTCCGTGGGGACCCAGAGCCATTTCACCCTGGGTTCCCGCAGACCCAAGGCATTTTTGCCCTGATTCCCGGGAAACCCAGAGCCAAACCCAAGGCGTTTTTGACCTGGGTCCACGCGAACCCGGGGCATTTTTACCCTAGGTTCCTGGAACCCAGAGCAAACCTAGGGCATTTTTACCTTAGATTCCCAGGGTATGTTAGTGTGAACTTATAGAAAAAAAGAGGGAGGTTGGCAAGCCGAAGCAGAGGAGCCAGAAATGCATCTAACACACGAGAAATTGGGCCTAAATTAATCAAATGCACGTGACAGAGACTCTTG
This sequence comes from Xylocarpus granatum, assembly GCA_019650275.1. Taxonomy (NCBI): domain Eukaryota; kingdom Viridiplantae; phylum Streptophyta; class Magnoliopsida; order Sapindales; family Meliaceae; genus Xylocarpus; species Xylocarpus granatum. The sequence continues at coordinate 186,256 of BNST01000508.1, read as the reverse complement.
TGCACGTGGTTTTCTTTCCATTCAATCAAAACCATTTTTGCAATTCCACCGTCTTTCAATCAAACAGCTCAACAATAAGAGGGATGGAAGCAATCTGTTTGCAAGTTTGAGATTGTATTATCAAATATGTTTAAATAAATTTTTAATAATTATTAAATTTGTATAAATATTCATAAATTTTTAATTAATTTTTATTGTATTTTTGAATTATAATATATTATTATTATTAAATACTAAATATTAAATTTATAAATTATCTAACAAGAAAATTTCATAATCATTTTTTTTCTAAGTGACAGAATTTGTATTAAAGAGAAATAATTAAAAAAGTAGATAGGAAGTTCACAAGAGACAACTAAATTTAAATTAGCTCATCCATGAAATTAGAGATTATATTTGATTAAATACATTCAAGTTTATCTTCGCCGTTCTTATTTCTATTTTTGTTTGAATAATGCTTTCACCAACATGTTTAATAATTTTCTAAAATTTTTTAAAATTATTAAAATATAAAAAATAATTATATAATATTTAAAATATTTAAAAATTTTAAAATATATAATTTTTTTTAAATATATAATAAATAGTACTTAAAATAATTTTAAAAAATTAAAAACATAAAGTATATGTAAATTAAAAGTAATCAAATTCTAAATTAAAAGTAAAAAAGAAATAAATGCTATCATGGGAAGAATTAGCAGAAGAATAGGAGGCCACTTGAAAAGCAAAAGGCTGGTAAAAAAAATTGGTGGGTTATGCCGAGAAATTTTGTTGTTTTATAAAATTATCAAATCTTATACTTTGATTACCATTTAAATCTACATATATTGAGTTACTCTCTAGTACGAAAACTGTTTTTCTTGTATTTATTTATACAAATTTTTTTAAGTTCCATCCTAATCCTACTAGTTTAGTAGAGTCTATTATTTCTGGTTTTATCATTCTAATTCATCTAGTTGATAATTCGTTTATTATTGTATCTGTATTTACTCTATACCTATTTCCTGATGTGCTACAAATGAAGAGGAGGCCGAGGGCAACAGAGGAGAGAGGAAAAGTGTCCATGAAAAATTGACTTATTTTGAAATTTAGAGTAACATCAAAATCATGTTGTTTTGATGCCTTTAAAAAATAAAAAATAATTTTTTTTAAATATTTAAAAATATTTACTGCAAATATATACATATATTTATTTATATTCGTATTATTTCAAATTTGTGATGAGTTTTTATTTTTATTTTATATTCGTTCTAAACTCATTAAGTGTTATTCTAACTTCATCTTATGATAAATATATATAAATAAATTTACGATAAAATGAGTAAAATTATCATTTTTATATAATAACTATAATAAGAGTCACTTAATTTTTAAGATTTTGTTATTTGACAATCTTAAAAATAATTTGCAAACTCTATATTTTAATAAAAATTTAAATTATTAAATTAACTAAAATATTAATTATTGTTAATAACAATGAATGTAATTAAATAAAATAATATTTTTGATCATTTTATATTATTTCTGTTAAAATAAAAATAAAAATTAAAATTTTAAATTTTTTTAAAAGTAAAAAGTATATATAATGAGATGGATACAAAATATATATCAATTCTATACTCATTTTATACACATTATGTGTCAAAAATACATTCACATTATGCATCAAAAATACATTTTCTTAGTAAAGCGGATAATAGAGTAGTGTAGTTATTGGGTGGGGTTATGCCGAGAAATTTTGTTAAGATGCTGATGTGCTACAAATGAAGAGGAGGCCGAGGGCAACAGAGGAGAGAGGAAAGGCGTCCATGAAAAATTGACTTATTTTGAAATTTAGAGTAACATCAAAATCATGTTGTTTTGATGTTTTTAAAAAATAAAAAATAATTTTTTAAAAAATATTTAAAAATATTTACTGTAAATATATACAAATATTTATTTATATTCGTATTATTTTAAATTTGTGATGAGTTTTAATTTTTTTTTATTTCGTTCTAGATTCATTAAGTGTCATTCTAAATTCATCCTATGATAAATATATGTAAATAAATTTATGGTAAAGCGAGTAAAATTATCATTTTTATACAATAACTACAATAAGAATCACTTAATTTTTAAGATTTTGTTATTTGACAATCTTAAAAATAATTTGCTGATCCTATATTTTGATAAAAATTTAAATTATTAAATTAATTAGAATATTAATTATTGTTAATAACAATGAATGTAATTAAATAAAATATTATTTTTGTTAAAATAAAAAAAATTTAAATTTATTTTTAAAAGTAAAAAATATATATAATGAGACGGATACAGAATATATATAAATTCTATACTCAGTTTATACACATTATGCGTCAAAAATACATTCACATTATGCATCAAAAATACATTTTCTTAGTAAAGCGGATAATAGAGTAGTGTAGTTATTGGAGGTTTTGACAACCTAATAGAAATAGCGATGGAGGGAGGTAACATTGCCTCCATATCAAGGGGTATGAGTAGAGTGGACAAAAATATGCGCGGATATAGGACCTGGCTAGTTCGGGTCGAAGGCGAGATGACATATTACCAAAGTTTTCGTGTTCATTACCCATTTTAAATTTAATAATTTTTTAATTTTTAATTGTAAAAATAGATTAAAAAAATTTATAATAAAAAAATAAAATAAAAGAAAACCTGATCTCAAGCTACCACCTCTCCTCGTTTCTTTTCTACCTCATCTATTCGAGAATGAAGGTTTCACTTGATGCTGTAAAAGGACTTGCATACCTACACGAGGACTCACAGCCATGGGTTATTCACAGAGATTTCAAGGCATCCAATATATTACTCTTACGCCAAAGTTGCGACTTTTGGCACGAGAGTTGTTTCAGAATAACTTTGAAGCGCATACTATACTTGGCATCTGAATATGACATAACTGGAAATCTATTGGTGGAAAGTGATGCTTACAACTGCGAAGTTTGTTCTTCTCGCTTTGTCATTCGCAGCAAACCTTTCGACGTGTCACAACCTTGTAGACAGGAGGGCCTTCTAAGTTCGGTTCGCAGCACCCAGATCAGATCAATTCTTTGTCTCTCGTATTTACGAATCATATTATATCAATATTTATAAAAGAAAAAATTGTAATAAAACAAATAAAAGACTAAATTTATGACAGACAATAAAAATGTAAAATTAAAAATATGTTAAGAAATTAATAATAAATAAAAAATTGTCTTCCATAAATGTCTAGGCGTGCTCTGTTTTTATTTATTTATACCAAACGCGCATCCTTGAAATATTCACTTTCACAAGGACAGTTCAGTCCACTTTTCTCGTACTGTTGCGGAACCACCAAATGCCGATGCAGTACAGGCTCTTGGGCCGGTCGGGCTTGAAAGTCAGCCAGCTCTCTTACGGAGCCTGGGTTAGCTTCGGCAATCAGCTTGACGTCAAGGAAGCCAAGTCGCTCTTGCAGTGCTGCAGAGAACACGGCGTCAACTTCTTCGACAATGCGGAGGTCTACGCCAACGGTCGCGCTGAGGAGATCATGGGTCAGGCGATTCGTGAGCTCGGTTGGAAGCGATCAGACATAGTCGTTTCAACCAAGATCTTTTGGGGTGGTCAAGGCCCAAACGACAAGGGGCTGTCGAGAAAGCATATTGTCGAGGGGACCAAGGCTTCCTTGAAGAGGCTTGATATGGATTATGTCGATGTTATTTATTGTCACCGGTGATTTCAATTTTTTCTTTTGTTTTTAAATCTGATATTTGGTTTTGATCTTGCTGTGTTTGTTATTAGTATCCCCTTATGTGGTTGTATGATTTGATTTGTAAAATTTATGGTATGGATCCGTTAATCAGTACCAGGATGATAGTCCATTTTGTATATGGCTTGTTAGGAGAGAACTGATTTGGAGTATTCGGTTTAAATTTTGTGGTGTTTGTGGCTGATTTACGTATACGTGAAATGGGTTGCCGAAAAGCCAATAATTTCTGTTAATTTGAAGTGGGTTCTTGGATTTCGTGCTCAGTTTATTTCTTGTTGATGGTAGAAGTATGATTTGTTGCTTCTATAGAAAGGATGGATACTCATTTGTTTTTTCAGTTTATTTTTATTTATTTATCTTTTATAATAATTTTTGGTTAATTAGGTTTACTGCTGTGTATCATAATGTGCGTTATGAATTATTCTAAGAATATTGTTTTGTAATAGGTTTTAATTTTGGGGGTGTTTGTCAAGTCGATTTTGTTAATTGAAGTGGTGACGTTCAGTGACTGGAGTCTGGTTTTTTCTCTACGGGCCTTGATGTAGGGCATGTGGTAGAATTTTGATGTCTAGGTTGACATTAATTTCTACTGTTTGGTTGCTGAGCTTATATTATGAGATGGATTTGTTTCTTTTTTCTTTTTTTGTCTTCATGCTGTGTAGTCAAGTTATTTATTTTGTATGCAGTGGATTATGGAGGAGGTTCTGCATTGAATTGTTTGATATTTTGTTTCCATTGTTATTGAATTTGCAATCTTTCTTTTCCTCTCTTTATGTGTGTGTGCATGTGGTATTCAGTTCCTTTTTTTTTGGGTTGTACACTTTTATTGTGGTTGAGGGCTTGAGAAATGTCTTCTTGATCTGAAGAGATTTTTGTGTGTTATTGTCACAGGCCAGATTCATCAACCCCAATAGAAGAAACTGTCAGGGCTATGAATTATGTGATTGATAGGGGTTGGGCCTTTTACTGGGGTACTAGCGAGTGGTCTGCACAGCAGATCACCGAGGCTTGGGGAGTAGCTGAGCGGTTGGACATGGTGGGGCCGATTGTTGAACAACCAGAGTATAACTTATTGTCTAGGCACAAGGTGAGTGGTTTCTGAGCATGCTCACATATTCTTCCAGAATTTTCTATGAAGGCAATTCTTGTACTAGTGCAGCTGTAATTTTAACTGTGATATGAATTTGTATCATTCTCTCTCTCTCTCTCTTGGTTAATGTGCGGGTTTGGCTTTGTATATTTGAGGAATCTTTATAACATGGTGTTTGTTCTATTAGAATTTTGATGTTGATATAAACCAATACCTTCCACTAATGTGTCAGAAAATTAACATTGAGTGTATGAGTAACATTAAATAATGAAAAGAGAAAGTTCTTACTAATAATGAGATGAAACATGATGTTAACTGTTGCCGGTGACGCTTCTAAAGTGATCATTATGTTTAAGATATTGTCTTTATGTTTTAGGATCAGATAGGGATTCATCTGCTGTAAAGATGCCTTGTATTACATAGCATTAAAAACAAGTTGTGTGTTTGGCTTGTCTTGTGAAGTTATATTGTGGCCAATACTGTTACTAGCAGTTTTGTGATCACCAGGTCACTGGCTGGACTGGCACTTACATATTGAACCAGGATTTGGGCATAGGTCTACCCTGCCTTTGGATTGAGTTTTTGGAACTCTCATTCATATGCTAAGGTCTTTAGCTCATGGATTGAGATTTGTTTCTTCGTGTCTCTATTTAAGTTCTTGAAATCTTTTTGCTTGTGTGATAAGGGAATTCTTCTGGTGAGGTTTAAGATGGATATGTTTTAGGAAATTAGATAACCTTTTTATAGTTGTATGAGTTATGTGTCTGTTCTGAAGAAAATGTAGTAAGTATACAAAGGTTCAGTGTCCTACATTTGTTCCGTAATCTGCTTTGAGTGTGTGGTAATGATCCTTCAATTGCTATGGGCTCATATTTTATATGCTTTATAAAGTTGTTGAACAGCTTTTGCAGTTATGGTTTACAAGGGATGGGTTTAGTTCTCTTCCATGTTTGTCTGTCCATATGAAATACATTTGCGCCTTGTGAATCATGTGTTTCATGGATGCAGGTTGAATCTGAGTACCTACCTCTCTACATCAATTATGGCATTGGTCTTACCACGTGGAGTCCGCTTGCATCTGGAGTGCTCAGTGGAAAATATAACAAGGGGACTATACCACCTGACAGTCGGTTTGCATTGGAAAATTATAAAGTAAGTTAATTGATTCTCAAACAATTCTGATTTTTGTTTTTCACTGTTATTTATGCTGCTCTTGTTTATTCACATAATTACTCACTGGCTTATTGAAAATTTTGACATCTTCTTTGTGCTATTACCAATGTGTCCAAGTTGATTGCTGACTTGTTGTCAATTGTTGCTTGGTTGGTTGGGTTCGTTTTTGCTTTTCATCTGCAAGACTTCTGGGATTATAGCATTAATGCGTACTCATGGCTAGTTCTTTGCTTAGTGAAGATGTGTGCCCAAATACACCTGTTAATTTGGAAAGATGACCTTAGTTTTTTGCTTAGTGAAGACATGTGCCCAATAACATGTATTAATTTTGGAAGATGACCCAGATTTTTGTGTGATTTTCCTTCAATCTTGTGCTAGTATTCTTTTTGAAGTACATGAAATGGTGAGAATTTTAATATGTGGTAAGTAGCGAAAGAATTACACCCTATGGTTGTATCTCATATGATTAAGTCCACACAGAGTTGTCTGCATTATATTATAGTGCATGTGGATAATTGGTGTGACCTGTCTATGAAACTCTGTTAGTTCTTTGCTGGAATCAAGTAATAAGCTTCTGATCAAGAATTTTGCATTAGACTGATATATATATTTTTTGTTCTTTTTGATATTCTGCTTAGAATTATATGGCTGCCTAACTACTTAAAAAACCTTTAAATTTTCATGACATTTGATTATGTCACTTCTCTTTTCTTGACTTGCTGCTTTTTATTGTGTGGTTTTATACATTCTCTGAATGTTAAATCTTCATGGCATTTGCTTGGCATAATTTTTAGGAACTCTTTTTTCTCCTTTTGAGTTGACCACTGATCTTTTTTCTTGTTTTTTGTATGCTTTCTAGAATCTTGCTAACCGATCACTGGTTGATGATGTGCTGCGGAAAGTTAATGGACTGAAGCCAATTGCAGATGAACTAGGTGTGACTTTAGCTCAGCTTGCAATTGCATGGTGTGCTACAAATCCCAATGTGTCTTCAGTTATTACTGGTGCCACAAAGGAATCCCAGGTTTGTTTGGAAGATACCTCTTATTTGGAAGACATTTGCATAAATGGAGTCTTATCTTGTTTTTGATTCAACATACTGTAAAAAGAGCCTTTTGACTGAACGAAGATGATCTCATTTCTTGATATTGCTTTATCAACAACCATTTTTTTTTCTCTCTATTGGATTTCCAAATGATGGTGGATATGCTTTTGATTCCATGATGAAAATGCTTGTAAAGGATTCAGAAGCTACCAAGTTGGGCAGACATTCAGCCCTTTTCTTCGTTCCAGCCATTTACTAAGACGCTTCTTAAACTATACCTCTGCATGACTTGTTTAGTCTGTGACTGATAATATTTGTTTATGAGAAATTTTTGGAATTAGTTGATTGATCTTCATTTACAAACCATTTGTGGGTCTGATAACACATTGCCAGTTCTCATTGTTTGGATCACTGCCCCTGTAACATGCTTAACTGCATTCTAGGTTTTCATTTTGTTACTATTTTGGAAAAGGTTCCTTGAAAGTCCTTGCTGCACTGTCATTTTCGGTTCTAAATGTTTCTTTTCACTATGCAGATTCAAGAGAATATGAAAGCTATTGATGTCATTCCATTATTAACTCCTACAGTGTTGGAGAAGATTGAGGCTGTTGTTCTTAGCAAGCCTAAGCGGCCGGAATCATATCGGTAGGCACATAGTATTTATCAGCTCATTTGTGTCAGTGTGTGCTATGCAATGCACCAAAGTTGTTTCAGCGTATCTTTTGTTATCATTGTTTTAGTTATTGATTCTCTGCTTTGAACTTTTGAAATTCTCCAATGTGATATTATTTACTTAAAAAGGAAAACAAATATTGTTCATGGGATTAAAATAATGATTGGTGGTGAATCTTCTGTTGGCGATCATGTTGTGGCTTTCCCTTATTGCTTTAATTTGAAACTACATTGCTCTGTAGTGATTTGTTTTTGCATAAATGTGGAATGTTTAACTAGCTCGGACCTTACTCAGGTTTTCAGGTAAGTTCAGCCCTGGAATCCCTTCAGTGTCAATGCTTCATCAATGAACTTCAGTTGATTTATGCATGTGACACATGTTATGATATGATGGCAAATAGGAAAAATAAAATACATAATTTCCTCCACAAACACGAAACAACCCAACCCCCCCAACCAAAAAAAAATCCTGTATCTTTATAGTGAAGTCAAAGAAATGGTGAATACTGGGGACAATTGTTAATTTGAAGAGTGAGAGATTCGTAGATAATGGGGAATGTGAAACAGGCAAGTATCTAATTTCACGAGGACAATGGGAAACAATAATAAGATGATTTTCAAGATTATGAAACAAGAAAATATCTTGTTTTAAGACGACAATTCCAACGCTAAAGCTATGAACGCTACAATCAAGCAGAAAACTTGATTATCTTCTCGACAGGTGCTAGAAATTCTCGATGTCCATATCACGCATGATAAGTGAGCATAATCCGTAGTCGCCGGGGGCAACAGCAACCCTCATCTTCACTCTACTCTCCACACGTCTACCACCCCGAGATTGCCTGCGGTCCGCATTGCAGGACTTGCATTCATTTAAAATAACAAAGAACTGCAAACAAAGTTTGTATGAAAGAAAATAAAATCAGAAAAATTGCAGCGAAAAACGAAATGAATGACCATGGATTGTTAAAATATCTGCGTCTTAAGTGCGCCATCCATTTGTTCCAGCGCCTGCTACAATGCTTATTCACCTCGTAGTATATTTGCGAGTAATAGCTCGCACGGGAAACTCCAGAAAGAAACTAACCGTGTTGAAAATACTGGCAGTCACCTGATCCTCTCCTATGCAATTATTGATAGTTCCATTCTGACAAAGTAATTCAACATCTTTGGGAGTGGTAATCAAGAATTGCATCAGATTCATATAATCAGCAACATAGTTTAGGTTTTCATTATCTGACGAGAACTGCTAATAGACGACGAGACTTCTCAGGAAAGGATCAGTTTCATCATCAATATTCGATCCGGGGATTTTCATTACTCAGATTTTCGAACTTTGTATCGAAAAAGCTTTCTCCTTGAACCTTCATGAATTTGATTCCAGCTTCTTTAAGCTCTGTGGCACAACGTATCACCTCCCTATATTTTCTTTCTGCCACTGTCGTGCTTTTCCTCATCCTGGTAGACGGTGGCTGCCAGTTATAGTGAAAAAATTCCACTTGGTGTTTTGGTTTGATAGTTTTTTCAGAATTATGTGCATAGCAAGTTCTAAGAATGCATTAACCATCTGATAAAAACCATTTGTTTCATCTGGTATCACAGTCATGGCGAAGAATTCATGAAGAACAAAGAAGGCAATTTGATTTTCAATTAACAACAGATCGCGACGCAATGCCTTAATCATGCAACGCGTATTGAACATAGGATCATCATTTTCTCTCAAATTGTCAATTTATACTTGCGCAACAGCGCAGTGCCGAAACGAGCATCAAGCAGAATCATTTTCGCAAACTGATCTTTTTCGAGATTTACAGATTCTCCATAACATTTTCGAGCTCTTTCTTCCAGTATTCTCATTGCTGAGACATAACTTCTCATATCATTTTCTCCTCATCCTCTGAGAAGCAATTTGAGATAAAAAGTGTTTTTTGCTTTTCCATGGAGTTTAAGCGACTTTTACCACGGTTCTACGGACCAATTGCAAGTATTTGTGGCTCATACCCATCTGCGTACACAATACGCAGGTGTAAAAGTACTTTTATAGCACTACAATCAGTCTATATTGTCGATTGAACCTAAAGGTTTTTGCCAATTTGATTAGATCAGCTATTTCATCAGCCACTGCTGCCAAGTAGTCACATGTATAATAACGACTATTAGTCCCTAACCTTAAGATATTAACGTCTCAACTCTCAACTAGGTCAAGCTGTTCACAAGTTAGGTGCCATTTTCAAAATTTTTGAACTATGTTGGACTTCAATATTACTGTAATTTAAGCCTAATTTACAAAATTCAGTGATATTTGTTTTCTTCTTCTTAAGTCTGATACATCCAAATACATATATTTTACGTTTCCAGCATTTGAATTAAGTGGCTAAATCAAAAACTTTTCAGTAACTTTTAGTTCGGTGGTTGTTTGATTTTCTCTTATAAAATTACTTTACTCTCTATTTGATTTATTTAAATAAGATCTAGAAAAGTACTTAGATAAGTTTGATGAGATAATTACAAAGCGTTTGATTAAATTCATAAATGTGCAAAAAGTGGGGCTGTTGGTTTATACATCACAAACTAGCAATTGTCTAAAAATGACAATGTTTTCAAGCTGAGTGGTAGCTAGATGAAAGCCATACTGCATAAGGCCACTCACCTGTTAGCGCCGAGTCAGCAGAGACTCTCCGAGTTTTCAAGTTCAATTATTAGATCCTGGTGGCCTTGGTGACATTGTCCGGAACATTTGGGCTGACTAAACTTGTTATTTTACATGAAACTTTTGGTCCTTAGCAGACAAACGAATAATTTTAAATGTAGGTTTGGTTCGATGATTTAAATGATTGAGTTTGGAAAAGCTTAAAAGTAATCAAATGACAGTGGAAAATTCTTCAAAATGTTTCTTAGAGCTGCAAATTGTTTTATGAAAGTCATGTCATGTCATGTTAGCTCCAACTTTTAAAAGTCATTTGAAGCATCTAATTGTTCATCTTTGCTATTAATATATTTCAGGTTTGCCTGCGGTGCTCCACTACTTTCCTTCTTGAGTTGGCCAGGATTATTCGGAGCAACCACCCAACTATTTTATTTATGTCTTAATTTGCTCTCAATTTATTATTTTTATTATAAATATTTATTATATATACTACGTGAGCAGGTCATATTTAGCAAGGGGACAGCTCAGTAAACATATAGGAAAATATTTTGTGAAGGAAGGAGGAAAAGACTTATGAGTTCTTCGTTCTAAAAATTCAACTTATCAATTGGTATCAGAGCCTAGTTCCAACAATGGAGACTAGGGGAAAAGCCCATCAATCTAATGCCGAGTAGTGAAGTCCAGGAAATCTTGAGCCGACATGAGTCTACCTTGCAGACAGTGCTCAATGAAATCCAATCTCTGCGTGCTTCCCAAACAAACCATACCCTTGCTGCCGAAATCAACCCTTTTGCACCAACAGAGTCCTCTCGAACCATAGCCCACACAACCATAGCCAATCATTCCCACTCACTTGACAAACATCCCCAACTTAAATTAACCTTTCCTAACTTTCACGGAGAAGACCTAACTGGGTGGATCTACAAGGCTGAGCAATTTTTTGAATTCCAAAAGGTGGAACTTGAACAGCCAGTGCAGCTAACTTCCTTTCACTTGGAAGGCATTGCCCTACAATGGCATCAGTGGATTACTAAATTTCGAGAGCCACTTACATGGGCAGAATTCAATAAGACACTCCTTCTGCGATTCGGACCAACGGATTACGAAGACCGAAGTTGAAACAAATAACTTCAGTGGAAACCTATCAAGAATCATTTGAAAAAATGTCACATCGAGTCGACAATCTCCTTGAGCAATTCCATGTTGGGTGTTTCATAGCAGAATTGCGAGATGACATCCAGTTAGATGTAAAGGTGAAACAACCGAGAACCTTACTCGAAGCCATAGGAATCGCCCGTTTGATCGAAGAGCGAAATAATCTACAACGGAAGACCAGTAGCAGCGGTACCTATAAAACCTCCAATACACCACCGTATCAGCAAGTTCAACCAACAACCAACATTCTTGGTCCTTTCCCAAATCAGAAGTCAAATTCAATTATACCTGTACTCCAAATTTTTGTGCAGGAGGTTAAAGAACGTCGCGAGCAAGGGCTCTGTTTCTATTGTGACGAAAAATATGTGCTCGAACATCGTTGCCAACGGTCGCAACTCTTTATGATAGAAGACTATTCTGCATAAGAAGAGGAAGAATAAGGGCCCGTAGGCAATGAACAAGAATCCCTTAAGTCGTTGCCCGAAATCTCTTTTCACGCTATGTTAGGAGCCAGTGATCCTCACCCTTCGCATGGCTGGAAAAATAAAAAATCAAAAGGTTACGGTGCTCATCGATGGCGGTAGTACGCACAACTTTATTGACCAAACAATCGTCAAGAGGCTAGCTTTGCCCATAATGCGTGATTGGTTCTTTCAGGTGATAGTAGAAAATTGTGAAAAAATTGAGTGTGTTGGCCGGTGTCAAAACCTTACGTTGAATATCCAAGGTCATTCCATTGAAGTTGATTTTTATGTCTTGCCAATTGCTGCCAGTCTAGTAGTCTTGGGAGTACAGTGGTTGGAAACGTTAGGTCCAGTCGAAATTGATTATCGTAAACTCACCTTATCCTTCGCTCAGAAGGGACAACAACATCTATTACAAGGATTGCGTCGAACTCACCTCGAGCCTTTGAATGATAGTGAACTTCAACAATTAATTGGGGTGGGATTTTATCTACAGTTATTAACCTTACAGGATACAGATTCTTCTACTCAACTTTTCAACAAAAATACTAACTGTTCAGAGCTCCACCAAAAGATGCCACATGAAAAAATATATGATGATTCTAATGAACGTACTCAACCTTTATCCTTGAGGACAAGAACACTTTTAGGGGGATAGAATAATATGTCCACATGCAATCCATGTGAAGGAATAAGGCTACTCACTCTGTTTTACTATTTTTATTTTGCTATTAATTATTATTTGTTATTTGAAGTGGTTATTGTAATTGTTGACTTGTTCTATAGTGGATAAGGTTAATGAGGTTTGGGTGTTGGAGTAAGTGGCTTAAAATTACCGTTAGTGACAATTAGCTCCCTGTTACAATTTTTTTCTTTTTCTTGATTCTCTCTCTTTCTTAGGATTTCTTCTTTTTCCAAGATAAAAATCATGAAAAACATGTATTATCTCAAATTTTCTTCTTAAGAAAAAAAAATCTATATCAAGAACTTTTCAATTTGAGGTAAATATTTCATCCATTCATAATGTTTCAAAATTTGATACGTAAGTTATGATGCTTTCATGGTGATAATAAGTGAAAGAGAAGTAAGAATCGGTAAATGTAGTAAGAAATCAAAGAATTTATGAAGAAAAAGGTAAGATAGTATAATATTTAGATTTGTGGAAATTAAGGTTTATGAAATTATTAGTTTTTATGTGAAATTGAATGTGATATTATATGATGGTGTGTGTAAAAATGTGAAAAATATTAGAAAATGAAAGAAAAAATGTATGAACACCATTATGAAAAATTTGGCCATAATGATATATATTGAATTATTGAATTTTTGTTGATTATTGAATGCATATTTGCATGATGATATGTGTAGCAATGTGGAAATTGCTAACAAAATTTTAAAAAAAAATGTATGAACACCATTATGAAAAATTTGATCATAATGGTGTGTATTGAATTGTTGAGTTTTAGTTGATGATTGAATGTATATTTGCATGATGATATGTGTAGCAATGTGAAAATTGCTAGACAATGGAAGAAAAAAAAATGCATGGGAACCATTGTGGAAATTTCAGTCATAATGATGTTTAATTATTAGAAAGCTTATGGATGATGGAAATGATAGCCATCATGCATAATGTTATTTATAACGACTTAGAAATATAAATTTAGTTAGAGAATTAGAGAAAAATGTAATGTAATCTAAGTGGTGGAATTTGACCATTATTTATATGTATGATGAATATTAATAATATTATGAGTTGATATATGAATATGTGTTATGTTATGAGTAAGTTAGTATAATACATCACCTTGGCAGCATACAATGCTAAATGAGGTCTTCTAAAATACCATTATAGCATTGTATGTTTTAATTATATATATATATATATATATATATATATATATATTATATAGATACATAGGTATGTATCCATAGAGTAATTTAGTTTATTACATATTATGAAATTGCATAAATTGAGTAAAAGAATGGTATGAAATATTGGAATAATATATTTTTTAATATTTCATAGTTTTATTAATGAGATGGAATAACTGATTTAATATTTTGTAGATTTATTATATATTTATGGTATGACTATATTTAGCCTGCATGACATATGTATTTTCATGATTGGTACTGATTAATGATGATAGCATGCATTATTTATGAAAATGCATGGTTTTGAATTGTGTCTTAATAATAATGGTTACAAAAGATGAAAATGTATAATTTAGGCTAACAATGGATCAATAGAATATAATTTAAACAATCTGAATAAAATAAATTTTTGGTGTGTTGAATGAGGATTGTGTCAGAAATTTGGCTATGATCCATAGCTATTCTAATTATGATCGGTCTAGAATAAACATAAAAAAATTAAAAAATAAAAAAAAATGGAATGATTTCGATGACAATCTGCAATTAAAAATGCATACCAAAAATGCAGATCATTATAATGTTTTTAGGCATATTCTAAGAAATATATGTCAATATAAATATAAGGATAAAAAATTGACAAAAAAGGTAAATTGCTATTCCTTAGCATAAATTATCTTTAATTTAATTATTGTATTATCTTACTAAATAATATGATTTGTTCAACCTTTATTAGTATTTCCATTTTTTTAAGTAAGAGTAAAATGATAATAGTTCTGAGGAATACAGTCGAGACATAATTTTTTGGAAAGAACAAACTTTTGTAAGATTTAGCTTGTTGATATAAAATATTATTATTTTATCCGTACCTCCTTTAATAAAGACCAAAATAATGCATTATATTATATTTTTAAAATAATATATACTTATAAATATTTTAGAAGCATATAAGTAATGATTATAGAATTGGTTAAGGACTGATGTGAAATAAAAGATTTGGGAGTGTAAATCTATTTTTTTGAAGGTAGTGTATGTCCAATTCTATAATAAAAATCTTATAAAAATTTTTCTAAAAATATTATTCATTTGGTTAGTTATTCCTTATATGGTCAATTTTCTATAACTTAAATTAGGGCAACAAATAAAATTTTATTTTCTTTTAAAGGCAAGTAATGTAATCTTTATTGAAAAAAATAATTTTAATCCTTACTCATTTTATTTTCTATTATTGGATACCATACGAGTAATAAGAGGAAGTTGTTACAAGATCATAAATCTTGGTATACATGAATTTATCTAATTAAAAAGAGATTTGAGGCATTTGAGTGTTTTTGAGAGTTTGTGATACTAACTAAAAACCAATTTGATCGAAAGGTTAAAGTGTTGAGAATTGATAATGAAGGAGAGTTTGTGAATAACTTGTTTAAAGAGTTTTTATTAAAAAAAAGACATTATTCACTAAACTATTTGTCCTTACACTCTAAAACAAAATAGACTAGTTGGACGGAAAAATAAACATATTAGAGATGGCAAGAATTAGTTCTATCACAATGTACCTAAAGAGTTTTAAAAGGAAGTTATTCTCACAGTTACAGATCTTATTAACTGAACTTTGTCTATGGTTTTGAAAAAAAAACCAATTGAAATTGCCTAAAGTACCTAACCGGACTTGTCCTATCTTAGAATTTTTAGATGTGTATGTTATGTACATATTTCGAGTTATTCAACAGATAAATTAAGTGAAAGGAGCAGTAAATACATCTTTTTAGATTATTGTGTAGACAAATATATCTCTAGGAATGTTACTTTCATAGAATATGACTCATATTTTAATAGGACTAGTAATGAAAAAGGTGAAGTGGAGGATCCACTTCCTTTAGACATAATACACAAGTATCTACCACCATCTAGTAACATAGTTGGTAATCATGACTAAGACTTGAGTAGTGATAAAGTAAAATCACAAAATCAAGTGTCTAATGCAAGTGAAACCAACAACAAAGTTAAGATGGGCATTCACCTAGTGAAGTAAGAGAGGATTTATCTTTATCATCCAGTAGAATTAGATAAAAGGATAAAAAAGATGAAACACCTAGGGATGATGAACATTCGAATGTTCAGATAGAGTTACCATTGAATAAACAAGATGGGCCATCTATTAATACATGAAGTGATGGAGCATGTTACACCTATACAAGGCCAAAATACCCCACTTAGGAGATCTCAAAGATTTCGGTAATAGATGAAGAATTAAGTATTTTTCTATAGTAATAAAGTAACCGCACACTTTTTTGACTACTACTATACCTTAAGAAATGTAAAAGAGAGTTTTAAAGCTTTTTTAACTAAAGTAAATGCCATTAAAGATCCTAATAAATTGGAGGAAGTTAGAGAATCGTCAGTATGGAGGCAAACCATGCAAGAAGAATTAGATGCTTTAGTTAAAAATAATACATAGGGAATTACCACCTTTATCTTTGGGAAAGAAGGTTGTAGGATATAAATGGGTGTATAAGACTATTAAATAGTGATGAAACATTGGATTGTAACATCCTTAAATTTAGGCATTATTTTCCCTAGTGAAGAAAAGATAAAAGTTATGAGAAAATTGCAAACTTGTATAGTGCGAGTTTGTAACATTTTTAAATTTAGGTGTCATTTAAAAACCTTGGCGAATATGTTTTTATCGTATTTTTGTTGTAGTTATTAATTATTTAAGTAGAGAAATATAGAAGAGAAGTTTTGAAAACATGTTGGGAAATTCTCATTTTAAAAAAATGAAGATGAATTGAATTAGAGAATAATGAGTTTAAAGTTGTATAATAGAGATTATTGAAGGAAAAGAACCCTGTAAATGCAAATTGTCATTTTTCTGAAAATGATAAAATTATCAAATCGCTAAGGATTGAAAGGACTTCACTAGAAGTTGAGCATTCCAAAATCTTTGAAATATTATAAATAGGACATAAGAAAAAGTATAATTGAATTTGGATGTGAATTCCCTTAAAAATGACAAAAAGACAAAAATGACAAATTTTGCTCAATGGGGACAAAATAATAATTTCATATGGAATCAAAGGGTAAAGTGGGGAGTTAAATAAAATGAAAAATCTTGAATTTGTTATAAAATACAAGCTTATTGTGATAAATTCAAAAAGACACACTGAAGATTCATTAAAAAGGTGAAGGGCAAAATAAAAAATTTACCTATTAGTATATAAAAACCAAGTGCTAGAAATTTTTGCAATTTTCTTCTTCTTCAAGCCAAAAATCTAATGCTCTCTCTCTTAGTCTTAGGTTTTCTTTCTTTTTCAAGCCAAAAATCACGAAAAATAAGTGTCATCTCAAATTAATCCTTAAAGAAAAAATGTTCTATATCAAGAGTTCTTCAATTTGAGGTAAATATTTCATCCATTTATAATGTTTTAAAATTTGATATGTAGCTTATAATACTTCCGTGATGACAATAGATGAAAAAGAAGAAGAAATTGATGATTGTGGCAAGAAATTAAAGAATTTATGAAGAAAGAGGTAAGATTGCATAATATTTAAATTTGCAAAAATTAGAGTTTATGAAATTATTTGTTTTTATATGAAATTGAATGTGTATTGATATGATTGTGTGTAAAAATGTAAAAAATGCTAGAAAAATAGAAGAAAAAATATGTGAATATCATTATGGAAATTTTGGTGATAATGGTTTATATTCAATTATTGAATTTTGATTGATAATTAAATGTGTATTTATGTAATGGGATGTGCAAAAATGTAGAAATTAGTGAAAATGAAGGAAAAATATGTGGACACTATTATGAAAAATTGCCCATGCTGGTGTATATTGAGTTGTTTAGTTTTGGTTGATTGTTGAATGTATATTTTCATGATGATATGTGTATCAATGTGAAAATTGCTAGAAAATGATAGAAAAATGCATGAACACCATTACGGGAAATTTGATAATAATGGTGAATGTTTCATTGTTGAATTTTGGTTGATGATTAAATGAGTACTTGCATAATGAAATCTGTGAAAATTGCCAAATGAAAGAAAAATGTATGAACATTATTATGAAAAATTTGGCCATAATAATGTATATTGAATTATTGAGTTTTGATTGATGATTAAATATATATTTGCATGATGACATGTCAAGCAATGGAAAAAAAATGTATGGAAAATATTATGGAAATTTTGGCTCTAATGATGTTTACTTGTTAGAAAGATTGTGAATGATAGAAATGGCAGTCATTATGCATAATATTAAATGTAATGACTTAGACATATAAATGTAGTTTGAGAATGAAAGAAAAATATAGCAAAATCTAAGTGGTGGGATGTGACCATCATGTGTATGTATGATGAATTTATGCAATATTATGAATTGATATATGAATATGTGCTATGTTATGAATAAGTATGATACATCACTTCGTCGATATATAATACTGAATAAGATATTCTGAAATACCTTTATATTGTTGTATATTTTAAATATATAATTATATATATATATATATATATATTATCTTTAGGCACATGGATATGTATCCATAAAGTAATTTGGCTTATTGCATGTAATGAAATTGCATAAAGTGAATAAATAAATGGTGTGGCATATTAGAATAATGATTTTTTTTATAATATTCCATAGTTATAATAGGGTATCCATAAATATGATGAAGTGTTGAATGGAATAGATTGTTAAAACAATGAGTTTTCTATTGTTGAATGAAATGGAATGTTAGAACAATAAATTTTCTAACATTCCATAGATATAATAGAGTTATAATGAATGTAGAAAAATTATTTCATATGATGGAATTATGGGTCCTATATAGAAATGTGTAATTTTCTTTTTAATTCTCTATTTAAAAAGTCTTATGAATGAGATGGAATAAATGATTGCATATTTCGTTTATTTATTATACGTTTATGGTATGACTATATTTAATCTACAAGGTATATGTATTTTCATTATTGATGATGACTGATGATAACAGTATGCATTATTTGTGAAAATACATGGTTTTAAATGAATAAAAAATTGTGTATTGATAATAAGGGTTATAAAAAAAAGAAATGTATAATTTAGGTTAACTATGGATTAGCATAACAGAATTTGTACAATCCCAACAAAATAAATTTTAGGTGTGTAGGATGAAGATTGTGTCAGAAATATGGCCACAATCACTTGTTAGTCTAATTATGATTGGTTTAGAATAAACAGAAAACATAATTAAAAAAAGAAAAGAAAAAAGAACAGAAATGGAAAGATTTTGATGATAATCTACATTTGAAAGTACATAGTATGATGCAAATGATTTTGATAAGTCTAAGCTTATGTTTAGAAATATGTGTTGACATAAATATAAGGATGAAAAATCGGCGAAGAGGATAAACCACCATTTCCTAGCGGGAATTATTTTTTATTTAAGTATTATATTATCTTACTAAGTAATGTGATTTGCTTATTTTTTATTATTATGTCCATTTTTTTTTAAGTAAGGGTAAACGACAGTAGCTTCAAGGAATACAGTCAAGACATGATTTTTTGGAAAGGACAAATTTTTTGTAAAATTTGGTTTGTTAATGTAAAATATTATTGTTTTGTGCATGTCCACTTTAATAAAAACCAAAATAATGAATTGTGTTATGTTTTTAAAATAATATATGTTCATAAATATTTTGAAAGCATATATATAATGTTTATGGAGTTGGTTAAAACGAGGCATGAAATAAATGATTTGAGAATGTAAATATATCCTCTTATAAGTAGTGTAAGTGCAATTGTATAAGAGATTTCTTGCAATTTTTTTAAAAAAATACTATTTGGTCAATTAGTATTCATATAATTAATTTTTCTATAACTTAAATTATGACAACAAATAAAATTTTATTTTTTTTAAAAGCATGTAATATGATTTTTATTAAAAAATAATAATAATTTTAATCTTCATCTATTTTATTTCCTATAATTAAAGAAGGTATTACAAAGTTACAATTCTACTATGAAGTAATCGATCACGATCAATTAAATTCAACTATTAACTTTTAGAAGAAAATATGTCCACGCTTGTGGAGTCAACTATTAATTTTATCATTTTATATTTTAAATTTTGTAAATTATATTTAAATTTTATATTTTATTTTCATATTTTGATTTCTACGTAATTGCATTAAATTTTAATTAGAGTACCTTTTTATAAATACATAAAGAAGACTGTGTTGATTCTACTTTCACTGTTTTTGTTAAAAATCAAAATTTGACCGATTAGTTTCTATCAAAAATCACACATATAGTAGCTTATGATATTCTCCATATATAGTCTTTATAGCTGGCATTGAGTTTCTCCACCATGTATGAAAGGTTATTGTTATGGTGCTCCTTAAGTGTTAAAATGGAAAGTAATTATCTTAGTTGGAATATGGGTACGAACAAGATTTTAGACATATTATGCTCTATAAATGATTGCATTCCTTACCTTAAATACTTACATTCTCTCTAATATGCTCTTAAACCTAGTGTGTGTAAACGATGTCTGCATCTTTTGTTTTATTCTCTCATTGATGTTGGTCAAAATACCATTTTGCCACCCCTTTTATTCTTAAAAAAATGTCCCGTTACCCCTTTGACATATATTCGTCGATTTCAATTTTGATAATGAATTTAATTGCCCCCCCTAATTTCTAACGTTAAAGGAGTTATCATGTATTTAAATTTTTATTTTTTGAAAAAAGAAGAGATGGCAAACTGAAAATTTTTCCCGTCTTTTCCATATTTACAGACTTTCAAATAAGGTCATGAATCTTATTACCTTAAAAGCTAGATGCATTAATTAATTAATTTTCTGCTTAGAACTTGTTATATATCTGCACTCCTGCTTGTACTCACACAATGAATTTCTCTTCCTCTTATTGTGTTTATAATATTTTCCATATTACGCAAGGCGTATGCGTACTTCTTGTTCATCGGAGAACATTGTGTTTGTGCTAGAGCAAGATGGAGAAACTATTACTAAGAGGAAAGTGCCATTATCGACTTTGGTTAGTCATTCCTTTCTCATTTCTTTTATGCGTGCTGTTGCTTCCCGTCGATTATTCGTCTTCAATCATCAGTAGTAGACATTATTTTGATTATGCCAGTTTCCAAGACTTTCCATCTCGTAATTTTAACATTACCCCACTTATTTGTAATTTTACTTTCGGAACAACAACCACCAAAACGAATATATGTATCACCGAGGCCGAGCAGTTGGTTGGTAATCAAGTAAATAATAATAATAGCGGTACACTATCAATTTGTTCAGATTCATGTTGTGGTCGATACATTTATGTTCATGATCTCCCAAGCCGGTTCAACGATGACTTACTTATCAAGTGCAAATCACTTAACAAGTGGTTTGATATGTGCCCTTACTTGGAAAATTCATGCCTTGGTCCCCAAGTAAAAAATCCGAAAGGAGTTTTATCGAACAATAGTTGGTTTTCAACAAATCAATTCATGTTAGAAGTCATTTTCCGTAAGAGGCTGAAGCAATACAAGTGTTTAACAAATGATTCAACTAAAGCTTCAGCGATTTATGTACCATTTTATGCTGGCCTCGATGTTGGTCGATATCTCTGGGATTATAACACTTCTATGAGAGATTCTTCTGCTATTGATTTAGCCCGATGGCTTGCTAGTAAACCTGAATGGAAGCGAATGGAGGGTCGAGATCATTTTTTTGTAGCAGGTAGGATTGCTTGGGATTTTCACAGACCAACCGACAACGATGTTGACTGGGGCAGCAAATTAACTTATTTACCTGAATTTATGAACATGACAATGCTTTCAATTGAATCAAGATGTGGGACTTATCAGACTAATGAATTCGCCATACCATATCCGACATATTTCCATCCGTCAAGTGAAAATGAGATAGTTGGATGGCAAAATAGTATAAGAACTCGGAAAAGGAATTATTTGTTCTCCTTTGCCGGTGCCCCAAGACCTAATATGAAAAATTCCGTCAGGGGCGAGATTATCAGTCAATGTTTAGCGTCAAAGAGGATTTGCAAGCTACTTGACTGTTCTCCTGGTATTGGAAACAATTGTGAGGATCCGGTTGAAGTAATCAAGGCGTTTAAAGATTCTGTATTTTGCTTACAGCCCCCGGGTGATTCCTACACCAGGAGATCAACTTTTGATTCCATTCTGGCTGGATGCATTCCGGTTTTCTTCCATCAGGGCTCTGCATATGCTCAATATCAATGGCATTTCCCGAAGAACCACAGTAAATATTCTATTTTCATACCGATGAATGATGTAAAGAGTGGGAAAGTCAAAATTACTGAAGCTTTGCTTGCAGTTTCAAAGGATGAAATATGGAGTATGAGAGAAGAGGTAATAAGACTTATTCCGAAGATCGTATACGCAGATCCGAGGTCTAGCTTGGAGTCATCACTTGAAGATGCGTTTTCTATAGCAGTTAAGGGAGTTGTAGAGAGAATTAACAATGTTAAGAAATTAATTAAGGAGGGGAAGGATCCAAGCATTGGTTCTGCACATGAGAACAATTGTCATGGATAATGGGAAACAATAATTTTCAAGATTTGATGTTGTGGCATTTATAAAATCTCATATAATTAATTTGGATGTTTATTTCCTAAAAATGATTTAAAGTATTATCAATTTTTTTTGTTAAATAAATTTTATTCGTTGAATCGATTAGCACCCACTAGAATTGTTAAATATGTTACATATAAAGTATTGACTTTTTTTTTCTTGATTTTCAGTCAATTGTATAATTAAGACAAATTCCTGGTGGGCATAGCATTTTTCTCGTCCACATGTTGAAGATGGTTTGAAGGTCATTAGTTTGACATGATCTATACACACACATATTCATTGATACAATATTTTTCATTCACTAATGTCATTTCTTTCTTTCTTTCTTTCTTTTGTCAACCAGTTTCCATTTCGCTATTTTCATTCAAATAATTTCCTTTGTTTTTATTTTGAAAGCACAAAAGCTATTTGATCCGCTTTTACGGGATACTAATTTTTCTACTTCACTAAAATTGTAAATTAAGAGCGATAACTACATATATAACTCGGTATTTGAATCCCTTAAATTGTTATTATTGCCATTAATGTAAAATTTAATATTTCATATTTTCAGTCCTTACCCTTGATTGGAACATGGGACGATTTGTTAAAACTTTTGTTTTTTTTATTTCACACAATTTTTGTAATTATAAATAATCAAATGCTCTAAAACAAATGTAAAAGGAACTGATCAAGTCTATACTGTATACTTACATTGATGAAGGCTTTGCATCTCATCCAAAGAATTAACAAAATATATAATCCTATATACCTAAGTATCTCTGAATTTAAAAATATCAAATGCTAAAAAAATTAAAATAAAAAAAAATAGTTAACCTTTCATGCTTCTCTTGTTGATAACTCATAAGTGGAAAGTGGAAGTAGGGGTAGGCAGAACCAAACCAAATCAAACCGATTTAGAAATATATTAGTTTAGTTTCAATTTTTTTTAAAAAAAATTAACAAATAGTTGTCGGTTTAATTTGTTTAGGCTTAGTCTAAATCGAATTGAACTAAACTGATAAAATCAATTCTTTTTTTATTTGAGTTCAAACCGAGCTAAATTGATATATTTGGATCAGTTTAGTTTGTTGTGTCCTTTATTATTGATTCAGCTCAATTTGAATCAAATCAAAACCAATAACTTAAGTTCGGTCTATAATCCATATCACACTTAAAAAATATCAAATAAATATGTAGATATTATAATAAATATTTTGTATTTTTGTCAATTTCTGATGAATACTAAAATGTAAGAAATTTAGATAAAATTATATTATTTTTGAATATTTATAGTTCAAATGTGATTATAATAGGATTTGAGGTTATTTTGTAAATTTATGAAAACATTTTATAAATAGTCAATAATTTTATTATTTTCATATAAACTTACAAACTCTTTCTTTATATTTTTTTGACTAATTCTTCGACAAAGCATGGCTTCTAATTGACATGATTTTCAAAGCATACAATCTACTCGACGTTGCCATTTACAGCCATCAACTTCACCTCAATATGAGCTCTAACATTCCATCAAATTCCATTTAAAGTTTTAGAATCTTTTTAACTTTACTTTTTGGCCAACTCTATCATCTTCTTAAGAAACTAAGCACATTGATAGAATTACCTCAATAAGTAAAACAAAAATAATAAAAAAAATATTATCCAAAAATGAAAGAAATGATGTGTAATAACATGCATTAAACATAAGTTTGGTTTATTAAAGCATTTTCACAAACACTTGAATTGCCAAAATGCATACATCACATATAGCATAAATTTTCACCGTGGATAAGTTTTATCATGCTAGAATACATGGATGATGTGTAACATCCTTGAATTTAGGTATTAATGTCCCCAAGTGAAGAAAAGATAAAAGTTATGAGAAAATCGCAAACTTGTACAATGCGAATGCAAGACTCGCACAATGTGAGTTGGACAAAATGTGCATGACTAGAAGACAAACATTCGCACGATGCAAGTGAAGAGCTTGTACATAGTGAGTGGGACAAAATGTGAAAATATTGTGCTCACACAATGTGAGTATAGTTCGTAGGTAGCAAGTGAGATAATTCACACACTACAAATAAGGACTTGCACGGTGTGAATGAGAGAGATTATGTACTCACAGTGATAGAGGATAAAATTATCATTTTAGAAAAATTTTGATAGATAGAGTTAAATACTAATAATATAGGTTGATATAATAGAGATTATTAGAAAAAAAGATAGATTGAATAACTTTTAAAATACAAATTCTTGTCATGTTAACTAAAAAGGACAATTTTACCAAAAAAGATGATCCATATTTAAAAATGTGTGCCATAATGTGGATCATGATGATATGTTTAGGCATATGCTCATAAATATATGTTGACATAAGTATAATCATAAAAAACCACCATTCTCTAGTAGGAACTATCTCTAATTTAAGTATTATATTATTTTACTACGCAATATGATTTGCTCACTCTTTATTGTTATATCTATTTTTCAAGTAAGGGTAAAATAACAATAGTTTCGAAGAATGCAGCTGAGGTATGATTCTTTGAAAAGGATAAATTCTTGAAGAACTTAGTTTATTAACGTAAAATGTTATTTTTTTTTCATACTCACTTTAATAAAGGCTAAAATAATGGATTGTATTATATTTTTAAAATATTATATGTTCATAAATACTTTAAAAGCAAATAGATAATGGTTATGGGGTTAATTAAGAAGTGGCATGAAATAAATGATTTTGGGAGTGTAAATATATTTTCTTACAAGTAGGGTATGCCCAATTATATAACAAAAATCTTGCAAATTTTTTTCTAAAAATACTATTTATTTGGTTATTTTTTCATAATTTAAATTATGGCAACAAAAAAAAATCTTATCTTTTTAAAAAAAGCATGTAATTTAATTTTTATTAAAAAAAAACTTTAATCTTTACCAATTTTATTTCCTATAATTAGATACCATATAAATAAGAAGAGAAAGATATTACAAGAAGCATATATCAAAAACAATTAATTAAAGTTATGTTAATAAACTCGTAAGTATTATTCAAAAACAAATTAATTCAAATATCTTATAAATCATGTTTCCATAATAAAACCATATTCACAAATAAATATATATTTTAACAAAAACTACTAAAACATACAACTTTGAAAAATTAGATTAAAAAACAAGAAAACATTCATATTTTCACTCATTAAATCAAATCAAATATAATTATTCAAAATCAGGTTTAACCACTCACACACTGTTTGAAATCCTTATGGCTAGTTTGTTTATGGTGGAGGGTCTTGCAAAAAATCTATGACAATTGAAACATAACAGCTTCGTCAAAAATAATAAGCAAATTTGCAATGTCTCTATCTTAGTCCTTGTGCATGATATTTATGCATCTAATATATCATTAGAAAGCTATACATGTCTAGTTTCATATGAAAGGACAGAAAGAAAGTATTAAACCTACAACAGTGAGCATAGAGTTGCAGCATCAAAGGCTCTTAAAGAATACAAGACTAGAGATAGAAATTATTATGTCACCACAATAAAATTGTAGGATATTATAGGTTCTTTGAATGTCAAAAATCATCTAATTGTTTGCTTGAGCCAATTAATCATTTATTTATGCCCGATTTTTGAGTTTTATGAGTCTAATTTTTAACTCTTAACTATAAATACAAGTTATTTCACATATTTATAAGATTTTGATCATTGTTTCAAGCATCCAAAGCACTTACAAATATACTTTGAGTTTCAAAGCTATTGTTAAGCTTACAAATTGTTATAAACACGTCATATATCTAATTTACATGCGTATACTTTCTATTGTTAAAATGATTCTTTGAGGTGTAAATTTTATTTGTAATCTTTTCTTTTCTACAAGTATAATGTTAGGACCCATAAAAGGATACCTTTTCTAAGTTGTGAAGAAAATACCTTCTCAATAACTTCCAAGAAGCGTTGGGAGTAGCCTGTGGGGTCAACTGCAGATATAGATATGGAATCAAATTGAAGAGATTTGTATGCATGTTCAATCTTCTTAGACATGCACTCGCAATGTATCAAATTATTCCAAGGTATAGAAACAAAACATTGATGAAATAGATATCCCTGCTTCCCTGGAATCAGCTCTGCCCTTTGCCGACATGTTCACTCGTAGCTTGAATCTGCTGTTTCACAAACAGTATTTTTAAGAAGACAAACAACAAGGCCCACGTACTGAGTCTCTTAATATCCGAAGCTAACTCCCATTCTGTCAAGTGCATATTTAGAATATTCCACATTGTTATGCACTTAATTCAATATGAAAGAGATGAACACAGACAAAGCTGAAGGAGAAAACTCACAAACCCGTTCATAACTTGCTGTGCAAAGGCGAAGTAGATCAACTTCAGCATCATATGCGGGCAATCGGGCTATTGTCGGCTTGTGGGTAGTTGGAGATTTCATCTTCCAGACAATTTGACATAGCACCGCCCAAATTTTCAAATCAAATTATTAGCCCAATAGATGACACTACTGTGCAAGTTAGAAATATAAAGTTGAGGAGTAATCATTTTTAACATAATTTTTTAAATTAAAACCAATTTATGAATTTAAATTAATATAAAATAATAAAAATAATAAACACAACACAATATCATATACAATCATATCAAATTTAAATTTAAAATTTTTAACGCACAAATTTGTTATAATATAATAAATTCTTTAAATAATTATAATGTACTAATTAATTTAATTATATTTATCATATATTAAAAAATAATTAATTTTATTTAAAATAAAATTAATTAATACCTATATATATATAATATCATAAATATTATAAAAATATATATTAAATAAATAATATAATTATAATTTATTTAACTATTTATCATTTATGCTAAATTAAAATTTTAATTTTTAACACAATTATAAACTAAGTCAAATTCGTATTAATTTCAATTTAACATAACACAAATATAATCCTATAAAATAATTTAACCCTAATTAATATAATATTAATTGTTGTCTGTTGTTTATTCAAGTGCTTGCAACAAGCAATGGCTTGTGAAAAAGTTATTCCATGCATGAGATTTTTATTTATTATAGATTTGTGTATAAAAACCACCACTTCAAACTTTACAACACATTTAACAATACCAACTAATACAACAAACAAACCTGAAAATGCAAATAAACAAATTAAATGAGTACAAGTTTTACAACAGATGCCACTTATCGAGGTAACTGTACAGATTTTACAACATCCAGGCGTGCATCCAGGAAGGTAGGCGCGCTCATTTAATCTCCAGCAGATCACAACCCGACACAACAATTTCCCCGCGGTTGTGTTCGCTCAACATCAAAAAGTGGTTCAAAATTGGACCTCGGCCATCATTACTGTCCTTTCCACTTCAAATCTTCTGTACATAACATAAAATCTACTTTTTAGTAGACTCTGAGTCATTACCCCTCCGTTGTGATTCCACACGATCAAGTCGGGCTGATCTCCAAGAATGGGAGTTAGCTGATTTAAGCAACATGCCAAGTGATGAAGAGCATGTTGCTCTAACAGTTGCATCTGTTGATCGACTCATCTTCCCCACCAACATTCCAAATACCTAAAGATAGATAAAATAAGTAAATTTCAATTTTTTTTTCAGCTATGATTCCCAATTGACAGTAAAAGCATCTGAGAATGACCTGTGCATAGTAATGAGAGAAAATTTGTTGATCATCAGAAAGGGAGAGAATGCTACTGGAGAAGTAAATAGCATTCGCCTGAATTATTGGCCAAGGTGCTTCAAAACCCTGAACCATCAAGATTTAAGCATTCATTCTTATGTAACATATCCATGAACAAAAATACAATAGTGTTCTAGCAGTTTCCTGCACCGAGGACAGCTTATAAGACACTAAATTTTGACAGCTAAGCAAGAGTGTACTCTAAATGATTTGTGATAAATTGTCGGTAGCAGCTGGTGTAGCAAAAACAGAGGGGGATGGGGTAGAGCGAATGTTGAAGGTGAACAAAATTATATTTAGAAGATTGAATTAGATAAAGAAGTAAAAATAAAATAAATACAAAAGAGTTAAAACATAGCATTTCAAGAGTAGAAGAAATCAAGTATCATAATATTTAACTACAGCACATTTACCTTTTTCCCTTATAATCTTACAAGCTACAATAAGTATGTGTAAGTCAACAGTATTACTGGCATAACCCATAATCCATAATTCATAATTCAAAAAGATGATTAGACAAGTTGTACATTAATATGTTGGTACAAGTTGAACTCTCTGTGAGTGAACAAGATGCTGTGGGATCAAATCTTACCCACAGCAAGGGATTTAAAGTGGTTATAGAAAGAATAAAGAGCGAGAGACGGGCCCGCATAGATGTGCTGAAGGAAAGATATTAATCTAGTGGGTAAGATCTCTCACGAGAGTACAAGATGCAGTGGGATCAAATCTTACCCACAGCAAGGGATCTAAGTGGATATGGAACAAATAAAGAATGAGAGAAGGGCCCACATAGATGTGCTGAAGACAAGATATTAATATGATTGATCCAACAAATAAACAGTATATGCTTTCCTACAATAAGGTTCGTAAGAAACTGAGGAGAGAACATCTAATGATCACAAGGTAGGTGAGAAAACCCTTGGATGTGCTATGCAAACAAGTACTCCACAACCCTATGGAATAGGGGTATCAGTTAGGCATAAAACAAAATAGAACTTCCTCACAGATATCTGTTGTTATCAGAAAAATCCAAACCTGTATTGCTGATACCACATAATTAGCTATTCTGGATGAAAGATGCTGAACAAACTGCCTTGTGAGATCTCTTACAAAATCTTCATAGTCACTTCTGCAGAAGTGAAGAAATTTTCAATCAAAATGAAGCACAAGAGATCCCAAGTTATGTACACAATTTTAGATTTAAGATTGACAAAAGCATACCTATGATCAGAATTAAAACAATGCGAGCTGAAGACACCAACTGTTCCTTCCATTTCCATTAGAGGGGCAATTTGTTTGAGGGTATTCTATTCATTAAGAAAACATGTATTATGTCAAGGGTTTTCCATCAAGCCTCAAACAAAAAGTTAAAAGAGGCTAGTAATCACTTACTCGACAAGCCCGTCTAACGTTAAGATCATCATCATAGAGATGCAAAATCAAGCGTGGGAGAGTAGCATGTATCTGAGAATAAATACACTAGATTGAGTGACACGTTAAATGAAAAAGAAATCTCCAGTAATGAAATTGAGAACATGTAAAACATAATTGTAATGCACAAGTGATATCAAAAGGAAGAAAAAGGAAAGGTAAAGAAAATATATCAATTAAATATGGGCATTTCAATTTAACAATCATATTTTTGCAGCTTTCAGCAACAAAAGAAATAAGACTATTTTTCATGAAATATTGACATTGATGGTCTTATAACACGAAATAGTAGTGCCGTAAAAGTATTTCTCATGTCAACATCGCCTTATGTTCATTTATCACAGGTGACTTCCAACATCTTTAATCAACAAGGGAAACTTAAATCTCTAAAACTTATGAAGCATTTTCCTTCAGTCTTATCAAGTTTAACAACTAAAATTTCATGTTGATATTTTGAAGAGTCTTAAAAAAAGCCATTAAATCTGGTGGAGCTCAATTTGCTCATCTTAATCAAAAGATAGTTAATAGTGCCATATGAAGTTGACAAAATTTGCTTTTCAAAAACCACATGAAAGAGTACCAAGGGTATGCTTGAGGTTGAGGGGATGCTGATGCTTTGAACCTACAGCTATTTTAGGATAGAACCACAGAATATCAAATTAGAAGTGCAAAAGTGAGTGATCTCCATAAAATCATATGTTTATCAAACATTTTAGCTGAAGGGGTGTGGAATCACATCAGAAGCAAAACAATACCAAACAACGCATATGAATGCCCAGCTTACCTCCAAAAGCTTATGAGCATATGGGAGGCAGCTAAAAAATAGTATTGAAACTCTAACAAACTCTATGTTGAATTTGATAGGCATGGCTGAATTGGTTGTATTTTAAATTAATAAACTGGGAAGGCTTCTCAAAATCAAATACAAAACCTCTTGATCAATTAAGTTTTCATTCCATCTACAATTACAATCAGTCTTGCTAACTTAAGCTTACAAAAGAAGCCTGCATAATGGTATTTAAATTCTAATGCCTGACATTCTAGATAAAAATATATCCAAAAAAGGCCTATTCCACCTAGGCAATAATTTGCAATCATGGACCTTCTAAATCTAAAACTCGTAATACAACAAAATGAACTAATGCACTAAAGGATTCCTAGAGACAAGATCAGAGTATTTAAAAACCTGCTCTAGAAACGTCTCGTGCTGTACCCCATCTCCAAAGTTGCTCAGCACCCCAAACGCTGCAAAAGCATTTGCTCGCATCCTCACATTCATGCATACCTTTTACAATTTTTTTTTGTTTAAAAAAAAGTAGCAATATTAATTGATATATAGCTTAATAAAATCGATAACAAACAAAACAATATGCAACACCATATCAAATGAAAAGAAATCAAACCACCTTATGTTTGCACTAATTGCAACCTCAGAATGCTGAGCCAGGTGGACATTAACATTTAGGTCCAGAGGTGGATTCATACAAAAGCTAAGAAACAAGCGGTGTTTAATCTAACAATATTAGGATTCTACCGTCTCTGGAATTTACATTAACAATAGAAACATAAAATTGAGAAATCAAGATTTTACTCAGCCATGCTCGCTCTTAGGTATTTCTACATTACATCATAGAATTATTGACAGATCTAATGAGTGCCTGATTTTTATGCTTGGCCCAACAGTTTTTTGCTATCATTGGCACTATAACACTTCCAACGACTTATCCTTTTTCATTATGTTTTTGGGATGATGAAAACCTCTTTGGCGAGAATGTTTCAGTGGCTGAGATGTAATGCCATGAGCAACACCATATATTCTTTTTAAAGTCAAAGCCACGCTTGTTATCTACCATATTGTAGTGTTCCTGAGAATTATTAAGTTTCCATTGTCAGAGTTAAAACACTATTGTAGGCCCCTACCTAATAACTTAAGCTTTTGAGATAAGCAAATAACTAACATGGTAGCAAAGCCAGTCTAAACCAAGAAGTATTCTCGTCAGATTCCCCCCCATGATTTCATCTGTATTGTTATTTCATTTGTCAAATTTTGGGCTTGAACCATGTGACAAGCTCATTTAGTATTAATCTTGCATGTGACTGAGTTTATAGTTAAGTTTTGGGTTGTTTGTTTGGTTTATGTGTGAAAGTGTTAGACCTTAAAAACTATTATTGGACCCCTACCTAATAGTATAAGCTTTTCAGTAAAGTGGTAACAGGTTAAACAATTTCATATAGATTAGAGATGGCCACAATAAATAGTTGGTCCATTATACATTTCTTTCTCTCATTTCCTTTTCATAAGAAGACATTAATTGAAAATTTAAAAATCCACAGAACCAACCAAAGATTCCACCAAGAATATATCTATATGATTTATTTGGTTGTAGATTCATTCAAAAGTTCAAGGACAATGTAAACAACCATGTTTGCAGGAGACTCAAAACTTGATTTGCCGATGCACAAATAAAAACACTTTAAAACAACATTTCAAATTCAAAGTTCCGAATTCATCAATTAGGAAGCATGTTGTTCGGATCGAAGTCTGTATGTCACTTATAAGCAGACATTCAAATGTTTTAGGTTATTTGTTTCTTCAACTTATCACTTATTGTGAGATGTTTTACTCTTTACGAAAGAAGTAGACAATTTTAACTTTGATGAGAAGTCTAGATGGAAAGCTTGAATACTAACTTTCCCATATACCCCAAAATATTTCATCAACATCCTATCTTATAGAAACCTAACCTTTTGTCTTATTGTTAACATATTATATTTTTAATTTCATGTCATAATTAATAAAGTCACTAATTACTTTTGCGTTATGCAAACAATTTTATCTAAATTTTGTCAAAATACGTAAGTTGTAAAATTTATAGCAAGTAAAATGCAAGAATAGTAAAATACAAAAAACTTTTAACACTTATAATAAATGCTCAAAAAATAAAAACAAATACATCATTCAGACATGCATTCAGACCTGCTAAAATTTGAGCCAAAATGAAAACCATATAGACTTCAGACAAAAAAGCTAGCACTATCCTAGTTTTTGTGACAATTGATGAAGCTGAAATGGCTTAAAGATATCTATGTTTTTAAAGGTGTTCATGTCAATCAAGCTATATTTTTCTAACAAACATAAACAAAGAAATAGCTTCTAATAACAAAAGACAGATCAACTTTGCTCCAAAACTATAAGCTTAATGAAATAATTGCATTTCAATTCCATGCAATTGAGTACATATTATTACAATGCAAATACAGAATAACACAGACATTTATTGAATAGTGATTGCCAAGGAATACACCTGAAGATTGCGGAGCCGCACAGAAAGCTTTAGCAAAATTGGTTCCACGGCATCTTTGGATGATGACTCAAGAATCTAAGTTAAAAGAAAAATGAGAAAAAGAAAGCAAATGAATCTAGGTATCTAGGATAAGAAACAAAACAACAATAGACAAATACAAACATGTGCTCCTGCATGCTTATACACCTGCATGCATAAACATGTGCAAATGTGCACACACACTTTGACTAACACACAAACAATGAATCACCGTTAACAAGCATGACACTGCAGTAAGTTGTACGGAGTCATCTGAATCTTCAAGCAAAGCCAATATCACACCAAGAACTTGGGTTGTGTACTGATAAATATGTGTAGATGGTATCTGCAGAAGACAAATCATGGAGACTCACTTTTACTACAATATAAAATAAATGAAATAACATCTTAACATATTGTTAATATTGAAAATAAATGTGTTCATCAAATACACATGCACCAAATGAAAGATAACCTTCAATTCGGAAAAAGTTAGCTTTCATGGTCCATATGACAGTATGGACATATGCATGCATGTCTATATTGATAAAACATTCCAAACAAAGCAAAACAATTTATTAGATCCAGAGGGAAGGTTTAAAACAAAAAAAATGCAGAACTGGCCCAACACCATCTGCCATTACAAACAAAATCCAGTATGAAGTACGTCAATGTACTGTACCTGGACAAGGCCTCTTAAACAAAGGCATCTAACTGTTGGAGATTCATCTGATACATGCCGACACAATGCCTCAACCATCTGTTCTAATAGTAAATTAAACCCACCACTAGATCATCAAGAAGATTAGCACGTCAGTAATTGATATAAAGGGCAAATTCTAGAATATGAAACCACAAACAAGCCAGAGAGACAACCAAAATTGCTGTTCGTTTATCAACTAATGAGTGGTAGCCGGCAGAATTCACATATGAAAACAAAATAACAATTTTATACCCAAAACCAGACTACATGTGGACAGCACATGTTGGAAAATTCAAAGACCATGTCGACTTATCAAAGAAGTTTACCTTAATTCTGAATAGAGTGAATAATTACTAATTGGCTCAATCAAACATCCACACAAATCAAAGAAAAAAGGAAACTAGCATTTAAAATGAAGTCTAAAACAATTACCACACAATTAAAAAAGTTATAACAGATAAAATACAGCAGCCTACACTAGATAACACAAACAAATGGAAGAAATCTAAAAGCCCAAACTAAATAGACATGAACTTAACTAACTGAACAAAACATATCAGTTTGTTACAGACCCCATGTCAAAACACAAAATAGATCCTCCTCATATCAATATTCAAATAGGAAAGAGCAAAGAGTGCCATTGTTATGAAAAGAAAAATCAACTCAAGAAGTTCAAAATACCATTGTCAACATCATAAATTGACATCTTCTTACCATACAGATAACTCAAAGTACTTTTAATCTCACTGATTAAAAATTGGTAGAAAAGGTGGATAAGAAAATTAAAAATCAAATGAGAGGTTCTAAGAGAAAACAGAGAAATAGAGTTGAAGTACAATAACAAATTAGTTGTATATGCAGCCAGTTAAATACATGTTCCATACATGTACAAATGAGAAAAATCAAATGAAGCATGTGATAGAGAAACCTTTCAAGAGTAGATCACTCTGTACCAACCTATAGTGGACAAACTCTGATAGTGCTGCAGCTGCTGCCTCCCTTTGAAATCTATGTTGTCGGTTCAAGGATTTAGTCAAAATTAGGCAAATAGTTTGAACCTGTACATATCAATTGTAACAGAGCAAGCATGAAACTTCAGATAGTTTGGTATGTGACCACAAGATTATTAGGTGTTTATGCAACGACAGAGAATCTAAAGAATGAAAAAGTTGCACAAACATTGCAAGGAAATCAGTGTCATCATTGCAATACTTTTTTTTTATTACTTATACCCATTAACAGTAATTTGGGAAACAACTTGGTCAACAATGAAACTTTCTGGATTAAATGAAAAATAGAATTATAACTTATTTAGGAAGTATTCGATTTTAAAAGTTTACAGCTGTTATCTATTTGAATCAGATTATCAATCGATTACATTGGAATAATTTTTTGACTTTGGTTTTCTAATTTGAGTAGGATTTATGTTTCTTATTGTCACCCACAATAAGGCACTTCCACACAGTTTGAACCTGTACATATCAATTGTAATAAAGCAAGCATGAAACTTCAGATAGTTTGGTAAGTGACTACAAGATTATTAGGTATTTATGCAACAACAGAGTATCTAAAGAATGAAAAAGTTGCACAAACATTGCAAGGAAATCGGTGTCATCATTGCAATACTTTTTTTTTATTACTTATACCCATTAATAGTAATTTGGGAAACAACTTGGTCAACAATGAAACTTTCTGAATTAAATGAAAAATAGAATTATAACTTGTGTAGGAAGTATTCAATTTTAAAAGTTTACAGCTGTTATCTATTTGAATCAGATTATCAATCTATTGCATTGGAATAATTTTTTGACTCTGGTTTTCTAATTTGAGTAGGATTTATGTTTCTTATTGTCACCCACAATAAGGCACTTCCACACACATAAAAATCTCCATACCAAAATCTACCTGGAACAGCTCAGCACACTCTTAGCATCCTTACAAAAATTGAAAGAAGATGCAATGGGTAGGGAAGGAAGATATGAGACAACATTCAACTATTACCAGTAAATGATGCAACAAGATGTAAAAGACTTATGCACACTCTGAAGATTGAATCTTAGGAAGAACTTTGTCCTTCAATACCATATTGAATTGGTTGAAGATGGCAGTGGAATTCTCATCAGACAAAAGCAAAAGGGGATTACAAGAATACCAACGCAATAACAACATTACCAATCATCTTCAAGAGAGAACTCTCAAATTTCATTCTCCCTTTCCTTTTGAAATTGAAATTCCAACTCTAATTCAAGGTAGAATCCCGAAGACCAAAAGACAAATGAATTGAGGCAATTTTTGTCAAGCATAGTGTACAGGGAAGTGGAAACCAATCAAATAGCAAAGCCTCTGCAGACTATTTATAGAAAATAACCATGCCATTACTCCCCTATGTAAGTGAATCAGAGTTTATGATTGATTATGAATATCAAACCCTAATTTTCTATCTCTCTCATCGCTTTCATGTTTTCTTTTCCTCTTTTCTTCTCTCTTAACTCTCATTTTCTTTCTCTCTGATCTCTATTCTTCCATCATATATATCTGTTTCTCATTTTTCATTTTCCCCCCTCTTGTCTGTCTGTGCAAAATTCCATCTTTCTTTTGTCTAATAACCTGTCCATGTACCATTACACTTTAAATTTTCATTAAAATTTGGTCACCTTGAAAAGGAAGTAGCTTTCATATTGCATTTTTCAACTCTACCAAGACAAGTATTTCAACATGAATTTTCATCAAACTTAGGCTTCAAATGTAAATTTAATTTGCAAACCTTTATTAAAGAATGAAGGAAGCTTCTGTACTTAGACCAACTCTGCTCTGCTCAAATGTCCATTTCTTTCTATTAGAGCTTAACAAATTTTTTAGGCACTTACCAATCAACTTAAGCATTTAACAGAAAATAACATAACACTTTCAACCACATTTTTAGATTTAAATTGTTATATTCAAGCACACGCAGCAACACTCCACCCCTTGAAAGAAAATAAAGAAAAAGGAAAAGGAAAACCCTACACATACCAGGAAAAATCTTGAATCAAATGCACAATAACAACTTGTGCAACCTTACCTCTTTTGGTCTCTTTATGGAGATGCAGCCGGCTACATCTCCAATAAGATTAATCCACTTCTCTTTATCATTTTGTTCCCCATCTCTAGCCAAAATCTTCAGATAACAGTTTAGTCTTATTTCAAACTTAAGTTCACATCTTTAAATACTTGAATGTCTCCATAATCAATCTGGAAAGTGGTTGCGGTATTTATAAATTGTGTACCTTTCCCATTTCAAGGTCTCCAACACATTCACAAAAAGCTTGAAATGCAGTTAAAATAGCTCTGCAGAAGTAAGAAAAAAGTATTCATTTGAAGAAAATGTTCTGAAAATAAGATATAAAATATAATAAAGACATAATTTTGAACAACATAAAGAAGTTATAGCCCTCACCGAAGCGGTTCATGCTGACCAGAACTGGCTAGACCATGACAACTTCCTAATTGGAGTGTAAGTGCAGCAAGAACAGGAGCATAACTTTGTTCAACAGCTTTCTTTCCAACTTTACCACCACCTCTGTAAGTCAAAATTCAAATAAAACACACTGAAAAAGCAAGATCATTAGAAGGGTTAAACATTACTGAATGGACAATGCAAAATGAAACCTGAAAAAGGCAGTGAGAGCCAAAATAGCAGCTTGCAAAATGTGATCATTTATCTGAGTATCTGCCAAATGTCTTGAACTGTCCCCTTTCTCCATATCAACCTTGAGGGCAGGACTCTGGTTAAGGGCAGATATGAGATGTTCCAGGAACACAAATGAAAGAACAGCATGTTGGGAGAAGGCCTACACAAAATATTATCATAATTAGTTGGTACAGGCCACATAATCAATAACAGCGAATTAAATTTTATTAAAACAAAAGGAAAAGAGAGAGAGAGAGAGAGAGGGGGGGAATGAAAACTAAGGAACAAAAAAGGATTTGGTATATTGTAAACTAAAGGACAATTTCCGTATGCTTCATCACAGTCACCATATACCTAGAAGAAAGGGTGATGCATCTAAAGCTTGGAATTTTGGACATTTAAAGGGATTGGTCAAAAGTTTTGAAACAATTAAATATCAAACAAATAGCAAGAAAACATTTTACTAATATATATTTCATTCTTGACCAAAATTTATTTAGACGTAACTTTTCCTGATGCTTAGACCTGCCAAGTAAATTGTACTTACACTATACTTCCTAAGTTCTTTCTAAACAATGTTACACTTCTGCAGGAAAAAAAATTGGGAAAAAAAAAGACAAAGAAAGGGGAATGCGATTGCATGCACCAATGAAAACATCCGTGCAACTTCTCTAAATTCTTCATTCATCCATGAAGCAAACGATCTTTAAACAATCAGCACTCGTAACAATTTACCGAGAAAAGTACTCTTATCAGATTTGAAATAGCATCAAATTGAATCAGTACTGCTCAAAAACTCATCCAAATACTTTATTCTACCATTAAGTTAAAAAAGGGGATCAAAGATAAGAAACTACTCGAGAATATATCGAGATATTCTTCCAACTCAAAATGAAATTGGACTCACATAGAAAGCATCCTGCATTGACCAGCCACCACGTAGTCTAGATACATCTTTAGTGACTATATCCCTTCCAGCTGTAGCTAATACTTCGTTGAAAACAATTTTTGAATTGGTGTTCTCCGCTAGAGAAGAAATCTTTTACAGTTAAGGATATGCACATCGAAGATTCAAAAAATAGATAAAAGGAAACCCACAGTTGAATCAACAAGCAAGAGGTATAGAAACAAGCAGAAACAAAAACATGCACTGTTTTAGCTATTTAGCCAAAAAAAAATCCAAGTTCTAGAAAAATAAGAATAAAAGCAAAAAGATACAGCCCCAAGAGTCTCCAAACGCAAATGTTTCTCAGTTACATGCACTACAGCAGAAAGCAAAGATTGGGTTGTCCTACAGCACAGAAATAATCACCCTCAATAAGACATGCTTAACCATATTTCTCTATCACAAGAATATAAAGTTCACAATTTAAAATCTAGAGTTCAGAAGTATGTCAATGCAATTATATACTTAGGAAACCTTGAAATATCAGTGTCGCTCAGCTCATTTCCCCTCTTTGTAACAAGCTCAATGACAGCTTGAATAGCCCCTTCAGCTGACTGTTTGATCCTATCACATATAGCTACTGTGCAACCATGCAAGGTCGCGACAAGCTTCAACAAATAATCAAAAAACAACATGAAACTGCCACATTTGAATGCCAATTTGTAAACTGTATTGGGAAGAATAAATCATACCTCGTCCTTTGTCAATAGAATACAGACAGAGGAAATAATTCTGTTGAAAACCTCAGATGGATCGATAGAAGCATCCTGAATATACAGAAATGAGCATTCCAAATGATGTCACATTTTCCCACTCTATTGCTTCAAAACTGTAGATGGAAAAAAACAAGGCCATGTAGAAACAAAGACAATCATCAAAAACTTACACTTCTCAAGATAGCTATAACATCCTCAAGAGAGGACAGAGCACCATAGGACAATTCCAAATCTGCACCATAATTTGAACCAGCTGGCCTTGGAAGTGAAAGAGCAATGGTGAAGAGTTGATCAAGAATCTATCCAAAAAATGAGGGAGAATTGAAATTTTTGAACAAAATATGCATAGAGCTCATAAGCTTCACATAAATGCCTGCAAGTATTTAACCATAGAATACTAGCTTCAAAGGGACCACAAACAACCTCGTATGATTTTCCATACCTGCGCAGAAATTTTTCTAACTTCAGAATCAGTGTCTGCACAACGTGGAAGATACATTATGACCCTATCTCCAAAACACAAAGCTTCACGACTTGGTAATACATACGCCGCTGAAAGACAAACAGAAAAGAATGCCATTTGTGAAAGATCAGCAAAAAAAGTACACTTTGTAGAAAGCATAGAAGAGATAAATTGTTTCAAAAAATATAATTACATGGTAAGTTCAAGAAATTCCCATGTGTGGTACGATCAATTTGCTTGTTATGTGTGCAATTTCCATGGCAGCCTAATGCGCAATAGCCACTAGCACAAAGTGTCCGAAACCTAACAAGCATCTCATAAGCTGCAAGACAACTCCTCCTCCTTTGATAATCCACAGATGAAGAAACATATTGATCAATTTGTCTCAACATATGCAATAGCTGGTCAGCTCGACTTCTTCCATCCTCTCCGCTAAATGATGCATGTTCTCCCAGTTAGAAGAGGGATTAGGAAGTCCTATAGAGTAATGAATGTGCATGAGCATGCGCGCGCGCAAGCGTGTGTGTGTGCGGGTGTGCAAGAAACAACATATAAAATAACACATGCATCTATGGAATCAAGTAAATCTATGTAGATATCAGTTCTGTGCATGTGAAAAGTAGCGATAATAAGTTGCGAAAAGGAAAGGAATCAAAAAACTACCATTGTCAAAAAGAAGAAGAAGAAGAAGAAGGATCATGAAGTCCTACAGAGTAGTGAACACACACACACACATACAAGTAATAATGTATGAAAAAACACATACATCTATGGAATCAATCAAGTAAACCTGAGTAGATATCATTTCTATGCATGTGAAAAGTAGGGATAATAAGCTGCAAAAACAAAAGGAATCAAGAAACTACCATATTGCCAAAAAAATAAAAATAAAAGGAACACAGAGATTGTTTTTGTTTTTTCCTTGGATGAGAAACAAAGGAAACTCTTAAGTATAGGCAAAGAAAAAAGTACATACATCGTTCGGTCACACATCCACAATAAAGAGGGGAAGCGAGCCTATTTATGAAAGAAATAGAGAATTTTCTATGCATTAATCATAGAGGGATTTTTCTGCATATTAATCAGAGAGAAATTATGCTGCCACATGAAATAAACAAAATGAAACTAAAGATCTAGTAAAAGAAAGAGAGAGAATGCTGTGCATGAAATATAGACGTCTGGTAAACACTTCATGCAATCTCATTTAAAACAAAACAATTAATGCTGTTAAGTACAAAATGGACCAGAAAGTCCTCTAAAACTACCTTGCTTACCATGGTAAGAAAGACATTTTTTGAAATAAAGATTTCACGTTCCAATTTCCCAATTATGATCATGTGTAAATATTGCAATTCTGTCCATTATTGTTTTTGCTATTGTGTTTGTGTTTTACCAACATG
Source organism: Xylocarpus granatum (assembly GCA_019650275.1). Classification (NCBI taxonomy): domain Eukaryota; kingdom Viridiplantae; phylum Streptophyta; class Magnoliopsida; order Sapindales; family Meliaceae; genus Xylocarpus; species Xylocarpus granatum. The sequence continues at coordinate 145,409 of BNST01000508.1, read as the reverse complement.
CCTTGCTTAACATTGTGTTAGAACTTTTTTATAATAAAAAACAGAAACTGTGTATGTCAATGGAGCAAGAAGAGAATATAATTGAAGAACAAGGTAGACAAGTAACCAAACAAAAAAACAGAGGCATGTTATAGCTTACTAACTACATCCAAAAAAAACATCCCTAATGGTAGCATTCTTATACATTCAATAAACATGAACATCCCATAAAACAGCTTATAATCTCCTTATCCCAGAGAAGCCGTAAATGAAAATACTTTTATTAGGCCTTTGGATGAATTTAAGGTGAGACAAGACAAAAATTATCGATTTAACTCACATTTTAATTTCATGAAGCATATACAATAACTGTTATTCCTTTAACCATTATTCTTTTCTTTTATGGCATATTGTCTTGAACCCTAAGGATGATCAAAGAGGGTCAAAAAAGAGGGATGGAAAATCTTCCTAATACACTTCAGTTATACCCCACCTAAATATCCTTCTCTATCCATTAACTATGCAGCTCTTGTATTCTTCTAACACTTATTGAAGCCCTTTTTCCAGTGATGCTTATAAAAGAATATAATAACAAGTTTATCATCAAACCAGATGTAGCATTCAGACATCAAACAACTAAGTGGTGATTTCCCAAAAAGTAAGCAATTCAAGAAGTATGGACCTTCCAGTTCAAGAATACCTTGTTAAAAGAATTGCACATAAGAGAGTGATAAGGTTGTCTATAAGGGGATTTACAACATCAGCTGGGTCATTTGGTAATGCAAAGAACCCTAAGGTGGCCTGTCAAAGTTTTTGAAGCACATTCGTAAGACTGAGAACAAGGCGGTTACATATGTACAAGTGTGATCAAAATACAAACCAAACGATATACCTTCATAACATGATTTCTTGTTTCAATTGTCAGCTTTGGCTCCACAGAAACCAAGGTAGTACAGGCACTTATAGCAAGGGCCTTAATGAGGAACACCATGAAAGAGAAAATAAACCAGACATATTCAGAATAAAGTTAATTTGAAGAACAGGACATTGCTGCTACCAAAGATAATAATTCCATAACAACTAATACACCTGAGTATGTAGAAGCTCAATACTCAATTCAGCAAAGCCTTCATTTTCATCTCGGCCCATCAAAGTTAATATGTAGTCAAGTAACTGGTCTCTCCTTTTTAGTGGGAATGATGCACCATTTTCAGCGGCATTAATGACAGCATGACCTGCACAAGCACCATTCCAAACCATATAATATCTTTTCCATTGTCTTCACGACCTGGAGAATTCGATTAATTATATAAACAAGATTTTTGTACCAACTAAGATATTTTCATTTTTGGTTTCCAACAACAGCTTATGATACTGAGTTCAACAAAATTAGAAAAACATAAACTAGATAAAACAGAACAGATGCAAATGCAATTCACTTGCATTCCTGTCAGAACCGCTAAGGAGTTTTAGGGTATTCCTTCCCTTCCACTAAATAAGATAACTTCTACTCACAGCATTCCACATGCAATCCTAAGCAAATCTTCTGCTTCATCACATGATATCATTAGACATGCATTGCTAAAATTTGAAAGCACTGAAAGACGTTACTTGATGACTATAGACAGACCATAATATTAATTCTTAGGTCCCTAATTTATAAGTCAAAAATTGTGCTTGTTCAACTATATGTATATTCTAAGTTTTGCAAGCAAAGGTGCTGTCAAAACCCACCCTTTTGCACTTCTAGTTCATACAATGTGTTAGCTACAGGAAAAAGAAAATCAGAGGAGAGAAGAATAAGATACTAAAATAAAAATAAAATAATTTTATTTATCAAAAAAAAACATAATTTATGATTCTATCTTAGTGGCTAAAAGCTTTAACATGTAACCACTTCAAATGCTATAGGTTAAAGCTGCAGCTAGCCCTTCTGTATTCAGCAATACAGATTAACCATCATCAAGAACATTGTTACCTGACAACAAAGAGAAAGTTTGTTTCTATGGATGCAAGTTTGTAAGAAGATAAAGCTTATTTCACTAATGCTAACATTCAGGGGGAACATCTCTGCAAGGAAGATCAGTCAACATCTTAGATGATGGCACAAATGTAGATTCCACTAACGCATTACCTTCAATGCTCATTCCTTTAACTTATTCACCATATTTGAGAGAAAAAATTGAAACAGAAAAATTCCCTTCTCCTTCTCACAAGTAGCCTCTGTCCTACCAACTACTTAAGAAGACAGTAAATCAGATTGGAAACTACCAAACTGGGTAAAATGCAAATTCCCTTCTCCTCCTCGTGGCCAATATTCAATCCAAAACTAGGTAGGTCTGAAACCGCATATTTTCATTCCAAATTTGATAGTAACCTTGATATTATTGTAGCAATTCAATAAGGTTTTAGAACCTGTGCTAAACATTGCACATCAAATTTAGTCTTCACATCGTCTTACCCTGAATTATGAAGTTTTTGCAACTAGCCTGTCCTTGGGAAAAACACAACCAAAGACAAAAAAAGGTGCAAGAAACACTTAAAGATTCCAGGTGGAAGGAGGCTGTTATTGATGAGATGTGGGCCTTGCATAAAAATGGTTCTTGGGAAGTCATGGAACTACTAAGTGGGAAGAAGACAGTAGAGTAAGTGGATGTTTAGCATCAAGTACAAAACCAATGGCTCTATAGAGAGATAAAAGGCTGTACACAGACTTACAGTATTGACAATCAAGATAAATTTGTACCAGTTGCAAAGATGAAAACCATAGGGGTTCTCTTAACATTGGCAGTGAATTTGATCAGCCATGCAGCTAGATGTTAAAAAGACATTCATGGCCGAAAATCTGGATGAAGTATACATGGATCTACCTCCAAGTTTTAATGATAGTAATGGAAGCAATGAAGTGTATAACCCAAAAATGTCCCTTTATAACTCTCTCCTCCAGTGGGTTTCAGAGGTTCAATAAGTTTAAATACCATCAAAGCCAAAGTGACCATAATCTTTTCATGAAGCACTCACCTCACAAAAGAATGACAGCTCATTGTTTATGTTCACAACATAATAGATACTAGAGATAATGTGAAAGAAATGAAGATAATAGAAAGCCTTTTGGCGATAGAATTTGCAATCAAGGATGTAAGGTACTTGAGGTAGTTTCACGGTATTCAAGCTACAAGATCAAAAGAAGGGATTTCTTTTTTCATAAAAAAAGTATGTTCTCAATGTGTTAACTGAAACGAATATGTTAGCATGCAAATCTACTAGCAACCCTATTGAGAAAAACCATAAGCTTCTTGTCACGTAAGGGAATTAGGCTGCAGAAGGAATGTACCAAAGGTGGGTAAGTGGATCAGTTAATTCATACATTCACCACTATAATCTTACATTGATGCATTCTGAGAATTCAATGCTTCTTCAAAGCAACTTTTGGGAATGGCCTCATGTTCTCAAAAAAGTGATCATTTAAAAGAAGAAATCTGAGATGTAAATTTAGCTACATCAGTTACAGATAGAAGTTCTACATCTACATATTGCACTTTCACAGAAGGTGACTTGGTCTTTTAACAGAGCAAAAAAAGAGTATGTGGTGTCAAGGCCGAGTGAAAAAGTTCATTAAGGGCATTGGCCCAAGGGATTTGATCCTCATGAACAAATTGTATGTGAAGAACCTATGAGCGCATTGTAATCAACAATGCATCAGAACCAAAACAAGCATGTTGAAGTTGACATTGAAATCCACAAAGAACTCTTCGCCTTTGTACCAACAAATGGATAGTTTGCAAATATCTTCATTAAAAGTCTTGCCAGCCTTACTTTCAAGTTAATTTTTTGAATTAGAACTATATCTAAACCAGCTTGAGGGGAGTGTTAGAATGTATAGATTAGTGTATCTTGGTGGATCTTGGTGCTTATTGTATGTTAGAGAGTAACATTTTGGTGAGAGAGTAACATTTTGGTCTGTTTCATGTAGGTTAGAATTTTTTTCCTTTTTTTTTCTCCATAAGTTCCTATGCATACTTGGAAAGGAAAAAAAGTTGCTCTTATTGTATATTTTTCTCAAAACAATGAAATGAATTTACATCATTTGTAACAGGAGACACCCGAAAGTTGGTGGATAAAAATAATATCACTGATAAGTCAATGGTCAAAATTGATTGACATTGCAATACAAGTTACAATACAAATAGGTGAGCATCCTTAAAATATCAAATGAGGATAAAAGACGATAGGAACTGATCACAAACCTAGTAGATCAATAGCCGTGATGACAGCCTGCTTTGCTGTAGGGTGGCGTACATGAAGAAGCCGTGAAAGCATGTTTGTTCCCTGTAAGCAAAAGAAATGTATGACTGATCTATCTATCATATGAAACCACCACACAGCTAGTCAGAAATGAAACCATGGAATCATGAGCAGCACATGAAATCATAACCCCCATGGACAACATTCACTTATGAGAGAATCTTTTCTTAACTCTTGATTTCTTCATTATTTAGCTGTCAAATCATGCTTTTGTATAAAGAAGAATAATGCACAATGGTTGTATCTCAGACACTATGATAGAGAAACCAACCCAAAAGTTAAGCTCAATTGGTAAAAGAGCCAAGCAGGTAGAGCAGTAATCAATCCCAAAATCAACCACTGTAAGACACCTCAACAGATAATATCAAGAGAACATCTCTCTAATTTCACAATGCATATGAATGAAAGGTGACATACAACAAGTGCATCAATTCTGGCCTCAATAACTGTTGATGGAGCATATCTTGCTGCATATCCATACATTAGAGCCAAAGCTGCATGTATATCATCAGATTCTTCTGTCTTATAACTGCCCGAGAAGAAAGAAAATAATCTGCAATATGAGAAGATTGTAAGTGTTAAAATTGATATTCATAAAATATAAAAATTCTCAGCACAAACACATAATGAATTGAAAAATAAAAGCATAATAAACAAATAAAAGAAGTTCAATCATAAGATTAAAAGATTCCAATATCAAGATTGAAACTAAGGTGGAAGTGTGAGCTCAGAAGGGGAAAGAAATCTTTCAAGGAGGGAAGGAACAGGCTAGTTCGTGCATAAAATGTCATAGAAGTCTGGCACACACCTCTGAAAAATACTTTGCCCAACATTATCCAGAATGTTTTTGAGCTTTTCCAACACAGTATCCAAGTGGGATGCTGCAACCTGTAAGGAACAGAAGAGTATATCATAAACATGGCAAAAAAACAGACAGAAGTGTAGTTATAGAACTTCAAACTCTGAGATACCAATCCCATGGCTTTTGCCAAACCAAGCCTGTTAGCTGGAATAGCAATATTGGCTTGTTTGTACATCCAATCAATCTTATCACGAACATAAGTCCTGTCATCTACTTTCTGAAGAAGCACGCCTAGGCACCTGCAACCAGAAAAGTTAACATGGCAATAGTAAACGACCCTTCTACAGTCCTGACTCTGGATTGACATAGCACAGAAGAATACAAAAATTGGGGGTTTACAGAATTAAAATATTTAGAGGCAGAAAACTATGCACCAACAAGATCATAGTTTACGCAAACTACCTGTCAACACCACATACCTACAATGTACTAATGGCATATATTAGTATATTATAAACAGACACGTACAAACATCAATTTTTTTAAATCACAAATATTTAACAACATTTGTAGTCATTTAACCTAATTCATTCATTAGGTTAAAGAGCACTATTATAGCAGAAGAAACAGAAACTTCAAGTGCATCTAAGATTGTGTTTGATCAGTATTAAAGTGCATCTAAGAAGTATCTCTTGCATTTCTCGTTCTAAAATTCAAACTATTGATTCCTTTAAGAAACACTAGCACATTAGTACAAACAAATAGTAAAACCATCCAACAGATATATGGCTCCGTGCCAGAAGTCTACAAATAGTCCAACCACCCAAACTATTTACCAGCTTTTTAGTACTATAGATAGATAAGAGTTAGAAGGCATGGCATTAATCTTAATGCCAGTGCCATAAATAATCCTTATATGTCAATTGCACTCGGTGCTCAAGACCATTACCAGAAGAGCATGATAAAGAAATGCTCATAATGCAATCAAGATACCTCTTGGAGGTAGAGAGAGAAGGGGTAAAAAATGCTACCATAGTGCAAATATTAAAAAAAAATTGATATATCACAATTCCTGCATGTTGTTGTTAATTATGATAAATGCAAGCAAAATTTTCACTTATTATTTAATGTAGAATTTCAGCAATTTTCCATAAACCTTATCATTCTGAGAATCAAAACAAAACTTTCCAGAGGCATTTAACATAGGATTTCAGGAGCTTTATATAAACCTCATCATTCAACAATAAAAAATACCCAAGCCGTCATATTATTCACTTGAAACTTTAATGGATGTCAAGAGGAAGAACTTCTTCCCAGTACCCAAAAGATAAAAAGAATAGTTATGCCCTATGTTGCTTTGGTTAATTTAAGAAAGCAAATCCAAGGAACAAGTACCTGTGAAGAAGTGCTGAATGTTCATCATCAGGCATATAAAGTACATATTGCTCAGCAAAAGCATTTCCGAGAGAAATCAACCAATCAGTGTCATGAATCACATCTAAAGACTCTGCAATAAACTGTCACCAAAGGTCAACAAGATGTATCAGTTATACTGATTGTCACAGCAGGGCTTTAATTTTATTTTTTAACTTAGGTTTCAAGATGGAAGAAACTTTATTTGTAGGTAAATAATGGAGATCAACAAAACTCTTTGCAGAGACAACAACAAAATACCCCACCCACCCCAAAGTAAACACATTTATGAATTGAATAAAATAGACAATGAAATGAACAAAATCTTAAGAGTTTTATTACAGAGCATATGATTTGCTATAGATGCAAAACAGGAACCTATTGCATGCAAGAGTGACAGTTTCTTACGTTGATTATCATGTCATCCCACATCTCCTGGTATGAAGGATCCAGCTTTAGGTCTTCCGTGTCACTAACATATGCCTTCATTTTTGGAATCTAGAGCTTACAAAATATCACAATTAATTAAATTCGAAAGCACTAATTTTCTTCAGTAGTCATTCATGAATGGGAACACAAAGAGTTCAACCAAAACTGAAGTGCTACTAAAGCGTCATTTAATGGAGATCCTATTAGAAACCTATGTATTTATGTTAGATTAGGCAATAAGCTTAGAATAACTTATGGAATTTTAATGTATTCTTATCTTTTCACCTTTTTTTTGGTTGTCATTATTATGTTTCTTTTAATGTTATTATCTTTGTTTTTCTCTTAGAATATATAGATTTTTATCTTCATCCTTGATAATGCTTTACCTGAATTTCTTTTGTTATATTGGATTTGAACTATATTAGCAATTTATTTCTATCATGACCATACCTATTGCTTTTAGGCATGTGTAAATAGCGTTGAGGCAAATTATGATAAGTAAAACCAATGAGTTTATTTTCTCCACTTTCTCTGCTTTGATTTTCCCTCCCTTTCTTTTCATCACTTTCTAATTTCTCTGTGTCCTACTTCACATACACAAAACACTTTCCAAGCCAATAAATAAAACAAACAAAATTGATTACAAATGGCAGCTTCAGCACTAATGGTAGCAGCACCAACAATATAAGTAGACTACAACAATCTGGCAATTAATAAGTAGCTGAATTATTCCTACTTCTATCTCATGTTGGTTGAAAGTTTGATAAAATATGACTTTTATAACAATCACAAATTAATTTTCTGGCTTCTCCATGACAATACATAAACCACTATAAGAATTTGTTTCCCATACAAACAACTACAACATGAGCTTCCATTACTTACAAGTTTAGACCTGATAAATAATAATAGCATACCTCATCTTGCCAAAATAAGTTGATATTCTTTGGAAAGAGAGGTGCCAAAAAATAGAGGACCTGCAAGAACAAACGGGGCTGTCTTCTTATAAAAGAAGCTACTATGTACTACTTGCTAATGAAATTCAATCAATAATTTCAACAGGGAAAAATGAGGAGTAAAATAGAGAAAAGACAAACACAAGAAATGAGATAAAAATCAGAAGAAATTGAAGACTAAACCAATATTATTTATCCAATAGTCATCAAATCCTAACAAAACACAGAATTTAAGGCAACAGAAGCTAGAGCATAAGTAAAATAGGCAATAACTTTTAATAAAGAACAGAAATCCAACTCCCAAATAAGAAATTAGAAAAACTAAATTTTACCTTCATTCAAAATAAAGTCATCTACATAACTCTGATATTGCTAGTGAAATGAGATGATAATACCACTTCTCAAATTTTACCTTCTACAAACCCCAATTTTTTATAACCATGATTTTGTAATTTAGTTTTGTAATAAATACCTATCCTAATCTGGGATAAGAGATGCTTACAGTCAAAATCTGAGTTGCCAGTTGCTCCCTTTCTAGAGGGTCATGCAAAAGCACCACCAAGCGGGCAAACAGCTCCTGAATACATGCATATCAGATGAATGAATTATGGTTATTCATGTGATAGGCAAGAAAATGGACATTAAATACATCACATACATAAGAGGAATCATACCTCGGCATTCGGAATATCAGCTCGAGCTTTGCAATCACTAAGCATGACACTGCTATTCAAAGATCTATGTCTACATAATTCTGAGATGCATCTGCAAACCTACAATGGAAGCATATATGCAAAGGAAAGTTTTAGTGACCCAAAACACCAAAGCCAACCTTTTAAATGAAACATGTGCAGTTTCCAATTGCACCAGTAACCACCTAAACAAATTACAGCAGGAGTGGCTCCAATGAAAACACACATAATAACTACAGGGTACACTAGAGCACAATGTCAACATCAGAGTCCTGTAATTTAGGGTGATTTTCACCTAGATCTCCATTGCTTGTTAAGAAAAACCATAAAAACCGGAATTTCAAAAATTAGATCTCTCAAGTTTCCAAAATCACTTACTTGTAGCCCTTGACTGAGTTAACCATTAACCCATTTAATTAGTATGTCAACAATTATGTAAATATCTTTTCTAAATTCTTGAGCATAAAATGAGAAAACACTACTTGTGATTTTTGAATTTGTCAGCTCTATTTTTCTTCTTCAAACACCAAGGAAAGGGCTTTTAAGCTTTGGGAACACCTTTATGCCCTAGAAAGCACCAGATGCACTCAAAATCTTTCTTATTCCCTTTCTTTTCCTCTGTCAAACTAGACAGAAAAGAGAAACAAAATATACTAAAAGTGTCAAAAGAAAGAAGCCCCATAACATTAACACATCAAATGAGAATAAGCCCCTTACATTCTCTAAATGAGTTAACAGTCAACTACATCAATGGACCTAAGTCACTGACAGTAAATATTAAGGTGATCTGATCAATGAAATTGACCAACTTCTGGTTTTCATCATTTTCAACAAACAAGAAGGACCTAGGTGTTACCCTATAATTTATTAATCTGCAGAACAAAAATAAAAGACATCAATATACAAATGTCTTACAGTGGCTGCTGCACCAGTATAAGCCCGTGGTATGATCATCTTTAACAGAAAAGGCCAAAGAATGTGCTGCAAAATTTTAAGGTATCACTAAATATGATTTTCAGTAACCTATTTAAAAAATTATCGATATGGGACTGAGGAGAGCTCTAAACCCATAAAAGTAAAATCATCAATAGAGACTGAATGATTGTCAGAGGAGAAAGAGCACACCTCCATTTCAGGAATTGTAATAGTTAGCAAAAGAAGGCCCTTTTCACATATTGCTCTCAGTTCTGTTGGACAAAATGTCCCTATCTTCACCTGGAAAAACAGCTCAGCATCATATTATAATCAATCATATATAAATAAATTTAAAGATGATTATAATACTACTAGACGACATAAATCATCTTAGCACCTAACTGGACATTTGAATGCCAATTTAACCCAATTAGTTGATCCTTACTGCAATAGTATCATAGCATTCTCATTTTTTCAGAAAATAATTATTCAACTGCTTGGACAACCTGAACATCATTGTTCCAATAATTCACCTTAATCAATACTCAAACACACTCTCATTAACCTGGATGCAAGCTTCAAATAATTTTCATAGAGAATACTTTATCGAAACTTACCTTGAAGCTCTCATTATCACATTTATCCTGATCTGACAGAGCACAATGGCGCACAAGATATTCAACAAACAACTCTCCAGAAGGACCGACCAAATAGCAGTGTGAAGCCATGACCACAATCAACTGCCAGAAAAACAAACAAAATCAAAGCAAAGGGGAAAAACCAGAAGTGTTTCATTAACAGCACAAACTACTTCATTATTATATACCTCAGAAAGAGCCTTTCGAACAGCTAAATTTTGCTCATCCAGCAAGGACTTTACCACATCAACAAGCAAAGGCCTTTTACCATGCCAAGCTTCAAATGACCTCCAAAAGAAAATGCAAGCAAGTCAGGTCATTTAAGCAAATCAAAAATGAGATTACAGAAAGAAAGGTGGGAAAGAAACCTAGGCAAGAGGTGCTTTAGAACACACAGTGCACCAAAAGTCAAAGGTTCTTCCTTGAGCCTGCATTTCTGTAGTAGAAACATAACAAGAAATGTATCAAAATGCAGTCACATTTTTCAAAAGTATGAATAGAATGCCTGCCAAACAATCAACTATCATGACAAAGAAATAGTAACAATTGCAAGGATACCATACTCACATTCAAAAGGAACATAAATAAATCATCAGGATACACCAAGCCAACCGTTAGGAAACAACGTTGAACTTCATTGTAGGTCTGCATCACACAAAAAAAAACAATAATAATTTAATAAGAAATTAAATAGAAAGAAAAACCAAGGCAGAGTGGAAAAAAGGAATTCTGGAACAAATAAGAAACAGAATTGTAGTATCCAAAGAATGAATAACAATTGCATAAAGATTGGCAACCATAATTGAAGGCTACCTTTAGTCCCACTGAGAAAGATGAATGCTCTTTACTGTCATAAATACAAACCACTGGAAGAAGTGTTGATAAAATAATTGTGAGGTCCTGCAAAAAGAATAATAACAATAATAAATAGATAAAAATAAATAATATCATGAAGAATTCATTAGAATATGGCTTTGCTCTGGATTATGTATTTATGTTTCCACAGTCAAACAATTGTAAAAAAAAAGTTATCCAAACCTTTAAGATTTAGTTTAAAATATATATATATATGTTAACTTTAAAAGCAATAAAAAAAATAAAATGAAAATTGGAAGCAAGTAATCAATAGAGAAAACAATATCCTTTGTCTTTCTTTTGTATTGTTTTTTCATTCAATATAAAGGACTTCTAAACCTTCTTTATTTATTTAATTATTTATTCTGTTTATTTATTTATTTAAAACAGAAACACAAGAATATTATCACAATGTAAAGGAAGAAGATGCTAAAGCCAACCAAAGGTCCACAAGCCCAGCAAAACACGCTGTAAAAGCTACCTATCAAATATACAAGTCAAAATCAGTAGATCTATACCCCAAACAGTAAAAATAATTAAAGAAGCCTCAATAAGCAAAATTCACTCGAGACCCTACCCTATTGTGATTGACGAAGAAGAAAGAGGTACCTTCGAAATCCTTAGAGACTGAGGCCCAAAGAGAAGCAATAAAAAAAAAGAATTTTCCCATACCCAAGTGACATATTTCCGTAAATCTTAGCCTCTCTATCATTCCCAAAAGCAAAAACATTCTCAATTAACAAGACATCACATGAAGACTAAGTGACCGCATAAATCTTTGCTTCCTAGCATAACTTGGCACATAGAAAAGATGCGATTTTATAATAATTATAAAGATGGTTTATTGTTTCCATCCCAAGAAGCAATTTGGCCCATTTTTTTCAAGTTAGCAACAAAACAATGATTTTGTCATAATTTCGCATCTACAATGATGCCAACAATGGTTAACTAACAAAACCAATCAGCTCATGCTTTTTATATCTGAACTATCATTGACCATTGATGTGAATTTTTAAACATTGTTTAACTGAATTCACTATTAACAAATTAAAAATAATTTTAAATGGTAAAAGAAAATCTAACAGTTAGCATCATTCCAGTGATAATAAGAATAAAAAGAGAAATAACGGCTCACAATATCGACATTTTATCTAGCCTTGTTGACTCACTTATAATATTTGGTTCATGAAACTTCCCAAATGAATGTGTCGAATAACATTGATCTAACCGCAAAGAAAACCTAACTTGATCATAAATGAAAATGACATAAATACGAAAACAGGCTCAAATTTCCTCCACTAAAGTTGGTTATAATACTCTATAATGCATCCAAACTTGACTTCAATTTAACTGCAGTTGCAATTGATACAACTATCAAATTAAGAAGCCAAAAAAATGAAAAACAAAACAGAAACAAACTTGTTTAAGGATATTTGAGCACTACAAACAAAGCATGAGCATTACCTCAAAATCAAGCAACGGGGGACCTGTTTCTGAATGTAATGAAGCATCTAATAAATTGTGGAGGCTACATGTCGCAAGGAGTGCAGTATCTTGATCATTTTTATACCTAAACAACAGTCAACGGGAAATAAAAACACAATATAGTTTCAAGTTAATGCCCAATGTCTTACAAAACAATTGATGACCATATGTGTTACATTCAAAAAATACAGGTAACAGCAAGTCAAGTATTCCATTACAGATACTGCAGGCACCAAAACCCCCTAGATGCAATGCACTATTATGTCACCTAGCTTGAAGCACTGAAGATTAAATGAAGCAGAGAAAACACACAAGCAGTTCTAATTTTTAGTTCAAAGCACAGGAGATTTAAATTAATCTTACAATTCCAATATAGTTGGGACAAGTTTTGGTAAAGCGCCTTTTAATTGTGTCCTTGTTATAAGTCCAACCATCTGACCCAGAGCATCCACGGTAGATATGAGAACCTATCAGAAATATGATTCAAGTTACACAACAAAATAAAAATTACTTCGAAACCAAAACCTGCTGCAGAATCTATACTGCGCATGTAACCATATTAAGCATAGTTATAATTGACATATTTAAAAACTAATTATCAGTAACACAGATGTAGAATTATCATAGATATTGTGTAAAAAATTTGCATCACATTCTTTAGTCAACAGAGTTTTCTAACTGTTATTCTTGCAAATATAAACAACTCCTCCAAACATATATACAGCAAGCAACACCATAACACATACTATACAATCCCTTCCAAGTTTGCAGATGTAAGAACCAAGATATGTTAATTAAATTAATGCTGTTCTTTCAATAAGATTGATTCCTGTCTAGAGAAAGATAATCTGTCTTGAGAAATTGATAACACCACATTTTTAGTCTAAAGAATTTCTCCAGGGAAAAAAAAATGAATTTAAAAAAGGAGGAAAAACACTCAATACAAGATAGGCCTTTTATTAAAAAAATGACAACAAAAAATTATGTTAAAGAGAAAAAGAACAAAAATAATTTTCACATAAACCTTAAGATCTCGAGATGTTGCCCAAACTCTCAATAAAAGCTCAAAAGCAGAATTTAAAAATGACCTGCATACATGAAACGTTTATTTCAGGCATGACGTCATATGGCTAGAGTATGCGGTATCTGATAAGTAAAATAAATTTGAAATATTGAGCTCACATGATGTCACCATCAAGAAAAGAGTGCGAAGGGAAATCCACACTGTATTGCCATGCAGCCTGACACCAGCATTTAAATGCTAGAAAACCATAACATTATGTCATTATCATAAGCTGGCTGAATATTAAACAGTGCAAACAGTGAGTACTTGTGAGAAATATCATTACAAAAATCATCCTAAAAACTTTGCAGAACATTCAGCTGAAATTTCATATCAAATGCAGTATATATATTTGGGTATAAAACAAACTATAATCAAAACCAAACTGGGAGTTGGGAAATTTAAGCGTGTTGAACCGGTGTTTCTTCTCTGGCTGATCCAATATGAGAGATAAAAGAAATCATATAAGTGGTAAAAGAAGAATAAAGAAATATCAAAATTGCTATATGAGGAAGTTTGCCAAGTTCAAGCTCAGCCTCAAGCTCAGCCTACAATGCCTTTAAAACAAGTCTATAGTACATTCGCTATTAGACTCTACCAGCCAATGTCACAGAGTGAAACCTGTTTCATTCAACATATCATGTGTTTTAGTAGTGTATGTTAAAACTGCCAGATTAGAAAGGAAAAAACCAAATTTCTCAAAAGGCTTATCTTGGCGGCACAACCAGACAAACAAAAACGTTTTCCATCTAATCTTTTCTTAGTAAAAGATAAAACTAAATTTGATTACCAAATTCACTGTACTTTAAAGAAATTGGCTGATGCACATTGTACACCATGCACCTGTTTTCAAGTGTGAACAGTTCAAAACAACTAAAATCAGAATCCAATATTCTGAAACTTTTGAGCAATGTCCGTACAGTTTGACATCAATTTAAAACACTAGAAGAATAACTGGATCTAAGCAAGTTAATAAGATGATAAGCATAGTTATACAAGGTCATTTCATACACCTACTGTCAAATTACGTGTTTGCCAACAATGAGGCATAAGATGCTTAACCATACCATTTGCAAATATTGGCCGGTGGACATCTCGCACATTTCCAAGTGTGGGTAGAACTCGCGAAAGCACACCTTTCAGTCGTGGAATGAACTGCAATGCTTCAATTGTATTAAAAAAAGAAAAATAAAAAGAACAATGAACAATTTAGTTTTAGCACATGAAAGGCACCTTAAAACGCCCTAAACTAATGAAAAATATATTATATGAATAAGGAAGTAAATGATTAACCATCAGCAGAAGCAAAGTCTGCAAGTATTTGAACCATAGCTGGTAAAGCTGAATTTGTTCCATACAAATAAAGAAAAATTTCTTCCATCATCTGCCAAATAAAAATAAGCACGGATAATTAAGCCAAAGACAGAGAGACAAAACAAATAATTGAAAAATCAATGTTCAGGAATAAATGAATGTTGTTTAGCCAGCAATCCTCCCTCTCCAACACACACTGAGTAGTAAATCAAAATAGCCTGAAGATGATAAGTAAAATAACTTAACTCAAGATTCAGCAGTAATATGCACTGTCAATTGTTGATAACTACTAAACAGTAAGTAAACCATTCTATCCATCAGACTGCCCCCAAATGCTACATTGCTACTTTATCATTACACTGAAGGAGAAGTTGAGTTACTCTAATTCTTCTGATGGGAATATAATAAGAATTAGGGGACACAAGGAGTCAAACACTAGCAAATCAAGCCTTTTAAAAGAATCTCTTCGGCTTTTTAGCTTTTAATAAATCAAGGTAATGATCCTATCCTTAAAATATGTAAAAGACAATTTAAGTGTAGCACAATGGATTGCATAGCTAAATGCCTAGTATTAGGATAATAAGAGACACAAAACATTGTTTCCTAATCAATTTAAAGCAAGAAGAACCACTGATCTCAAGTAGCTAGGTCTATTGTATCTTGCCAAAGTTTTGTGCATATGCATGCATGTATATATGAGTGCATGCATACACACAAGTACTTGTGGATGTATGAATGTATGCATTGGCTATTGCTAATTAAGCTATCAGGAATTAAGCAGCAATGGCACAAGACATACAAGGTCAGGCAAATGTGAGCCTATCGAAACTAGTAGTGCCGATGCAGCTCTTTGCCAATCTGTATTAAGTTCCTGCATCAAAATGAACAAAACATGCAAATCGTAAGAGATCATCCATGAAGAGATTGCACAATTGAAAGTTCAGATGGTACACACTAATCCAATATTATGAGATAGTAGCTATTAAGGCTTTATCATAGCTATTGAAAGAAAAACCAAGAATAACATTCCCATTGGATAAAAAAAAATGAAAAGTAATTTGCAACCAAATAACCAAAGGCACAGAGATGAGAGGAGCAGATGATAGTTGATCGCACTGAATTCAGGTATATAACACTGTATGACTTCAAACCATTACATTAACATTATTCTAAGCCAGACATCAACCTTAACAGGTATGTAGATAACGGTCTACTTTGCATGGCAAACTTCACTTAAAAGCATCAAAATTCTTTGGATCTAAATTGCCAAAAAGAAAAATGTGAGCTGAGCAATGTATAGTGGTCAAGGCAAAGAAAGTATAGCCATGTAAATTACAAGAATCAAGGCCCCCAAGCAACCTTCCACAAATTAAATATATAATTTTTAATAAAAACCAACTAAAAGGCAATCTAACACTCAATTACTAAGTTAAGAATGGCATAGTTAAGTAACCATAAAAAATGCCTTCATGAAAAAGAGTACATAGACAACCTTTGAGGAGATCATTTCTGCAGTAGCAATCTTAGAGAGCTTAGCCATAAAAGCTGGATCAATGTCTTTTTTATCCAATGCACTAACTCCAAATGCCATCACTTGGAAAATTCCAGCCATATTACTAAACCGCTGAAAAAGTTTCACATAAAAGCTTCTCATTTGATCAATGTCTAAATTCTTTACAGAAGTAACTGCAAAACGAAATGAACAGAAAAAGAGTACCCGACGTCCTCCTCTTGAAACAGCTGAACAACAATCAAGAACTAAAAGTGGATTCCTGCAATTCGAAATAAAGAATTAAGAATCGAGGAATCCAGGAACTAACTAACGAAAGGAACGAAAGAGCGAGGAGGATTACATGGCAGCGATGTCTCTGAGAGATGCCATGGAGGCTTCTCTAACGATAGAAGATTCATCTGCTAGTGATGAGACCAATACCTGAACCGCTTCTGCAACAAAGACAAAGAAAGTATAAATTAAAAGAATTGAATTCACTTGACAATTGAATGGTCAAATTGGTGATACCTGATACGGGAATTGAGATTCCAGAACTTGAAGAAGCCATGCTTGATTAGTGTAGAAAGAAAATAAAAATTTTTCGTTCTCTCACAGCGAATAGCCAAAGTGAACGACGGCCTGGCAAGCTTGACAGTGGTGGCAGCGGCTTTGAGAGCGACAAGCTTAGCGGCTATAGAGCGGCGAACTTGGCTCGTGGCGACTAGGAGACCGTCGGATTGGAGAGAAATGGGCGACGGAACGGTAGCTATGGCGCAATTCCAAATAGATTAGATTACTACTAAAACTAACCGTATTTTGGAAGAAATAATTACAAATAGATGTTTATATAAAAATAAAAATAAAAATTAACAGTGAGAACGAATTTTAAATTTATTATTTTAATAGTAAAATAATAAAAGCGGATTGCAATCGCAAAAATTATAATAATAAACAATTATTACAAAACATGTCTTAACTAGGTCTTTCATTTAATCCCATTCACCGAATATTCAAGCATATTCATAAAATTGCTAGTACCGATCTTCATAGAAGGAATTTGACATATCACCCACTACATTTAGGATAAATTTTTAAAAAAAATAAAAATTTATACTAAATTTAAGATAATTATAAATAAAATAAATATTTGCAAATATTTATTACAATATCGGTAAATATTTAATTTTTTTAATTATTTTTAATTTGTTATTATAATTTTAATTTATTTTTTAATAACTAATTTTAAATTATATAATAAAAATTAAAAATTACACATATTTTAATGGTAATAATGATTCGATTAAATAAATTAATTATTTTTTTATTATTTATAAATATTTATTTTATTAATTTATATATTATCAACTACGAGTGAAATCATATTAAGTGGGCATTAACCATAATTGAGTAAAATAAAAATATATATTTAGTAACTATTATTTTACATTTATAAATTTTTATTTTAAATTTTTAATATTTTATATATAAATTTGTTGAATAATTATATATATTTTTTAAAGGCTATGATCAATTATATTTTATATTTGAATATAATTAATTTTTTATGTATATTAAAAATTTATAATTTAAATTTAATATTTAATAATAATACAAATATAATTAAAAATTTATTTAGGTAGAATATACAAAAAGGTACATGTATTGAAAAAAGAGTGCTCAAGTAAACCCTTTTATTGTGCCTAAACTATCTATAGTTTCCACATCTAGTAATAATTATTTTGTTTCCCATATGCTCTTTGTTCTCATGCCCTTGATAGCTTTGGTACACTAGTTTTGGTCTTCTTCTTTGTGGGGTTAATTTTAGTGTTGTCAGCAATGGGCCAACTAAACTTATCAAGTAGACGATCTTTGTATGTGCATAAGTTGTCTGATACGCATCAATTATTCGAAAAAGATCCACGTATCTAGTAGCATCTTCATGTTTCGTTGCAACACAGGATATCGCATGCTTGCGTGAAATTCCATTGATTTGATATGCTTTACAATCACATGTCCCTTTTTGCAAGTCAACAATCAAAGCCGTGTATGCTATCAAAGCGATGTACGCTTCATCCACGACCTTTGAATTGAAACTTAATAGTCTCCATTATTTTTGCCATCATTCCTAAAAAAATTTATACTTCCTCTTCACATTCAATTGAAGTTCATTAGTACACTTCGTCTATTGATAAAATTATTTTTGCAACCTTTTTATCACACTTTATTCCAAATAAATTTCATCAAGCATTACATAAACTTGTCTTTAAAATTATTTAACCATTTGTTTAACGATTTAATTATATTATTGGTTGCACGGGCGGACTTAATATGATGCTTGAATGTGCATCTTCAATATTCTCTCTTTTTTTTTCTCAAAATAATTATATGCATCATCATCATAATATTTCTCAGCCAACCTGAATTTGATCCAATTTCTTCATGATTCAGTCATATTAAATAAAATATCAAATATCATCCAATGTGTCTCCAAATATGATCTTATGATTGACTAGAATATTATTCTATAAACTAATCCCTTTTACCTAGTCACTCTTCTATTGTTATCTATCCCAAGCAACTATTGTAGTATATCTAAGTTCTTTTCCAAGTTTTATCATTCTCTAAATGGTGCATGCGGGCACACAAAGTAAAAAAATTGGACAGTTCATCCCTCAATGCTAGAAAATTTGAATTTCACACTTCCACCACCAATGCATCAGAAAACTCTTCACTAGAATCCCTAGGTTATGTTGCCTAAATACCTCAACTTTGTCTCTTAATTTTCTATAAGAAATGCATGGTCCTCACTTGTAACTGTTAGAACACCCCAATCTCAAAGAGACCTTAATTAATTGCTCTATACAGCAGTTACCACACTAACGTAACAATTATGAATGTCATACCAAAAACAAGTTTAATGGGGAAAAATCCTCAGTAACAATGCAACGAAGGCTTTTTCTAACAACGAATACAATCATTCCTTCCACGTTTTTCCCTTCTGTACAAAGATACGCATAGCTTTCTTTCTTACAAAAGAATTATATATAAACGAACAAGCTTCTGTGTGTTCAAAGAAGAGACAGATTCATGAATACTCTAACAATGCAAATTTAACATGCAATCCAATCTTACCACCCTCAGTCACTAGCTTAGCAGCGGTTACTAACCAATGTCCTGGAGCATCATGGGGCCCACGTACAACCTCAGCTGTTTCCACATATTTAACAACATTTCCAGAGTGAAACTGAGCAGGCGGACCATCTGGATATACACCAGAATTAAGTGCTGCTGGAGCCTGTGCCTTAGCCTTAGCCTGCATTTCTGTACCACTGACACTCCGTTGACTGAATGTGAATGTTGTACTCAGATTTGTAAAGAAACTGGATTTGTGAGCTCTTGGTGCAGCTGCCCAGTCTGTCTTCCGAATAGTGCAATTGGGCAAGTGGGTGAAGAGAAGACGAAGATGCAGGACCGTCTTGGGCCACTTCCCTTTGCTGAGGAGCTGTGCACCAGTTACAATAAAAACACCATTGGAATCCCCATGTAACCAGTTAGGATCATGCTTAACAACTGATGTGCATATGTTTGAATATCTTTTCCATTTCACAGGTTCTAAGAATTGGTCACTAGATTGGTAGTCGTCAGAACCACGCCATTGACATGGTCTGCATGTAGAGCTGTTGGCTGAAGAAAAGGTCATGATATTTGGAAGGCTAGACAGGTGCTGTGCATGTAATGCAAGCCAATCATATTTCTTTCCTTCCAAGTATAAGCGTAGGCCAACCACTGGTTTTTGATCGCTTGAAACCTGACATGATGTTGCATGGACTAAGAAATATAAAGTACAAAAGCAATAAATGCAGTTTTATATTGCCCAACTTGTCACAAGACTCAAAAGGAACCAATTTCAGATAAACAGAGAAAAAGGAAAACATACATGGTGGCTTTCAAATATATATTGGAAAGTCCTTAAGATGCAATAGGATGTTCACAAACTGATCATCCAGTCTTGTTCTACAAACTAAAATTGTAAGTAGGAAGATGAGAAGATAACACTGGGAGATAAGAGTTAGAAGTCAGAAGATAAGGAAATAACAACAACGGAAGGGAATGGGAGGGATATAATTTGAATAAATGAAATATATCATGAATGCAGTAATTCGAGGGTAATACAAACAGTGGGCACTAGTTAATTGGTAAGTCTCTTGGTGCAAGAGGTTTGGAGCTCATATCCCGATCACATCAAGATTTGGGGAGTGGTGTTTTACATTTATCTATTAATTATGTTTTTGTTTAGGCCTTGGCGTACTAAATCCAACTTGCGCACACGCCCCAGAATCTCACCATCAAAATTTTAATCATAAGCTACAGGGATATAGTGAAAACTTCTATTAAAGTTATATATACTGTAAGACATATCTAAAATAAGTCGGCACCTTTCAGTTTGATCATATTATGTGCACAAAATGTTTGTCAAACTTTCTATTCAACTGTGAAAGTACTTAAAACCTATAAAATAACATGCTGAAATTAGCTTTCCGTAAAGCTTACAACATGACTACATCAGCAGAATGTATTTATTTAGAAACATTCAATTGCACAGACATCATTATGCAAAATTAAGAAAATTGATTAGTTATAAAGTTTTATTATCTTTCACACGCGAATTTTAATTAGCATGAGATGGTATTATTTTAAATAAGATACAACTTCATATGGGGTTAGGATCAATAGTTTTTTCTTTAAACAAATTATGCACTACTTATTCACCATTGGAATAACAAACCTCAAATAGCTTCAGTTACATATTTCCAATGTCCATTAATTTTGAAATGTAAAATATGACTCAAGCCAATGAAAGTGCATCAATCCAATGGTACAAAACTTGTGTGTCATAGATTGTGTGAAAAGAGCTGATCCAAGTAGATGCATATACAGAAATCTCTAAAGCATGAAACAGAAGAAATCTTGGTGTGCCACAAAATGAGTTTAAAACATGTAGTTTTAAGAAATATATTTGACTAAACCATCAAAGAGGCCAACTTTGTAGCCATTTTGCCAACAAACATTTAAACCAATCACTAAGAAACAAAGGTCGTACATGTGATAATGCCAGCCAAACCAAATTATGACTGTGTTAAAATAGAAGTTTCATAGAAAAAAAATATGTAGATCTGATGAGTGTAAGAGAGTAAACAAAATTTAACACAAGCAATATTTTAGAGAACCCAAGTTATACTCAAAAGGAATGAGCAATGATCATTTGAAATAAATTTGTGGCCATTGGTAGCATTTTATACATAGTATGCACAGCATATTTAATGCATATTAATGTTAATCTATATATTCTAATCTTTATTTAGGGAATCTTGCATAATAATAAAATATTGGTTGAACATTAAAGGATACAAAACCTTGCAACTAATAGGCACACAAAAGGACAAAAAAGTGAAATTTCCAACCTTTTTGGGAACTTCAGATTGTGAGACCCATAACCATGAAAAGCAAAAGCAGCCACTGACTTTTAATAACATTTGGGTGACACCAATTTTGGGGTTTGATTATGATTTAGGGTTCCCTTAAGAGGTTTCCCCATGTAGCCAATTAATATTCAGTCTTTAAAATGTCGGTTTCTCCACATCAATAAGCAGCCACTTTGATTATAAGCGAAACTTGCCCAGTCATAGTAACAAAATTAAAGTTTATATCTTCTGTTGCTCTCAAACTAAGCATTCATGAAACTTCCTTTTAACTTCAGAATTTTGAGCTTTATGATTCTCTCCATGTCCAATTAAAGAATACACAGTCCATCATCCGAACCAGGCACACTACACTTATCTGACTTCAAGAATTAGCACCTGATTATTATGCACAGAAATTAGTTCACTATCAAGTACCTGTGTTGAGTTGATGTGAATTTTAGGACCCATAAAACTGAATTTCAGGGAAGGACAAGAACCCTTTTTTTGTTGATGCCGAAGAGGAAGCTCACAGAACATAGGTGCCCATTGCCTAGGAACTTGGAATTCCAAGAAGTACTGTAAATCCTCTGGAGGTGGCTTGTCTGGAAAGAGGTGAATTGTTATAAAGTATTGCCTTTAGATGATATGAAACTTAAAAACTAATTAATATATGAATGCTACAATGACTAAAGAAAAAAAAATTAATGCAAAAGAAGGTAATAGATTAAGGGGTCCAAGTAAAAATGAATGTCCTCTCTCTTCTCCAGAAAAGAGATTTGAGAACCTGAATACTGTCTTCAAATGATAAAGTAAAAAAAGCAATGGTAAAAAATTGTTTGTACTTATTGAACTCCTGGTTAGCTATTGAGGTCCTCTTTTTATGTCATTGCATCTATGCAAATTAACAAAGTTGATATACAAGTATAAAAAATCAATTCATTGATATTTCTAAAACAGCAAAAATTTAACAATAAATTAGGGGCTAATTTTAAATCCATTAATTGGGCATTGAAGCACTTACAACGCAAGTATAAGTTTATAGCATGACTAAGATAGCCACTGCCTGAAATCCCAGTCAGCAGAGAAGTAATCGGTACAAACTTGAAGAGAATTCCTTCTGGTTTAGCAGGAACAGTCTGCAGCCAATTGGAATGGCTGTGCAAGAACACATCCCCACCCCTTTTTGAACAGATAATAGTGAGGCCCTGTAGTAGAAGTAGAGAGCAAAAGAGATTCACAGACAGCAACATTGATTCATAATTAATACAGGAATCTCTAACAGTGCAAAAAAGATTCACAGACAGCAACACTGATTCAGAATAAATGCAGGAATCTCTAACAATTCTTGACTTACATCCTTGCTTGATGTTTCAGTAATAGTGGTCAACTGCATGGTGTTTGACTGGAGAATACGACTGAAGACCTCAGGAGCCTATAGAAATAGTTAGCAGATATGATATATTTGCATGCAGAAAAAAAAATCCAATCTTGAATAAGCAATAATACCTTCTCCTTCCCATCTCTTGTTTTCATTTGGATGAGGGAAGGGCTTTTTCCATCTGAGAACACATAATCGCCTAGATCGTCTAAATGTCTTCTGAGATCAGCAGGAGGGATTGATGAGGAAGGTTTCCGTTTGACACAAATTAAATCTTGTCCTCCAACACCCATCCCGACTATTATGTGTGTCCCATATGTCTGGATGAACCTGCCTGATCAAAATGATTAGCATCCAGATACCATGTTAAGGCAAGTGCATGTATTTGAGCCACTCTGTTTTATCTGCCAAACTATTAAGATTGAACAAACAAGAACATAGGCATATAATGGGCACCACAATAGTAACACCTTCTGATTAATGAGCCAAATAAACCCGAGGAACACAGAAAAGTTAAGGCAAACAAATACTACTGTATCAAACCAGACTTCAAGAATGACATGGCTATGTGATGTGTCATCAATTCATGAAAGTAGTCTATGTGCACAAACAACCACGCAATATAGCTGTAAATAATTAAAATGACCTTAATTTAAAGATCTTTAAAAATTGATCTGCAACAGGATATTCCTAGAAGAGCAGAACAGTCTTGGCATTAAGCCCTGCCGCTTCGTCATTCTACATTCACAAACATAAAATTCTCAATCCTTTTTTAAGTGTCAAAGCTAATTGTCTGCCATCTTCTATTGCCACCTAAGAAATTGTCAAAATGAGAAATGAATAAAAACCAATTTGGTAATGATAGGAGTTCAGTATAGCCAATCCTTGATTAGAAAGTGAAATGAAATATTGAATAACAAAATGAAGAATAACAGCTTTGCAGTGGCAGAAAATGAATGAATTCAATAGCATCAAACTTCTTCGTTGGTATATGTTCAAGTCATTGAATTTTTCAGTCAACAAACTTATAAAATCCTTTGGCAAGTTTGGCAGAACATTTCATGATAATTACTTTTTATTTCAAGCTTGGAGGTTTCTTTCTTGCAAAGGAGACTAATAAAATCAGTATTTCAGTGAAAGGACCCGACCATGGACCCCTTGCACAACAAACAATAGCTTCATTAAACCCCACAATTGACAGGGTGATCCGGAGATCAATGTTTTAGGATTTTGGGAAACTTTGGGCCCTAGTTTTTTCCTTCCTTTTCTTCAAAATGTTTGCTAAGATTTCATAAAAATTAACTAGTTTCCATAAAACTCCTTGAGCTTTCATAAAAACATCATTGAGAGGAATTTAAGAGCAGTTTCCCATTCACTGCAAGATAAAATGAAAACTCAAAACTGAAAATTGGTCATTGGAGGATTGAATGGACATCAGATGCCCTCAAATGATGTTCTATTGAAATAGAGGGCCTCAAGGATGGTTTATAGAAATTTTATCTACGTGAAATTTAAGTAAACACAAGCCTCTATATTATATTTGCCAATCACGATTTTTTTTCATATACACTGATCAAAAGTTGAGCTCCTACATGGAAACTTTTATTAAGGTTGTTATAAGCAATATGAAGATTTCAATATTTAGCTCCCAGCAAAGGTAAAATCTGAGGAATTACAGAACATGAAATTCCGAGGATATAGACTTTTGGGAGAGGTAACAAATACCTCACCAAAGGAACCAGAATTGTTGATAATTCTTTTCTTATATTGTTCTTTGGGAGAACATTGGTTACTTCTTAGATACTTATAATATGTATCCCTATATTGCTAAAATTTTAAATATAGCTGTTTTTGACATTTGTTAGGAACACAATTATAAAATAAAATGTAGGAAAGGATCTACTACAGTATTTTTAACAGATGCATGATTAACAATAGCTTTGCAATTAAACAGCAGTAAGCTGCAATCTAGATTTCTTCCTTGTCAATTATGTTAGAATAACTAATAAATTTAAGAGAAAGTGTTATGTATCTCCCATATATACCGTGTCATTTATGCAAAATGTACTCTACTGACATGCATGCTGCAAGGAAGAATGAAGCTTTACAAATGTCAAAACGCAGTTATTATGTAAAGTAGTTTAAAGCTACCTAGCCAACAGTGCTGGATCCCAATGAGGTGGAACTGACTTCTTTACTTTGTCTTTTAGTACTAGTGGAGATGTTGTTAGGTGCAAAGAGTACAATGAGATGAAGTAACCATCAAAAGCTAGATATTCGGTGTCTGCAACATCATGGAACCAGTCTCCACTTAAATCAAAAATAGCATTAAGATATCCCGAAGGAACTTTTCCTTGAATTGAAGATTTCTGATTTAGTAATTCAGACATCTGCAAGAAAAGAAAAATACAGAAGTAAACATGCAGCCGAATTGGTTGCAAATAATCATGATGTTGCCAATTATATAAAAATAACACGAAGAACCAAAAATATAGAGAAAGAGAGAAAGAAAGAAACTTTTGGATGGACGGAATGTAAATAAACTGATAACATACTGCCAGAGAGGAAATCAAAGGGAGAAACAGATGAAAAGCCAAAATGAATTGAAATAAATAACTGCGCCCGACATTTACATAGTAAAATTATATAGTTTCATATTTATCCAGCTGATATGCCCATGAATCTGCACCCATATGGACCGAGCAATCTTTAGAAACTCAATAACCATAGAGATAGAACTTAGCACAAAAGTTAGTGCAGCGTAATCAAGAACCCCCAGAGCTAGCCAATCGTCTACTTTTAGAAAAGAATTTAATACTCAGATATTTACGATAACGTACAGGCATATAAAACGAAGTGTAAACTCGTGTAATGTTTCAAAGAAGCAGAATCCATTCAGGAAAATAGAAGAAAAAACAAAAACAATCAGCTGTTTCTTGGTATACTAAAGAAACAGCAGCAGGCAAAGACGAGGCCACTTACGGTATGCCAGTGTTAAGATGAGACATACATACCCAATAACCATGAATTTTGTTATCTGTTAGACTTTGGTTCTTGCTTTTCATAGAATTGATGCTTCCTTTGAGAATGTATACGAAACTAATTCATGGCTTATTATCCACTACCAGCTCTTCAATAAAATAATTTCTAACAGTAAAGTAATCACAGCATAATCATATTTCTATTATTTTTTAAAAAATGGAGTGACGACAAAGCAATTGGAAGAATAACACACCTGGTTGAATTGGAGGATATCGGATTTGAAGCGAATTCGATCCCCTTTATCGACACGAATATCCTGAGAAACAGATTTGATTGTAATAGAAGGAGGAATTAAAAGGTCTCGTTTGTTAATATCATCAAGAACAACCAATCTGCCACTTCCCTTGGCAAATCTAAGCCTAAAATCACTCGTCAGATCAAAACCTTTCCCTAAAGCTTCCAACGCGGCCTCTGCCTCCATTGATGACCTCACCTCACCAGATCACGCCACAATTTAATCAAGATTAACATACACAGTACACTGATGTATGTACATCTCTATGTATATTCCCTCGTTTGGTCTCCAACTTTGAACTGTTACTCGTACTCAGTTTGACCCAACAAAGAGATGAGAAGATTGTAAGTAAAATCGTTTGTATTTGGTAATGACTCTAGAACATGGGCAAGTTTAAAATGAATAAACAGACAATTAAAACGCAGGTCAATATGTAATTTCAACGGTGAAAGACCAAGAAGCGCTTATTCAACTCTGGACAGCTGCTCCCACGCGTACACCTAACACACAGGGTATCTTAATTAAATCCGAAATTATCATTTACCTCCCTTACGTTTATCAATATTTCATTTACATGATAAATATTTACTAATGAACGCTTGATTTCTAATTCAAGCTAAATATAGTCTCAAGTTTGGACACCTAAACTTTTCAGGTTGTCTCTAGTTTAATGTAATGTAATCAGGAGCACAGAATGGTGAAAAATGAGAGAGGGGACGAAAAGGTCTTAATTTATGTCAAATAATTTGACCATAATTCCAAAAAAAAACAAAAAGTAGGCTAATGATTTCATAAATTATGTTAATTAATGTAATTTATTATTTAATATTTATGGTGAGATACGTGTTAATAATTTAAGAGAAAACAATGTATACATATTAAAAATTGTCAAAAAAAAATATCTACTTTCGTTATATTTGAAAAAATAAACATATAAATTTTATTTATTAAAAGAATTATTTTTTTATTATACTATCTTTTAAATTTATAATTATTTAGCTTAAATGCATTAAATTATCCTTATTTTGGTCCAAATTCATGAATTAATTAATGTAAAATTTAAAAAATAATAACAAAAACTTATAATTATTAATATAAGGGTTGAAATATAAAGCATAGAGGATGCATTATAGATAATATTATATTTAAAATGTTAAATATTTGATCGAATTTAAAGAGTGAAGGATAAATTTGATAGAAGATGTGGAGGTGGGGGTCTACACGGGGTATATTTGAAATGTTGGGTATTTGACCAAATTTAAAGGGCGGGTGTATATGATGTAAGGGGTGAGAAGGGTGGGGCACACGTGGTTCTGACCGTAGAATATAGGACGGCAAGGGATGATCTGTAGTCAACCTTGACGACCGACCATTGCGACTACGTCGTTCCCTCTTGACCTGCAGCAGTTATAATTTTGCACCGTCCCTTTAATTCTTAAAAATTTATTTTAATATGATTCGTTAATTTTATTAATTTTATATTTAAAAAAAAAGATTATAAAATTATTTTATAATTTAATTACAATAAAAAATTTTGTTAATTTTTTAAAAACATAATTAATTAATTGATCATTATTTTTATTAGATTATTGGAGCTTTTATATTAAATATTTTATTTGGGCCAAGCTATAGGCCATTAAATGATATACAGACGTTTGACCGCTGGGCCTCCATGTGAATTGATAAGGCTATCACACCTGTTGCGGTTCGCAGTTGACTTCTGGGCATTTTAGTCATCTAATACATTAAAGTTTGTATTATCAATAAAGTTATCAAGCTTATTTTATTTAATGCTCGACATTCAAAAAAGTAATTGTCATGAAATCAATGTGTATTCCTAATATGGATCTTTAACAAATCTAACAATGTCATTAGGTGAGTAGAGAGTAAATCAAATGAAGAGAGAAAGAATTAAATTAGCTAAGATGATTTGAGGTATAAATGAAAAGCCTTAACCAAAAAAACCACCACCTAAATGTCAGCAACAAAAAAAATTTAGGATAAAGCTTTGTTCATACTTGAAAAAGAAGCTCAATATTTCAATTCTGCTTTTTCATTAGGAAAAACTCTTTGTTATAAAGCATTGGAGACATTTATTCTGTAAATTTTTTGTTATATCAACTTCAAAGATATTTTATCTTATATATATATATTAATAAAAAAAAGAGATTTTTATTTACAAATATAGTCTATATATATAAATAAATAAAATATATTTTTAAATTATTCTCGTAATTTATTTAATTGTTAACTAATATTATTAAAGTTGTTTCTTGTGGAAATGATATTGAATTGGCAATGGTATTACATAGTAAATATACTAAATGTCTACAATGATTATTATGAGATAATATAACATGATAGTCATATTATTAGTATATTAGTATAGATTAAATAGTTAAAAAATTATTTTTTCGAACATGACTACATAATGATAAATCACATAGTATTACATGTAATCAGTGGTTTATCATATAATTGTACTAATGTGTGATGTTATTGTTTGACCTAAGATATCATAATTAAATTTGACAT
Source organism: Xylocarpus granatum (assembly GCA_019650275.1). Lineage (NCBI taxonomy): Eukaryota > Viridiplantae > Streptophyta > Magnoliopsida > Sapindales > Meliaceae > Xylocarpus > Xylocarpus granatum. The sequence goes on along the minus strand of BNST01000508.1, from coordinate 116,419 downwards.
AGATACGCATGATTCATATCGTGTATAAGTGTGAGATAATCATGTTTTGTAGGATAAAATTCACTTGGTCATATGTTGTTTACATTTAAAAATAGATGATGGTTAAAATAGGATCCGTTGGCTCGATCTGTAGGATTAAAGTTTTCACTTGATCCAAATTCAAGTTTCTTAATGAGCATTAACAAATGGCTAAAATAATAAATTTCTAACCATAGTAATTAAATAACACACGAAAGAGTTTGTGGTGGTAAGTTTTCAAACATAGTTTTGACACCATAGACCTTGATTAGGATTAGATGACAGAAATATTTTTACCCATATGGTATGTACAATTAAGATGAGGTCTAATAAAGTACAACTTCATTATGATTTAAAAGTTATGACTCATTACTAAATAGTCGTTGAATTTTCTAATAATTCAAAACTCGAAAAGTTCAAAATGAGCTAATGACTATTCGATATAAATCTACATAGTCATATCAATAACCAAAGGTAATGAAAAGTATTTAAGAGAAAAAAATATTACCAATAAAAATGACCAACACTTTTGAAAAAATATTAAGACCAAATAAATATATATAAGTTTCATATATATTTATGAATTCTTTATAGTATTTTAAGAAATTTTCTTAAGTTTGCATTAAAATGTAATTTAATGTAACTACATAGTCAAATTGATAATATAGATTATTTAAAGACCTAAATATGGATGTGTAATTATAGGAGAATTACTCATGAGCCTATTAATATATATACTTAATTACATGTGATTAAAAGTTAATCAAATACTTTACATTTAAGTATATGGATTTAAATGTGTGAAATGAAAGTTATTGGGTGATTACCATTGTGTTCATGCTATCTATACACTTTTATTAAAAAGCAAGGGTAAGAAATGAAAAGACTTGGATAATTTTAAGTATATATGTGCGCAATCTTTACCAAAATGGATGATTTAAGAAAGCAAAAACACATCCTTTCCTCTCCTATTCATCCAAGTATCTCCAAGGGCATTTGATGCTGTTGATTATTGATTTTTCTCACAATTGAAGAAGTTCTCATCATCTCTCATCATGTAAGTACAGAGAAATTCATTCATAATTGAAATTTATACATATATGTGCTGTATGCGGACTTAGCATTCCAAATGTTTGATGAAATGCTTGAATGATCCAAAGTCAATGTTAAATGCATGTTAAGATGTATTCCAATCCTTCATTTATAAAGGTCTAGCACAAGTTAACATAACACTAAAACATATTCTAAAATCAAAGAAATGACAATTACTTAATATATAAGAGAATCTCAAAATGGAAAATGGAAACAAATACTTTGTTGTTGTAGAAATTGTCTTGCCCTAATATTGCAATTTTTGTAATCTCCTTCTTATCCTTTATAAATGAATTCTTGAACCTTACAAATGACTTGAACTTACTTGCTGGAATTTTAAAATTAATAAAAGAGATAAAATAATAAAATAAAATACTAATTAACTTAAATTTTGTTAATTTTGCTAATTTTCAATTTTTCACTCCAAGATAAATGTTTTCTTGATTTGCTTCATCTAAGTAATGTTCCAACAGAGCAAGTCATTGGCCCAAGTGATGATGGTTAAACCAATGAATCACATAGGTCTTTAAATGGGGTTTGGGCTAAATAAGCTAAAGAAAAGTTGAGGGTTGGGCCAAATTAAGTTTGGTGTTTAAATGTACTTGGGTTTGGTGAATTAAAGTATTTATGGGCTACTCTTGGATTAGTTTACGATGATTGCTAATGGGTTAAGTGTGTATGCCTAGGATTTGAGTATTTATGATTCGGTTCCTTGATCATGCCACTTGCTCATTTTTTTATTTTTTATTTTTTGTGGAATATTCTTAGTCTTGAGTGATCATCAAAATTCAATCCAATAATCAAACCAAACTTTTGGTAATGGATCAACTTCTCAGATACTAGGAATAATAGTTGTTGCACAAACTCTAGTCCTACTGCTTGAACATCCCTCATCAGGCATTGTATTCTAGAGCAAACTAGAAAAAGCCTTCCCAAAGAATATAGTTAAAATAATTGCAACTTCACATTACTCAACTTCCACCTTATATTTTGTACAACCCATGTATGTGATAAGGTAGTTGCGAAACTTGAAAATGAAGATATTATATTTTGTCTCAAATTATAGAACCTATATAAAATTTTTGAAGCAATATAGATGCGTTATATTTTCATTCATAACACATTTATGATATATTATGTTTAAAAAAGTATTAAAATGAGTATATGTTTATCTAGTTGATGTTAAAGAGGCACGTAATATTATGAATATTTTTATGTGTTACTTATTTAGCTTCTTAATTTTCCCTTCTAAATGAATTTAGAAAATTTATTTATTTAAAAAATTGGCATTAGTAAAAATGTTATAAATTTCATGGTTATTTTAAAAAATTTTCATTAAACCAAGGGCAAATTTATAATTTTACACTTTACTAATTTAGACAACAAATTAAATATTTCTATTTAGGTTCAAATGGCTATGATCCGTTGATAAAAAGTTAAACCGAGACTTTTGCCTTTAAAATCCTCCATTGGCTAAATTTTTCTTTATTTCTTTCATTCTCCAAACTTCTTCAATTTTCCACCTTTTTTCATTACTCTCCCCCTTCATGTCTTCCATCATCCACCATTGATGAACCACCAAAAAATGTACAAAAATTTGTAGAAAAATCATATAGCCATAAACAACCCTGGATCAAGCCATAAATATCTAGAAATTCGTTTAATTCCAATTAGTTTTCTTGGTGGAAAAATTCAAAGAAAATTCAAGGAAGAGGACTTTAAGCTTATAAGATTTCTAGTAAGTTTGTTAATCATTTTCATACTTAGAAATCATGTTTAAAGTTAATTAGGAGCATGTTATAACTTTTTAAATTTAGAAACCCTAGAAACCAAAATTCTAGTTTGTATATATAAATGTTTTTAGTATGAGTTTTGATGAATTTAATGCTTATATGAATATATGTTAAAGAGGGATTTGTATTAAAATGTGCATATGGTTTTATTTTGATGTTTAAATAGATGGGAATTTATGGATCATTCAAATAATACAACAAATTTATAGCTAAATTGCTAGCTTTCTCTTTATTAATGTTAAGGGTATATATAGTTATGTTTAAATATTTAATGATGTGTTATGTATGCGACATGCATGAGATTATATTTGGTTGTAGTAATAAATAAATTTTAATGATGTGTTATATATGTGAAATGTATGAGTTTAAATTTAATAAATGAGTTCACACGATCCATAAGCTACACTAAACAATTTTAACGCATTGGAATTGAAGAAATGAATGTTTATGGTGTTGGAAAATGTATGATATAAACAAGTATTAAATGGCATAAGATATAAATTTTAGGAAGTGTATTTATATATGACTGAAAAATTTTGAACTTCTTATTATTTTGATACAAAGTTAAAAATTTATGTGTATCTGTGTGTGTGCGCGCGCGAGCACACGCATGTTTATATTTTTGAAAGTATGACAATATGCATATTTGATTACCATTGTACAAAAAAAAATGATACATAATGTTTAAAAGTTCAGAATTAACTAGGTGAAAATTTAGTAAGAAATGAAATTTAAAATATGAGGAGTAGAAATTGGCATATATATATATATATATATATATATATTGGTATAATGACTAAGAAATTTTAGCAAGAGGAAATAGCATAAGTAAAGACAAGGGAAAAATGGTCCAAATCGATGGTTTTGGCTATAAATAAAGGAAAATTATAAAGTGAACTAAAATTAATTAGGGAGCTTAAAAAAGGTATGCGCGTAATAAAAACCCTAGATTGTAAGTGTGAAGGCGAGAGATGAGATGGGAAGTATGTTAAGTAATGGGCACGTCCTTTTCTTGCAAATTTATGAAACAATTGAAGACGAAAAATTTGTTCGTGGGACTCCACTTACACAATGCAACACTGAAAGATGAAGGACATGGAATAGTGTCTTAGACTTTTGGATTAATTAGTTTAATAATTTTTAATGATTAATAAATAGATAATCAAAAAAGCAGGAAAGTATGTTGGTTACTTGCTTCCAAGTGAAATTTAAAAGAAGAAGATGGGTTTTAAAAATAAAAAATTAACTCAATATCAAAAGTTCAACTATTATTTTCTCTTGACTTATATTTGTCCACTCACAATGAATATGTCCACCACCCTTCTTCTCGTCTTTGGGTCAGGGCTGTTTACCATATATTGAATATAATATATATGTACAATTTTTAAATTTTTTATTAATATTTTAATTTTTTTTTCATTTTAAATATTTTTATTATATTTTTTAAGATATTAAATTTTATATTTTAAATTATATATTTTAATTTTCAGAATATATATATATTTCGCCCATTGTATATTGACCGTATTCATTACCATTTTTTTATTTCTTCAAAAACCATTGATCCATCAATGGTTTCTTTCACGATCCCCGACAAATAGTTTCTAAACTCACACCGTTAATTAATTAATATTTAATAAAAATACATAATAATATCCCCTATGCAATAAGTCATTCATGCCCACAATCTATTATGAAAAATAATAATTAATTAATGAATATCTAAAAAATTTTATTATTTTTTTTAAAAAAATTTAAAATGAAAAGAAAATTTTCTACAAAAAATTAAATAAATTACCATTCATGATTATCTTATTATTTTTTAATTATCTTATTTTTAATAAAACATATAAAATAATTTTTATTGAATTAGAGTCAAATTTGAGATTTTTAACAACAACAATAATAATAATAATAATGTTTGTTTTTTGTATCCAAATTATTAATACAAAATATAGGGGAAATGTAAATTATATGATTTTTTTTTGGCGAATGTTGATTGTTTTAATGGATAAATTTATTTTAGGTTGTCTAAGAGATTTACAGATAAAATATCATTCATTAGTATTGAGTTAATATTTAATTTACGTTTAAGTTATTTTTAATCCAAAAGATTAATTCAAGAAAATATAAATTACTATCATAAACTATATTTAAAAAAATTCAACTCGAATTTAATATAAATATGACTCCAATATCTAAACTCAATTTGTTACCATGCTTAGTTTTGGAGGGATCAAGCTTTACCACAATTTATACGGTAAAAATATACTTAATTTACGTTGTTTTTAATTTTTTTTAAATATATATTTCGAGCAAGTGAGTCTTATAAAATCCACACCCCCACTTCACAAACAAATTTAAATTAAAAATTTTCATTTCAAATAGGGGGTACGAGTAATAAAAAAAAAGAATTTTAATTATGCCAAGAGTGTTGAGATTAAGAGAAAAAGAAAGTTATTTGGGTGTCATTATCCATTATTTAAAAAGTTTAAATGTAGGTAAGAAATTTATAGGGATGGTTGGTTGGTGATCAAAACAACTTGCAAGAATATTGAGTAATGAATTAAATTCTGGCAAATAACTCCCACAAATAAATAAAAATTATAGAAAACCTAATCATTAACCGCCTTGCCACTGTCGTATGGGAAGCTTTGACTGGAAGGGAGTCTGAAGAAAATGATAATTGATTAATTAATTATTTAATTAAAATAAAATAATAATGGAATACTGTAGCTGCGCTGCGCCAACAACTACCATGTGCATGGGTAATAATAATAACAATAAAAGAAAAGTGTTTGTTTACCTCGAAGGGTGTTCCTTTCAAGTGTAATTAATAAATAATTTAATCATAGGATGGAAGGAAGAGAGGGGGTGAATGCATGCATGGTGTATGCGGAATTAATTATGTACATCAATGATTGAACCTCACGTTGGTATTGCTTTGAGACATCACAAAATAAGAGAAGGAGATGCATCTATCACTTCAACCAATTAATTTATATTTCTTAGTTTGAATTATTTAAAATTAACGAGGTTCAATTTGATTGATGCTCATGTTAATTTGAGTTCTTCCTTCTAATCATTAGTTCATTATACTATAATATGTGTCCCAATGTTTGTGTTTGTTTTTTTCTTTTTGCAAATTTCTTATTTATACATTTATTATGATTTTATAAATATTAAATAATAAAATTAGTATTCTAAGAATGATTTTTGGTAAAATTAATATTTAATTTAAAAATATAAATACAATACAATAGAATAATTAAGGATGGCATAGGTGGTTAGTTAGACTTAGGGTAAGGGGATTGGGTTGGGATGGAGGGCAGGGCAGGGTGTGAAGGAATTGTTGGAGGGGGCCGTGCCCATGGAAAAGTGGAAAAGGCAATGGAAGCTGCTAATATATAATAATAATAATCATAATAATAATGCAATATGAATTTAAATTTTCTACCACTCTCTTTTTTTATCTTTTATTCTCTACTATTATTATTATTTTTATTATTATTATTGTTTATTCAATCACTACTCGTAAAAATAAAAGAATGAAGATAATAAATAAACTAAATCATTTGCAGTTAAATTACAGGTAAATCTCAATTACTACTCGTAAAAATAAAAGAGTAAAATAATAAACTACTCGTAAAAATAAAAGAATGAAAATAAAAAAATGAAGATAATAAATGAACTTAATCATTCGTAGTTAAATTACGAGTGAATCTTGAGAGTGTAATTAAAAAATGATTGTAACACTTACAAATTATCAAAATAGATGCCATAAAAATAACAATTAAAGTTTTAATTTCTTTGACCGTGCAGCGTCGATCATGAATTTCTTGTCCCTTTTTAAGTCATTGAGGATCATCTTATTCAATTGCCTTTTTATTTTTGGGTGATCCTCGCACTTTTGGAACCTCCCACTGCTCTTCGCCAACATCCCATAAAAGGTAAAAATCTACGACTAGAAAATAATAGAAGAAAAAAAAAGTTTAATGCAGAGGATACATTATCCCACCAGGAACTTAGAACAAAAAATAATAATAATAAAAAATAGCTGCTTACCTTGAGCATTACAGCATCTGTTGATGAATCCTACTTGATGGACTACTCAGTAAGGCAATATTAGCAAGTTGTCTTTCCCAAATTCAAGTACCTTCGTTAATCCGTCAAATATTAATATCATGTATGACTCTTCATAAGTAACAAGTTTCTCAAACAAGTCATTGGTATAAAACTAAGAGTTATAGTTGATAATTGTAGTCGCTTTGATAAATTATATAAGATTGAAGATTAAGGTTAATGTTTTTTTTTAAAAATTAAGTCAATAATTATACCATTCAATGTGTAATAAACCAAATCATCGTTTCAAGGCAAAGGAAAGGTTGAATTTTGTAAAGGGTGAGGGTACATATAATGCAACTACTACTATTTTCATTTCTTCTTGTGTACGGGCACCTCAGTTGATAACACATCCTATGAAATTTTAAAATTTTAATAGCACGATAATTAATTTACCCAGCATAATACCAAAAATGACCCTATAATAAGTTAAATTAATTTTTTAAAAAAAAATCTTATTAAGTACGTAATTTTGAAAACATAAAAACTAAACTTTTATAGGGTATTAGACAAAATTTAAAATTTTAATTAATTTTTTTTATAAAAATATTAAATTAATATTTTAATAATCATATTTAATTTTAAACTAAAAATAATACAAAATGAAAGAAGTGATAAATTAAGATGGCAATGATAGAAGGAATTAAATTGCTCAATAGCATAGGAAAAGAAAATCGTTTGTTCAATAACATAGAAAAATAAAAATAAAAGCTGTTATAATTAAATTATTGTAATTGATTTTTTTAATGGTTTATAAGATTATTAAATATATATATATGTGTGTGTGTGTGTGTAATATTATATTTTTAAAATTATTAGGAGATATGTTTGAATTAGAAAAAGATTAAGGCCATTAATTCGGAAAATGCTAATTATGAAAGCAATTTATTTCCTGTGTGCATTAATCATTGATGGGGGGATTAGCAGCATCTGACAAGAGGAAGCTGAACACCAATTCTTTAATTTTTGACAGCAAAACACCACACATTTCCTCCCATCTTTCCCCATCCATCCATCCACCCACCGAAAGCAACAATTCTCAAAGAAAAATTGGTAAATTCTCCCAATGGCTTAAAACTAAGACACAAAAACGCAGGGAAAACCATTCCATCTCATTAGCACTGGCGATGGCTTGGCTTGGCGTTTAAGGCCCGGCATTACAACTTTCTTCGCCACCGTCTATTACGCAGTTTTATGCTGAGATTTCTTTGTTATTTATTGTGCTTGCACTAACTGATGTATATTATTTATTTATTTGGACATTTATAAAGAAAAGGTCAAAGAGACATTGTCTTCTGTTTATGTCGGTTTGCTTGCTTTGTTTAGAAGTGACTAATAAGAAGCAGGCATAGATAGCATATATAGATCCTCCGTTACCCGCCATTATCATTTACATTTACAGTACATTTCCACTTTCACTTTCTTTTCTTATCTTTTATGTTCTCCTCCAAACAGAACCACCCACATAAAAATTAAATTTTCATTCATTCTTTGATTCCTATCACTTGCAATTGTCTTCTCTCTCTCTCTTTCTTTCTTTCTTTCTCAACATTATTTTTTTATGGACATGGGTAAGTTGCTTTTGAACGAGAGCACCAACTTGTCAACAACCACAGCAGCATGGAATTCTTGCAATTTTTCCACGGAAATTCAATCCAATGACCACCTTACTAACAGTTTTTTAAATCCGAATTGGGAAATTTCATTGGATCAGAGCGATCGCTTTGAATCTGCATTGGGCTCAATTGTTTCTTCTCCTGTAGCATCCAATGCCAGTTTTATTCCTCCTGCTGCTGGAGACAATGTTATGATCAGGGAATTGATTGGAAGACTAGGAAATATTTGCAATTCTGGTGAAATTTTACCTCAATCTTACTTACAACCACCCCACAACAACAATGGTACCAACACTTCTTGTTACAGTACTCCATTGAATTCACCACCAAAGCTTGATCTTTCAATGATGGATTCGCAGATCAGAGGCAATTTGCAACTTCCCGGGAACCATTTACCAAATCATCCACATTTAGCTACTTTAGCTGCTGACCCTGGATTCGCTGAGAGGGCTGCAAGACTTTCTTGCTTTGGTAAAAGAAATTTTGGTGGGTTAAATGGGTCGGATGAAATTGAATTGTCTCAGAGATCGATTCATAGACCAGAATCAGTTAAGTTATTAAGCGTTTCGAGTAACCAATCCATGAAAGTTGCCGTATCTCATCAAGAAAACAACAACAAGAGCTCATCACAAGATGGAAATTCTATTTCTCGTACGAAATTCAGTAGTTTATCAAGGTCTTCAACTCCAGAGAACCCTGATTTTGGTGATTCCAAGGAAGAATCCTCCGTGTCAGCGCAGACCCCAGGTGAAGATTTCAGCTTGAAATCTCAAAATGATGCCAGTGCCAGAAAAAGGAAATCTGTTCCTAGAGGGAAAACTAAAGCTAAGGAAACCCAATCTTCAACTACTGATGCCAAGGTAGTACAAAATCACGTTTCTCAAGTTTTTTCAATTTAATTGTTTTTTTGTTTTTCCTGGTAAACTAAACTAAAGAGAGGATTCTTTTTCAGGTTGTAGCAGAAAATGAAGAATCAAATTCAAAGAGAAGCAAACAAGATGAGAAAAACGTCAATGAAAACGACGGTAATCAGAAACAAAATAAGGTTAATTCAAGGCTGCCGGAGCCGCCAAAGGACTATATTCATGTCAGAGCCAGAAGAGGTCAAGCAACTGATAGTCATAGTCTTGCTGAAAGAGTAAGAATTAATCCAAAAATACGATGCAATTATCTGTTCATAATTTCGTACAACTGCTCAGAATTGAATTGGCATGTCCTTTTTTGGTCATTACCTTTTAATCAGGTTCGAAGAGAAAAGATCAGTGAAAGAATGAAATTCCTACAAGATCTTGTTCCGGGCTGTAATAAGGTATGAACCACACCGCAGAACATGCAGAATTTGCATCTTTTTTCAGGTAAATACAACAAGTGGGTAAACTTTCTAATTTGGTACAGGTGACTGGAAAAGCAGTTATGCTTGATGAAATTATTAACTACGTGCAGTCATTGCAGCGACAGGTCGAGGTAAAGAAACAAAAATTTTCCAAATTGTTCTTAAGACTCTTTTAACTCTTACTGTAGTGAACTGATCATCTGATATTATATTGGTTTGCAACAGTTTTTGTCAATGAAGTTGGCCACTGTAAATCCAAGGATGGATTTGAACATGGAAACTCTTCTGTCAAAAGATGTAAGTAACCTTCAATTTGTTCTCTCTCTTATCTGTACAAATAGTTATTTGAGTAAAATTTTGACGGAGAATGGAATGCAGATGTATCCATCTCGTGGATCTGTTCAACATAGCCAGTATACGATGGATTCCTCGGTTCAAACGTTCCTATTTGGGTATCAGAAACAGAAGCATCAGCAAGATACCCAGTTCTCAATTAACCCATTAAATTTAAATTCTGCATTGCTGCATCGAAATGCAAACATGCAGTTGTCCCCCATTGATGGACACAGCGAAGCTGGTTCTCAGGTAAATTTAGAAAACAAATTAAATCTAATTATATTGTCTAAGTTAAAGATGTCGTTTAGCTGATTGCTATGCGCATAAATTTCATACTTCTTTAGTTTGCATCGTTGTGGGAAGATGATCTTCAGAGCCTTGTTCAAATGGGCTTTAGTCAGAATCAGCCGCAGAGCTTCAATGGTAAGTAAACTAAGCTATAATTTGATTTAGGGGTGAGTTTGAGTTGAAAATAATGTATATGCATTATTATTTGTCCAGGCTCAAATTCAATTGTCACGGCACAGACGAAAACCGAGATGCAATTTTGCAAATAATCAAAAATATCAACAAAAGTGTACGTTTTAATTCCAGTGATGCCCCTGGAGAGAGAGGTTTCTTCTGTATATAGCCAATGGATTGGAGCTGAGCTTGGGAGAAGGTCAAGAGAATTTGAAGTACGTCTTTGGCAATTGTTTCTTCTGCAATTCACTCATTGGAGAATTCAATTGAATTGAATTCAGCATTGATATTGTAAAATCACACAACTAATTAAATTGCACCATCAAAGTGATGGGTAAATTTTTTTTTAGATTAAATGTAAGGGTTTTTTTTCGGTTCCGTTTCAACTTTCAACTATTGAGATTATTTTGTTAATATTCGTTAAGACAGTTGGTGACATTATTTTGAAGTGGGAGAACTTTCTGAGGAACCAAACAGAAAGAAATACGATAATAATATTGAAAGACAATGATTAATGGATTCAATAGCAATAGAAATGGAATTGCTTTGGTGGGATTTAGGTGGAGTTGGTGGGTGGGGACAGCAATTTGGAAATGGAATGAATGAGAAATCGCGTAACTTGTGGGAAAATGGATTCTTAATTGTAAACAGCTGTTGAAGTGGGGACAAAATTGAAAATTGAAGATGTGTGTGTATGTGTTTTTCCAACATTAATATAATAATCTTTATAATAATAATAAGTCCAATGATCACCGATTGATGATTAAGACTTAAGAATAAAGATGATATTATTGAGCTGGAATCCAAAGCTACACGGACACACCACCTTTGTTTAATTGAAATTTGACACCCAAAATTAACAAATGAAATTGGGAGAAGCAAGCCCATAATAATCTATCTCAATACTCCAAAGGGTTGTCTCAATCTCAATCTCTAGAGAACTGATTTTTTTTTATTTGGGACAGGGGGTGTTTGGGATGCTGGATTAGTGTTTAGTCAACATAATGACGCAGTGATTAAGATTTGGAGAATGTAATTAATTATGAAGATATTGTTTGTGTCTTTGTCTCATCGCTCTGGCAACCAATAAAAGATTGGTTGACCTCACCTTCCCTCCCTCCCCCTATTAACCCGAACCAAAAGTAGTTAGATTTTGATATGATTTGACACCATATCTGTCTGTATTTCGGTTTCTCTCACATTCATAGTGATTGGTGAAATTTCTAGCAATTTCCATTCAGTTTCTAATTTGCAAATTGTCATTGCTAGGTCTAAGTAATCTGTAATTCAACTTATTTGACAAAACATACCCGTTTGTGTTGGTCGCTAATTCAAACTCATTGAATTCTAAACACTTCTTTCTCACTTATCCACATCAAAGATACACTTCTTTCAAAATTATGGTAATTCTAAAGAAAGTATGTGACTTAAACAGTGCAAGTTGGTAGGTGGATTTCCACAAGTAACTCCGATGATGAAGATAGAAGAAGGGAAGAGAAAAAGTCTGTAGGTTCATTGACTGATAGCTTTGTTCCATTCATCTCATAATAAATGACCGTTCAAATAGAATACAAGGGGATCCATTCCATTTACCTGGCTGTCATTCATAACCTTTTAATATTTGTAGGAAAATGGGAATGGAAATATGGCAGAAATCCAAAATACCTGCTAAAATAGTTGGTAAAGGAAAGGGATATTAACTTGCTAATTTACTTATTTTTTAGTCTAATTTAAGGTCAGATTTGTCTTTGTAATGTTATATTGTAGTACAGAAACTCTTAAACTAAAATTATGATGAGATAAAAGTAGCAAATGTTAAATATTAATAAATAAATAAATAAATTTTAATAAAAATTTATATTACTTTTAAAGAACAGAAAACACCGCAATCCACAATGAAACCTTGAACAAAATGTTCAAATCCAAACCGAAATGTTATTGTCTTGTGTAATACTTATGGTCTGTGTCAAAGAACCAGAGTCTAGAGACAAGCCAGACAAGTATGTGGAAGGAAGGAATCAACATATTTATGAGTCAGTTCTGTTCATCCAGTAATTAAAATGGTTGGATGGATTCAGCCATTTACATGTCATCTTCTGATGTATGTATGGCTTGGCAGTTTATAATCTTCTTAATGTATTTTTATTTTGTTTTGAAATTTGTTTTTCCCAATTGGATAATGTATGGCTAGCGGTTTAAAAGCTTTGTTGTCAGAATAAACAGCAAAAATGGTCCCCATTCAAGTATTGGGGGTACAGATAGAATGGATGGATGGATAAACAGATAGATTGATGCCAGAGCAAGACGACAATTCCACAAGCTTCTTGTTTTATGGTCTCCCTCAATTCAGGATGTGAGGCTTTGTATTAGTAGTAGTAGTACTTGTGGAATGTCTTTTTCTGCCATAGACATACTTTAGATTCCCCCTTTCATTAAAGTTTCTGGTTTATTTAACATGTTTCTTATGGTCCATTCTCGGGTATCCAGATTTCAAAATTTTTCTGGTTTATCCATTTCCCATTCCATATTTTATCTCCACACACATTTTAAAACAATTTTATGAATTTTGCATGAAGAATCACAACATTTTAACACCAAATGAAAATCACAATAAGAGAACCAAGAAGCAACTGGTCCTCACATTTGGAATGAACAACACAAATGAATGCTACAATTTTGGGTTCTATATAACTTGTTAGTAAGTAATACACATACACTGATCTGTTTGCTGCCAAATTTACTCTCTATATGTTGCATCGATCGTACCCGGAAAACCATGAGGATGGTTCTGCAAGCTTTGATAACACTCTGTCTTCACTATAAAATTGCTCAAACTCTTCTCTCCACTGCTGATCACCTGCTGCACCATGAGGCTCCTCCTCTACATCGTATTTGGCCATGTCGGAATCATGTCGTATTGCTTCTTTTGATGAACTAGATTCTGCTAGGACCTCATTAAGAGTGCCAATATCCATTTCATGTTTCTTCTTTAATTCATCAATATGTTTGTAAGCCTTTGCAGTTTCTTGCTCTGCTTCTATTACTCGCTTCTGAAAAAAGAATACGACATAAAGGATTCAATACACTTAGTTATGCTAATCAATTTCAAAATGGAAAATTCTACTGAAGGACCTCTGTTAGGAAGTTATATGACTAATATGAACTACTTGCCGAATAAATACATACTGAGATGATAAACTGAGAGATAAAAAATTCTATCTGAGAAAAAATTGGACAGGCGCCCAAATTTCTTTAAATTTGAGAAGAAAAATCAATATCTATCTAGAGCTCAAAGCAAAACATAACTATGCCAGCATAAATGAATGTTGAAGGCCTAAAAATGTGGCTATATCATGTAAAGGTGTACGCAAAACTGTTGAGAGAAAAAGTTCTAATCAGTTGTTAGATTGTGTACAGGAAGAATGCCAGAGACCTTTTTAAAAAAAGTCTGTGTGTATACCTATGTGTCCTAAAATATTTTTGACTGGCTAGATTGCAACACTGATCCGTTGATAGTGTTATACCTATGTGTCCTAAAATAATTTTGACTAGCTAGATTGCAACACTGATCCATTGATAGTGTTATACCTATGTGTCCTAAAATAATTTTCCATTTCATTTGCATCAGAGAGACAGATTATTTGTCCACACATTTCTTTTCTAAAGAAAGATAAATCAGTGCTCAGACAATAAACAGTCTTAAGTGTAAATTATCCATAGCAACAAACATTAATATGGCAACACTAAGCAAGCTTTCAAGTGACAAAAGTGAGAGATAAATTATTATCAACCAATAAAATGAAAAAAAAAGCTCACCTGAGCAGCTGCAACAGCTTCTTCTGCTTCTTTTAGTCGCACAAGTAATTCACCTGCAGCCTGTACAGCTTCAGCAGTATCCCGCAGCTGAGCCTGAAGACCTCTATTTTCATCCCTGAGATACTGCCTTTCTTTTTCTCTTTCTACTCTTAAAGCTGAAATTTCAGCAGCAAGAGCATTTATGAACTTAGATTCAGCACCCCTGACACCTGCTTTAGCAGCTGCTTTCTTAACATCATCTATTCCTTCATGAATTTTTCTGTGCCGTGCAAGCAATTGAATATGTTTTTCTTCAAGATCTGCATACTGCTCAAGCATTCGTGCATGTCCCTCCATAGCCATTTGCATTGCCTCATTCAACTCTTCTGTACATTTCTTCTCGGCATCTAGATCATGCTTTTGCTTTTCAACCAGTGACCTGCTAGCTTCGAGTTCACTTCTCAAGTCTTCTGCAAGAGAAATCCACTTGCTCTCCACTTCAGTCCAGCACGCTCTCTCTTGTTCAAATTTCTCTTCAGCAGTCTCCTCAGTTGATTCTGGGACTGTATTAAGAGATGGCACCAAAGTAGGCTCACATGAATAAGTCAAATGCAGAAGTGAGTTCTGCTTTTTAGCAGATGATGGTGAAGTGTCTATGTAATATTGTAACTGGCTTCTTAGATCTTGAATCTCGTCCAACAACACTTCTCTTTCACCAAGATCACAGAAATTCCGATAATTTTCCAGCTCATCTTGGACTCTTTTCAACTCAATTTTTATTCTCAAAACTTCAGGATGGTTATCATATTTTTCCTTCAGAAGCTGTAAAAATATATATAAAGGTAAGATACATTTGTAGAATGTTGTAAACTTAATCTTAAGAAACTAATATGTACCTTGTGCTCATGCATGAGCGAAAGAAATTCATCTTCCAAGAACTCTTCAGTGGGTAAAACACCATCCATGAGGCTCTCCAGCCGCATAATTTTATCTTCCCTTGTCTGACTTATTATGGCACTGCATTCTCGCTCATGCTTGTACTGTTGCACCTGCAAGGAATTGAAAACATATCAGTCCACCACACTAAAGAACATTGTCAGTGGTTGATAAAAGTAGTAAGACACCTACCAAACGATTAAGGTGCTTAATTTCAGAAGCTTGCTTGGCACAGATCTCCTCTACTGCCATTTCTCTCCTAATAGATCCAGCCAAAACCTTCTCCACTGCCTGAGCATTGAGAGCAACAAGTTTGAAAAGTCAGGACTACACTAATAAAAAATCAAGCTTAAGCCATTATTACTCACTTTGGGAACTTGCTTCTTGGATTTGTCAGCACATTCTGAGCCATCAACAGGTACTAACTGAAGGTTTGAGCTGTCATTCTCCTCTTTGACATCTAGCTGTGTTTTATTCTTGCAGTTACTACACAAGAATAATGCTGGATCTTCGTCTGCTATCATATCATTTTGAGAAGTTTGAACACCCACATCAACTTTTTCAACAGGCAATACTTGCTTGAACTCTGCAGGTCTGAATGAGAACCTGAATGCTGACGGCCTGAATGCTGAACTCTGGCAGTAATTGCCAAAGATTTCAAGACCACGATGAAGGCTAGCAGCCAAATGTTCAGTTGTTGCTAGAGAATTCTTTCTTGTTTGAGTAGAAACAGCATCTGATAAACTGTTTTTATTTGATTTGGCAAAGGACAAACGTACAGCTTCTGGGCCTAAATTGCTGTCAACCTTAAGATCCTTGTGGGATGCAGTTAACATCGATGAAGTCTTCAGACTTTTCCTGCTGTTGCTAATTCTAGGTGAAACACTTGGAGTTGGAGATTTAAGAATTGGTGATACATTAGATGTAACTATGCTGAGAATTGAAGGAGAATCAGAATTCACAGAGCCATTTCCAGATTCATTTGGTGTATCTGCACTTGAAACATCTGTAGCAACTCCAGGAAGAGAATCAGAGACTGGGCAAGAAGAATCATGACCTACTGCTATGGTTACTGATTCTTTGTCTAGCAATTCAGTGACACAGGACCCAAAAGTATTTTTCTCCTCAAAAAGCTGCCTACAGGAATCCAAATTGATTGTATCAACAGCTAACTGGTTTACATTTTCTTTACCATTTTGATCTATGAGATTATGATGTAGTACAATATCATTAGAAAATTCCGAGTTTGCAATGGGTTCAGCACCATCAGTAATCATTATTCCATTTTCATGAACCTCAACTTGTTCGGATATTGCCTCCTCCATATTAACATCTGTGTCCTCTGAAGCCTGATCTTCTATACAACCAATTTCGATCATGTCACACTTAGTCTCAGACAAAGACCTATCTCCCAAGGCCACTAATTGTAGCTCTGATTTAACTGTTTCTGATCTTTCTTCAATTTTGTGGCTGTCTTCACTGCCCGCTAACCGCATATCTACATGATCGCAGAGCTTCTCAACAGCATCCTCATCAATTTCCATCTCCTCATCACCATCATCATCAATATGAGGTAAAGTCATGGGGTGATGTAAGCTTTTTAGAATACTCAAACTTCTACGAGCCCAACCTGCTGAGTGACCTCCATTTGGGTCAGTTGAGCTGTGGCCATTTTCCTTCATTCTATGCAGTTCATCCTGTTAAATTATCCAACCAGATTTACATTTACTAGGTCAATTATATACAAACATGTTTATCAGAATAAAAATATCAAGAACAAGAACATACCCTTAGTTGCCGTATCACTTTGCGCAAGTAATTCACATCATCCTGCATTACTTCATTGACAACTGCTTTATTCTTAATTGCCTTTGCACGCTGTGCAAATCTCAATGTACTGAAAGTTTCACTCTTGCAGCTGCATTATTGAATTAAGTGAGCTTCTACATGGAGAAAAAGAAATAGGAAGCTAGATCAGAACAGCTTGCTTCTAGAAAGGCAGATTCTTCAGTATTACCTCAGTGCTGGAGAAATAGCGCATATCATAGCTAATTTTGCATTACCACCAAGAGATTCCTGCAATAAAAATGTTAACCTGGAGTCTCTATAAGGTATATGCCTTTGCTTTCCTGTTTGAGAAACTTCAGCTAGAATATTGATCAAATTCCTGGAAGCTCAACAATAAAAAACAATAAACCAAGGGCTAACATAATCTTCAGGAACAAAAAAAAAGAACACACAGAAGCAACAGAAGCCCCTTTTCTGATGACTGACAAAAAGTGTCATATAGATGATAAAAGAACCAGGGCCAGTAGCACAGTGACCAATATAACTGGCCTACTAAAAACTCTGAGTAGAAGGGAGAAACTAGGAGAAAATATTCCTGGAAGCTGAACAATAAAAAACAACAAACAAAGGGCTAACGTAATCTTAGATACCAAACATAAAAGTAAAAAAAAACACAGAAGCAGCAGAAGCCCCTGTTCTGATGACTGACAAAAATTATTGTATAATAGATGATAAAAGAACCAGGGCCAGTAGCACTGTGACTAATATAATTGGCCTACTAAAAACTCTGAGTAGAAAGGAGAAACTAGGAAAAATATAAAACAACTCTTGATTCAATTTTCCACTAATTATATTTGATTTCTTACTTTTGTTCCAACCTTCACTTTCTTTTTCTACCATGGCAGTTTGGATAAATCAAAGACAAAAATGTAAAATGTTCCCTTTTCTATACTGATATATGCTTGCTCTTTATTTGATGTCTAAACTTCTGCAACAGTGTTGCATACTTGAATTCTGGCCTAAACACCATTGTAACATAATAAATAACAGCATCTAAATCACATCCATCATAAAGACTCCAAATCTGAATTTTACCTTTTTATCTAAAGTAGAATGACCAACTATAACTATACTCATGTGTAAACCTCAAATCACCATTAAGAAAAATATATTGCAAAAGATATAGTAATCCTTACCCCAGCTGGGAGAGAGACCGGTTAATATTCCCAGCTTCCTTCAAGCGTTCCCCTGCAGCACCAGTCAACTTCTGTCGTTCTGACCCAGCCAGGTCTACAAGATTTATTCTACTTGATTTGAATCTGCTTATACCATCTGCCTTGATCTATAACACACAAAAGTTTACTTCAGAATTCCTCCGTCATAGAGAAGCAAGACAAAACAATGAAGAAACAGAGAGTCAATTGTTCTGATGGTGTTGCATGTTGTTAAATCACGTTCTTATTACACTGTGGCAAAAAAAAACTTCACAAAATTCTAGGTCTCTTTTGCTTGTAGCCATGTTTTACTATCTCAACTCTAGATTTATATGCTTTTAGAAAAAAAAATCACATACATTATATCTACAATTGATAACTCAAGGAAGAAAATTCTGCTCATATTTAAACTGCAGCAGTGATTACCTTGCACCGTGATTCAACAACACAAGTGAAAACACTGTGTGATCTGGAGCTTTCTGCATTTATACTAGTTGCACCTGTTCTCCTATTTGACAATCCCTGCGTTGTAATTTAACAGCTGTAATTGCTAGAAAATGAAAAATCTTAGAATTGAGTATTGAGGAGAGACATGAATGTAACTGGTAAAAATGAATATGCATCTATATCAAATTCCTACATAAATTACTAATTATGATCCAGCAGCTGTCCAATTTGGGACATAAAAGATATAATAGATTACATTAAACTCTGGAAGGAATTAACTCAATGTATAATAGTTAAGTTTCAAAGAGAAACAACAAAACCAAATAATGCCATTCTCTGGCAGGTCTCAGAAGTGATCCTTTGCAAGTTTTAACAAGCTTCAGCCTTATGATAATAAAAGAAAAAAAAACCATTTTAGTCAGCTGTCTTCTTTGAGATTCAGTTAAGTATATGGGATAGAAGGTGAATATTCGAGCCCGTCAAGAAAAATGAAATAAAACCTCTCCTAGGGTCCATTTGATCCATTCTCTTCCATCTACACTGGCCCTTCAAGAAACACAAAGCCTCGCCTAGTGTGCAAACAACACCAGTACTTACATTTGATACATTTTCTTTATCTACTTGTTTTTTAATCATCAAAATGTGAAAATTATCTTTACTATTGGCATTGTTTGAACTTCTACTTCAAACAGAAATATGGTATTGTTGTCAACAGAGGCTTCCTTCACTGTTAATACTATAATAATTTTGTATGTAATACATTCACTTCACAAAGTGTTACTAACTTGAAATGTAATCAACCCTTAAAGCAAGCAAGTTCACACACTTGGTTAAACTTATTTAAGGACACAAAAACATTGGCAGTCAATAATAACAGAATTTAATTTTTCAGAAACAAAATACAAATACAAAGAAAATATAAGTTATTCAATGCACAAATGCATGTTCCCATTACAAAGGAATTCTATGCAATGAACTCATGCATTGCATACAAGCCAAAGACCCATATAGCCTTCTCCTTATGGGCAATAATGGAAAAGCGTAAAACACAGGCAACCCATTAAGCATCCACATTATACCATGGTCCAAGGAAAACAATAGAACAAACCTTTATCAGGAGCTGTGTGACATCCTTCATTGTGCAGACATACTGCTCTGTCAAATTTTCAACATAGACACCAGATTTGACATCCTCTCTTATCTGAAATGATAACCCCAAAAAGGGTCAAAGAAAACAATATTTTTATTTCCTATTAATCCAATTAAGTTTTCTTGTTACCTGGAGATTTCTTTGGCTTGGGTCCAATAAGTCTGTGATTTGCTCATTGTAAATCTACATAAGCATATTGAAGAATCAAGAGTTATGCAAAATTACAAGTTTACAAATTTTTTATGTCAAATGGAATAATTTTTAGAAAGTCAACCTCAAGAAAAGAACATCGACACTGATAGTTTAGCTGCTTATCGGCATGACTAATTTGCTCCTACAAAGAAATTGCAGAGGTCAAGATTAAAGTATATAATATATGGAGATTCAAAAGTTAAATAATAAAAGTGAATCTCACTTGATTTATACGGGAAAAGAGTCTTTCAAAAACGCGAGGAGTCAAGCCTTGCTGATCACTTGTTAAGTTCTCTTCCAACAAGGTGTTGGCTGGCCCCCACATGGTATAAGTCTTTCCACTCCCAGTCTGGTGAAATCAATTCTCAGATATGCAAAGAATGGAAATAGCAGCTACAAGTGATATAAAATACTACTGGAGATTAATCAAAAACACAAGAGGTACCTGTCCATATGCAAATACAGAACTGTTAAATCCCGCTAAGCAATTTTCAACAAGAGGAACGCCAACTTGCTGGAAAACATGCAGCTGCATAGAAACAAGGGACAAGTAGAACTTAGTTATCTTAGTCATAATCATAATTAATTCAACCAATTCAAGTAGATAGGATCATACCTGCGTTGCTTCCATGTCAGCCACTGAGTCAAAAGTGAAGGTTTGTCCATTGATTGACAAAGAATCATCGGCAACTTTCTGCACTATCATCTCCTCTTCTTCCTCTTCCTTATTTAGAGGTCGCATACGCACTACTACCTGATTTGCAAAATTCAAAAAATACTCCAAACCTTAGAATATATTTTTTTTAATTGCTGCTAATTAAAAATGCTTCAAGAAAGCAGCAACATATGACCTTGTTTTTCATTAGCTTATGCAGAAAGAAATTCCACAATGTTTTCCTCTTCATTAAACAAGTCCTAAATTCAACAATATCACACGATGAATTTTCTCTGATATCGTTAACTCAGTTATGTTGGCAACCAAAAGAGGAGCAACCTCCTCAGATTTTGCCTAAATTAGAAAATCTGAATCTCTTTAACCTCGAAAGTGACTGAATTCATATACCATAACATGAAATAACCACACAAAACAACAAGATCCAAACATCCTTGCCTCCCCTATTTATAAGAAATCAAAGGAAAACAAAGACCTTAACAGTTTCCGAGAATCACCTTAACGCCGGAGTCCGAATTTCCAGGGACGACGTTTTCGAGTATGGAATCCACGGCGAGCTTGCGTTTGAGTGGATTGGGTGGTCGTGGAGGTAACGGACTCTTCATCTTGGCCGGCGATGCAGAAGGCTGGAGCGAGTTCAGATCTGATGGCGGAGCATTTTCTTTAGACGATTTCTGCCTCCGCGATGGCTTAGACTTAGAAGAATTAGGGTTTGGAGACGACGTCGACGATGGCGAATCGTTAGAGTGAGTTTCTCTCAAGACTGTGTTTCTAGGTTGCATAAAGTGCTTCATTGCTACAAATTGAGAGAGAAAAGAAAGGGTTTTAGAGATAAAAGGGTTTGCTCGTTCGGGCAAGGTAGAGCGAGATAGATGGAGGATCGAGACAAACAAGAGAAGAGAAAAGGAGAGAAGAGAGAAAAATGTAGCCGTTAGAGAGGGGAAATTTTTGAATTTTTTGAGTGACGAGAGAGAGAGAGAAGGTTGATTATTTACATCTTATTTTTCAAAATGTGTTGGATCTGGGGCGTTTTCATGTAGTCTCGAGGAATTCTCTTGTGTGTCGCACAGCGAGCCAATCTGCCCACTGTTGATTACCTTTAACGGTTCTGATTTCATTTTCCTTAGTAGGCCTACTAATATATCAATTTCGATTTTTTTTACGTAAATAACTTGATTTAGTCTCATTTTTTATATCTGATCCAAGCGATCCAACTTCAAAATTGGTTCACGTTTATGTCCAACAGGAAACATTGTAGACAAAAATAACCCTGGGACTTTGTTAGTTTTCTGTGTGCTTTAACATTAAAAATAAATAAAAAAGAGACATAGAAATATATACATATATATATATATATGTATGTACAAAGAAAAAATATTGAAAGGTGAGTGAAGTATTTTAGCATTATGTTTTGGCTTTTAAAATTTAAGAAATATATTTTATATTGTATTTTTACGTTATTCTAGCAAATATGCAACGATGAATTTTGAAGATAAATCCAAATTTCACTCTACAATATATATTTTTATTGAACAAAATTATTTTTAAATTTGTCGAAAATATTTTTGTTATTAATTGAGAAATTTTAATGTAAATTCTTAAGTAAAAAAAAATTTACGAACAAAATCTATGATTGTTAACATAGATACGGCAAAAATTCCTTTCATTATTTACTTGGAAGAATTGTTAGAGAGTTTGTTAAATGGTAGTGAGAATTTAAGTTTTTGTGTATCAATAAATGTAAAGTACTAATAAATTCTTGACAAGCTATATTTTTTACTTGTAGAGTTGAATAATGAAGTTTCAAAATTTGGCTAGTTTGCTCCATCATTTATCACATTGGATTATTGAGTTCTAATACAATCTATACAACTGCCATTCAACAACACCAAACTAGTTTCATTAATTTGTTTGCTTGTTAAAAAAGTAGTAACCAAGTTAGTATAAACCATGTTTTTGTCTAAAATCATAAACAATACTCTCCACCTTGTTGGTATAACAAAGATTCTTATTATGATTATTATTATCAAGTTAGTGAACAAAATATTACGCCCTTTACTCATGATATTACACAACCCAAGCACTCATTATCTTATTGTATTCCAACAATGAAAACATAAGACTAAATTATACATGTAAAATAAATTACCAACACTCAGAATGCATTATAATTGTACACATATTTAATAATTCCAAACAAATTCTAGATCTAATATGTACCTAAATTAATATTTTACACTTTTTTTCTCCGTCTACTCTTCTTTACTCTTGATATCTTTCTTCCAAAATTAATTTAATTACAAATTATAAAAGTAACAAAAAAATGAAACAAACTTTCAATTTAAAGATAAAAATACGACAATTGAAGCTGAATCTCTTTTTGTAGTCTTGGTGTATGCCTAACCCTTTATCCAATTAACACGTAAGTCAATATTTGACAATTTACTAAGAAACCTTTGCATGAACATTAAAAATGTCCAATCCAATTTCAAATGTTTCTCACTTAAATAATATAATCTATATATGCATGCATTACAACTAGGGTAGTAATTTGAATAATCATGTCATGTTAGTGTCATATCAAAAATATTAACCCAATTTTGATCTATTTAATAATTATATCAAGAAGAAAAAATTATAATCTAACATTATTAAAAAAATTGTAATCTTATCACTCTTTAATATTTTTGTTTATATCTTAATATATTCTTATAATATTTATAGTAATATTTGCAAGTTATAAATTTGTTAAGAAAAAATTTATAATATTCAAATTATGATTTTTAATATATTTCTGTAATTCTAAAATTTAAAATTTAAAACTTGTAACTGCAGCATTAAGTGGCCATAAATATTCAAAAAGTGTAAGAATTATTTGATAAAATGAATTTTATAAATTAGGAAGCATTTTGTTTTGTTAAGAATATGATCTCGAGAGAATTTAAAGAGATTAGAAGGTTTTGGCAATATTCAGAAATGTCAACAAAAGTAATAATAAGAGGTTAGTTATTCAATTTTAAAGTATGCCTTAGGATTGTATGCTTATAATATTTTCTCAAATACTAATCGATTTTTATTCTAAATATAACTAAATTTATTATAAAATTGGGTGGGTTAATACAACTAAAATAATTTTAAAATACAAAAATTATAAAATAAATTTATTAAATCATAATTTAGATAGCACAACATAATAATTCAAATAATTAACTATATTATCAACTTATTTATATATCAAAAACTCTAAATTCAAATCTAGTATGAATATTATTTGCATCGTATTTTATTATCTCATCATTTTATATTAATACAAATTTGTAAATTTTGTGTTGTATTCATGTTGGGTTGATAGATCATACTAAAACTTAAAAATAATGATAATGATAAAAAATTGATAGTGTTACAATTGCCTTCATTTTTTTTGTTAGGATCAACTCGCTCTCACACAACTGCTTCATTTAACACTAATAATTTAATTTTGATTCAAAACTTGAGTCATGCAAAGTTACGTGAAAATGCATACCTAATTTCCAAATAAGTAAATAATGATAGTAAGAAAATAATTTTTTTTTCATTTTGAACATTTAAATAGTACAACATACCAAATGAATAATGAAAAGATAACAAATGAATAGCAATTTCATAAAAGTTTGTTAAGGCTTCCACTGTATTATCAATTAACACTACCTGTTAAGAAAACATAACACTTCCAAAGTATGTTTCTTATCGCCCAACTTCTCCACAAACAATAAAATATTGTATGATTTTTATAAAATAGTTAGTAATCCCAAAACAGTATTATCTACAATATCTATACTACATTTACGATAAAATAGGAGTTTATAACAACGTGTGAAATGTACGCGCTCGAAGAATAAACGTCGTTTTCCCTCTTTGTCTTCTGTGTTTTTTCACTCAAAATACGCAAATCAGTCTGTTTGTTATATTTTGTCCTATTTACACATCTAATTCACTTACATTGTATCAACATTTTAATAATCTTGCTATTTTAACAATAATTTCTCACAATATAACAATCAAAAACTCAATTTTGTAATTTACTGTTATCTAATTAGGGTTTACATTTTTAATACTTGTAAATACATAAATAAAGCAAAATTTGTACAATACAAATAAAACTAATCTCTTTTATTGTTGTAATTGTATTCTGTATACTGACGAAGATGAAAACCGCAATTTACCGGCAACGCAACGATAAAAAAATTTGAAAAAGATGAACAAAGTGTAAAATATCAAACAAAGGTGGGTTTTTACATTTCAGTTATTCTGAGGGCAAAAATAAAATTATGCATTAGATTTTAAGGGTAAAATCGCCCAAATCACTACTTTGACAAGAATAAATTAAGGTCAATCAAAATTGTAAAAAGGAATAAAAATAAGTTTATTTTCAAAAATTTTTCTTTATATATACACTATTTTTAATTAAATTTTTTTAGCTATTTTAGTTAAGTATGAACTTCAAACTTAACTACAAAACTTTTATAATTAAAAAAGATTTTTTTACTATTTAAGAAGATCCAACTCTTTTTAGATTTAGGGATCAAAAATTTTTGTCAAATAAAGCTGAGGGTTTTATGACAAATATATAGTATATAATTTTTTATATTTAAACCAGTTCTTGGAGATATTAAAAATAGAGTCTTGGGGTATGAACAAGACATTTTGCAAGAGCAAAAATTATAGTAGTTAAAGGAAGCTCAACAACATCAAGGAAAAAAATCTTGTTGAATTTATTTAAGAAATTTGAAAGTCATCAAAGTGAGTTCTTGTTGAATTTATTAAAGAAATTTTAATGCTATTAAAATAAGAGTATTTAATTACGTCAAAAAAAGTTTAACAAATTAAAGTAAAAAAATCTCATTAAACAAGTTAATATAAAATATTCAACGTAACGATAACGATATAAAAAATGAGTCTTTAATTTTGTACAAGTTAATTAGTGTTTTTATTAGTTTGATTTTTTTTAGCGTATTTTTTCTCTTTTTTTTTAAGTATAGTCTAATAAATATAGGATAAAAAACTCAAACTGTGTAAAAATTATTATTTTTTTATTTACTTTGCAAATGTATTATTTTAATTTATTATCTAAATTAATTAAAGTTAATAATTAAGGAATATATCAACTTTAACTACTGATTTTATTATTATTATTTTTTTTTATTATTTTTTGTGTCCAAAAGTTCCCTCCCGAGCTGTGTCCGATTAAAAAGATTATGGGCTGGCTATGTATCGTTGACTCTCTCTTGTACTGCTGTCCTCTGTCATCCCTTGAACGCCAAGCAATGGTGCCCCAATCATAATATAAATTCGTTTTTTATTGAATTTATCAGCGGGTACTCCCCACTCAAGCAAGCAAACGTAACAACTATCACTAAACCCCGCCAGGGTTCCAATTCCCACATTTCTCCCTTGAACTGGTAGTCTAAAAATCTCTCTCTCGTGTGAAACGACAAGATATCTTCTGGGAGTTGTATTAAAAGTGTTTATTTAAAATTAGTTCATTTAAACTAATTTGCTTGACACTGTGAGAGGATCTAGAATTTCCATCACATATGACGGATTTACACAACAATTCATCATGTTGCATGGCTATAGGTTAATCGAGCGTTGCCACAATATGCAAGCTCGGAGGCGGCACACGTCCAATTTCCAAAGCACGCGTCACTCTCCCCCTCTTCGCACACAGTATCAGAAATGCCCGAGACGATAAGAATGTCATCCGCGCAACAAACAAACAAAGAAGAACCAGCGGCACCAACATCATCACAAATCAGAATTAGACCAAAGAAAAAGAATCCCATCAAAAACGCACAGTAAAGCTTTGTCGCTTCTGCTTTTAAGCTGTTGTTTTAAAAATATGCGGCAGCACCACGTCGTTCTTGCCCATTTCTACCTCATTAATTTGCGTGTCCAAACCCAAAAACTTTTTCTCTATTTATAACTCCCTCCCTCATTTCATCATGACCAATATCATCGGAACAAATAGCAATGGCGAAACCTGCTAGAGAATTGACTTTCATCTCCCTTTTGTTGTTGCTATTCGTCATGGCACCAGTCAGTGGCAGCTATGACTGCAAGCATATGCGTATGGTGGGGGCAAAATCAAAGGTGAAGGACGTGGAGACGAACAAGGAAGTGCAGGATCTGGGAAAATTCTCAGTGGAGGAGTTCAATCGAAAACAGAAGGAAGACGGCGGAAAGCTGAGATTTTCTCGAGTGGTTGAGGCGTGGAAACAGGTTGTTTCCGGGATGATGTATTATTTAACGGTAGAGGCGATGGAGAATGAACAAAAACTGATTTTTAATTCGGTTGTTGTAATCAAACCATGGGTTCGTTCCAAGGAGTTGTTGCACTTCGCTCCTGCCAAGAAATTTTGGGGGTCTACAAATAAATAAGGTGCAGCTATAGAGAACGGGCTTGGGAATGCCGACGGCGTGCCAGTAGAATTAATTATCTGAGACTCAGTTTTTTGTTTTGTTTTGGGTTTGGTTTGGATTGGTTTGATTTGGTTTGGTTTAGTTTGGCTTATCTCTGTATGCGTGCATATTCGTTAATAACAAACATGTATTTAATAATGTTTTTGTCAATAAATAAATAAGTAATAATTAGTGTTTGGAAAATGTTAAATTAAAGCCAATTAATTTAATAATTTCATATATACAAAGCCTTCCTTCCCCTGTGATTAGTATAACACAATAAAAGCAAAAGAAAACAGACGAGATAGAATGGATCTGAAGGTGCAGAGGGGAGAGAAGTTGATCAACACTTTCCTTTGGCTCCTGTCCTGTACTGTACTTGTGGGGTACACTTAAAATTTTTCTTTTCTTTCTTTTCTTTTCTTTTCCTGTTAACTCCTCCATTCTAACTTTTTAATTTCAATTTTTTATATGCCAATTATGCTAAAAACAAAAATATAAATAACTGTTGGTGATTAATTCACACAAGAATAAAATTTGTTAAATTTTAAATAAAATTAATAAAAAATTTTAAATTTATGATATGATGCCTCCTGCTTTTTGGAGTATCATCACTTTGTTAAGCCAGCTATCATCATCTTTGTTACTCCAGTTGCAATGACCCAAGCGGCCTATCTTGGGCACACATGCAATGCTTACTGCAGCACTCGTCTCTTCATACAAACCCTTACTTGCAGTTTGCTCGCTGCTTGCACGGTTGAATGATTAATTAATTAAATTTTTATTATTCTTCTCAAAGTTTTCACATTTATGTTGGCAGTTTTATGGTACAACTAATAAAACCCCTGCATACTTATTCCTGAAACAACTTTATCATACATCTACTTTTGTTTTTACAGTTAACACTCAACCCTAAGAAAATCGATAAAATCTAAATACCGCGCAGATTCTTCTGACCTTCGAGAATATTTGAAAGAGCACAAGCTGATTTTAGCAATCCTTATGACATTATTTGCTTCTGGAAATTAAGGTCAAGGGCAGTAACAAAACAAAACAACCTCCGTTAGCAAATCATTGAATTACTATTAGCAAAATGCGTCGTACATGACTTCCCATTGTTTAAGCCATGGATTGTATAGGTCCCAGAACTTCGTTAGCTATATAAGTGGCACTTCATTAATCATTAGCACAACCACCACAACCTTCACTTTATTCTATGACAACCATAGACACAAACAAAGACAGAGGAAGGTGACAGCCCACAACGTTTAACACACCAATGTCTATCATGCTACTCGTCGAGGTGTATTATGCCTTACTATCAATGACCATTGGTGTTGGCTCCTGCTCTGCTGCTGCATTCTGTATTTGCACATTAAATCATACAGAAGCAATCAAAAAGAATCTTTTGAGAAGGAAAATTAAACCCCATAAAGCTGAACAAACAGTATCAGATGCTAAGCAACTTACAGATGACTTAAAAGCTGAACACACAGTATCAGATGTTAATCAACTTACAGATGACTTTGCTTGATCTAACTTGCTCATCTTTGCAAATATATTGCTGTAAAATTGTGCATCTTTCTTGTTGTACTCTCTCACTTTCTCCTTCAACAACTTGTACTCCATTTTCACATCTCTAGTATCAATAAAACAAATTCAGGTAAATTCAACAGTGAATTCAAATAGTATTTTACCATCTATCAACCCAACATGATACAAAGTTTTACCATTCAAGAAATCAATTAATATCTTTGCTATTCATCTACAATTCAACATTCAACTGCTAGCATTATTCTGTAATTTCTCGTGATCCTATAAACTCTACTTCTTTCTATGGTCAACCCATGTAATTTCTATGATCCTATAAATAGCACATCTGTGTCTATTTCAAAATGTATATCTGAAAAGTCTACTGGCATTTAATGCCCTACATAACCACACAAATGGAATGACATAAAAAAACACAACCTTTGCCAAACGTAAAGCTACTGTGCCCTCTGTGTTCCACATAGTTACTTGTTCCTACTGTTCCAACCTTTCCCCCTTTTCACCAGCAGGGTTGAAAGGGAACTACATTTTATGAGACGATGAACTAAACTAGATTTTCTCTACTTTCCTCCTATCTATAATGAACTGAAACACAAGTTTCATTGTTTCTTCTTGATGTCAAAAAAACTATGAGAAGTGTATCCATCAGAAAAATAAAATAAACTCTAAATTGCATGTTCAGAGAATCAATTCTCACAAATACCATAATAATATAAAAGTAACACTAGAAACTAATTTTATCACCAAATAAGACAGATAATAAGAAAAAAAGCAGATGTAATGTTATTCAACTAACAGCACTCTTTGTAACGTACACTTACCTATTATCTGGATCAATTTCAAGAGCATTTTTGATATCCAGCTCTGCCAAATCCAAATCAACAAGTTGAATATATGCTTGTGCTCTTCTATACAGCGCTTTCACATTTCTACTGTCCAGTTCTAACACCTTACTGCACAACTTCTCAGCCTGCTTGTAGTCGTTGAGTTTCAGCTTGCAAGCAGCATTGTTCAGATTGCAGCTAACTTTCAGTACCTTAGCCTGCTGTTTCTCCTCATCGCTGAAATTAGAGTCATACTCTATATATTTCACAGCCTGCCATCAGAAATTAATTCCCCCTAGAATCAAATAACTCAGCAATTAATGAAATATGACACCACCACTTTTCTTATATATTTATACTCATACCTTCTCATATCCCTTGGAGGCTCTTTCATATTTACCAGCCTTAAACAATGCATTTCCTTCTTCCTTTTTCTTCCCAGCAGCTTCAATTTTTTCCGGTGTGTTCATATCCCAAGATTCTTTTTCCTGCAGCCCATAATTAGAACATTATTTATTGTCCTTAGAGGAACTATTAAAAGGGCAAAAATGTATAGCACACACTGACCTTAATGAAAGAAATCATCTCAACTTCACAGAATAAAGCTGAGTTGGCAGGGACAACTGCCAATTCTTGATGAGTATTAGATGAACCAAATCCATATTCTGGCTGGATTGTAACAATGGCAATTTCTCCTTTCTTCATTGTCTTAACAGCTCTATCAAGTCCTTCGATTACTTGTTCTGCATGTGAATACCTCAAGTCAAGGTATAGACAACCAAAACAGGGATATTTTCACTGCAAGACAAGCATTGAAGCAGACATTACCCTCATCTGTTTTGAACTCAAATGGTGGCTCCTCATCATGACCCTTCTTCACAAAGACAGTCCCATCATTCAGCTTTCCAGTTAGTTTCACTGCCAAAGAGAAGGAACAGTCACACAACTGGAATTGCTCGAATATATTGCAAGGTACAATCACAAGGTAGAATAAGTCAAAATGTAGAACAGCTCAGTTATATAACCTTGAACCACTGCACCATCATTTGGTCTTTCATATCCCTCTCCTTCTTTCAAGATCTTTTTCAAGACCTTATTGTCCTTGGTAATGTCAGAAACAGTTTTCCAGGAGACCAGCTTGAGAGTTATCTGGAGGGTAGCATTGGGAGGCACTGCAACTTCATCACCTGATGCTCCCCTGCCATTCTCCCCAAATGCATCTACAAGAAACGGCAGTTAGTGGTGCTTCACAGTGAAGCAGAAAAACAGTAACAGAAGAGAACACGAAACTCACATTGTGGTTTTACAGTCAATAGCACTTTCTCCCCTTTCTTCATGGTTTTGACAGCTTTTGCCAGGGCAGGACAGAAATATCCTGCATTTTAAAGAACACACAACATTAGAAATGCTTGTAGATTGCATCCCATGCAAAAGATCCTCCATAAGATGAGCATCAAATATACCGTCTCCAACAGTGAATTCCACTCCATCAGATTTTGATACGAGTGAGCCGTCTTCCAAACGAGCTTCATACTTAACTGCAGCAGAGACAATAATCTATTGTAAGGACTCCCAAGCAGTTTCATCATTAAAAAAACAAGGAGAAAGTAATAGATAGATGGTTACCAAATACTTCATCCAGGTCTTTTGGATTCTCCCATTTCTCCCCTTCCACGAGTATCTTCTTAAAGATTCCTCCATCCTTGCATATGTCCTTGACGCTTGTCCAAGACAACAACTCTACATCAAACTGAAGAGTCGCATTTGGAGGAATAGTAGGAGGGGATCCAGACTCTCCATAAGCAATCTCAGGAGGTATTGTAAAAATGGCATTTTCACCCTTTTTCATTGTTTTGATGCCTTCATCCCATCCCTTGATTACTTGACCTAAAATTGAGATATGAAGAATCATAAAACAGATAGAGATATCTTTTATCTAATTTAGAATCATAAGCTATCAAGTGGAACACTCATTAGCCATCCATATCTTAAGCAAGCTGACCCTGGAGTCTCTGTCCGTTTGGCTATTGGCACACCATGCTCCACTATAGAATCATAATGGATCAAATGAAACAATCAAACTTACACATATTAACTGTTCATATCTTATGCCAGTCCATTTGCCTATTGGCAGGGGTCCCCATGCAAACTAACCAATTTTGTTCCACCATATATCTATTTTAGAGCTCCAATAATACCAATCTTCATAAAATTTCCAAAAGGATTTACAAAGTGTCTTCAACTTCTCATACATTTAAAACTCTATCAAATCAATGTACGTAAAATTTTCATATCTATAGAAACATAGTGAAATTATCGAGTCACCAAGGCAGATGGACTGGCATCTTCATTTTGGCATTGCATCAAACAACACATGTATGCAACTCCAAACACAACTAAAGCCTGCATCACCATTTTCTTCAACAAAAACAGAAATGCGAGTCACTTCTAATATCCTAGCGTGCCTATATTCCCCCATATTAGAACAGGCGTAAGTGTCAAGCTATAAAGAAAAGCGCAGTTACCTTGGCCAAGCTTGAACTTGAAAGGCGTTCCGCGATCTCGGCTGGAGTCAAACTTCGTTCCATCAAGCAAGGTCCCGGTATAATGCACTGCAGAAAACAAGAAACCCATCAAAACAAAATGCTCAATAAAATAGAAAAATAACCCCCAAAAAAACAACGAACAACGTTCGTACCTTCAACTTCATCACCAGAACCGGGAGTCTCCCAGCCTTCACCTTCCTTGACAAGCTTCTTCTTGAGGCCGTTCTTTCCAATCTCCTTCTCCTCACCGACTTTGAGAATTGGGTTCACTAGATCACCCTCTGGAATGTTCACGTCCTCCTCCTCCCTGTTGCTTGCAGTTGGGAACTCAAAATCGTCATCCATGGCTCAAAACACTGATGGAGAAAAAATCGAATCAACGAACGAAATTGAAACTGAGAGTAATGGAGCAAATGGTGAGTTACTCTTAATCGGTAACGCACTCCATGTCCCGTGAAGATTTATACAAGAGGGTGAGAGTAAAGGAAGGATACTGTTTCGGGTTAGCTAACAGTATCTAGAGAGTTCTAAAATTCAACAGAAACAAGTGAGCTTCCAGAAATGTCTCTGCTTTTCTAGGATCCAACTAACTGATTCGATTTAGAGAACGGAAGATTTTCCTTTAATGTTTAAATGGGCCTTTATTTGTATATAAATGAGTGCCTGGCTTTTGGGTTTTTCTCAGAATGGCCCAAACTTTGGGCCCATTATTACTACAATCCAAGTTACTTTTTTATTATCATTTTAATCAAATATGTGACGAAATTACGATATTTTTGTTTTCCTGTCAAACTCAAACGCGCCCGCGCTCACACGCACAGCAAGACTAATGAAGCTACATGCTCAACAACGGGCAAGCTTAATATTCTACATCTGAGAATTTGAAGTTGGGTAGCGATTGCATTGATTTACGTTTAGATAGTCTATGTAATAGGCTTAGAAAGAACTTACACTTGCTTATGGGCATGATATTTGTGCTTTGGATTTGATTTAATTGAGTGGTTTGAATGTGTGAAGAACAAGATGATCTTCTTTTAAATTTTATTTATTTGTTTGTGTTAGTTTAAATGATAAAAATTAACATATTTGCATTATAATTTTGTTTTTATATTTTAAACTTGATCCTGATGATTTGAATTGATTATAAGCCGTGTGAGAATGAAGAAATCTTGTTATGAAATTTCATTACTTGAAAATTGAATAAATAATAAGAATTTTCAATTTTGAGTCGAAATGAATGTTGTTGATGTTTGAATTGGATTTCGATTTAAAATATATTTTAAGCTATCTTTATAAATTTTGATTTTAAAATTTGAATTAAAATATATTTACAAACCCAACCGTAGATTTATATTTATAAAATGCTCTCAATTACATAATTGATTTTACAAATAATGTGAGATTTGATAAATAAATTATTATATTTTTATAATCATTTTAATACCTCAATATTTTCAAATATTTATATATTGTTGTCTCTTTCACTAAGTGAACATATTTTATACTCACCTTTCATTTTACTACTTTCAAATTAGGTCTTGCAGCTAATTTATTGCCATACATGCATGTATGGATATACATACATACATATATGAGTTTTTATATATGTGAATGAAGTACATTATCAATAATTATATTAACAAATTTGTAATTATTCCATCCTTAAAAAATGTGTTCGGTATGCTTCTTAATGAGTTTGAAACGAATTTAAAAAACAAAAATAAAGAGTAAAGTCTATAGTAAGTTTAGGTCTTAAACGAGTATAAATAGGTATTTTAAAATATTCACGACAAATATTTGTGAATATTTAATTTTTTATAATATTATTATTTTTAATTAATTATTTATTTTTAATGATTAACTTTAAAGCATTTTAATAAAAGTTAAAAATTACACGCAATTAGAAAATAAAAAATTTATCTATAAGATGAGTTGATTATTTTTATTACTTATAAAAATTTGTTCTTTATTAATTTATTATTATTTACAAATGAAGAAACCGTGTTGATTAGGTAGTAACTACAAATAGAGTAAAATGAAAATGTGAGTATGTTAACTATTGTTTTGTATTTACAAGCTTATGAATTTTTTATTTTGAATTTTTGATATTTTATATATGAATTGGTAAAATAATTATATATTTTTTAAATCATTATGATAAATTTTATTTTATATTAAATATAATTTATATTTTACATAAATAATATTTTTTTTGATATTTTATATACGAATTTGTAAAATTTATTAATTTTGATTAATATAAAATAACCCGATCATTAAATAAATAAATATAACACATAATAATTAACAATCATATTGAGTTTTATAATTTATGGTTGAATCGTTTATGGCACAATTAATTACTTGAATAGTTATAAATAATTAATTTATTTATAATTTAATAATTTATTTTATATATTTTTAAAATAAATTATTTAGAATAAAATTAATTAATATATATATATATAATTATAAATATTATAAAAATACATTATAATATATAAAAAAAATGTTAATTATAACCTACTAATTTATTTATGAATTATATTAGGTCCATGCCAATGAACTTTTCACGAGACAGAAGAAAGCGAGAATTGAAGCCGATTGCATGGAATATAATTATGATTTGTTCTCTCAAA
Organism: Xylocarpus granatum; assembly: GCA_019650275.1. Taxonomy (NCBI): domain Eukaryota; kingdom Viridiplantae; phylum Streptophyta; class Magnoliopsida; order Sapindales; family Meliaceae; genus Xylocarpus; species Xylocarpus granatum. Next base: position 81,454 of record BNST01000508.1, on the reverse strand, counting down.
GCTAGAGCTAACGGTCAATCACAGTAGCTTGATGATTAGACAGAGACAATTGTGGTTTTGACTTTTCTTTTTATCTCACTTTGGTTTATTGAAAATTTAGAAGTCATCTGTGTCAATTTTTTAAGAGATACAATAAAATAATTTTTATTCGTGCATAAATATAAATAATATTTATGTAAAATTATAATATTTTATAAAAAAAATAAAATATATTCTTAATTTATATATTATTAAAAATTATGTTAATAATTTTTATTCTAAATTAAATTTATTAATTTTACCAAATTTAGTTGATTTGTTTAATATAAATTGATAAGTTATATTTTTATTTATAAAATTAAAATAAGTAAAATTTCAGATGTCACAATTATATGAAATAACATAAATTAAATAAGAATAATTAATATATATATTTATAAATAAATAAAAAAAAGAAAATAATATTTTTAAGTAATAAATAGTAATTTATATTTAAAAAAATATTTATAATATTTATATTATTTTTTAAATGTAAATAAATTTGTAAAAGATTTTACAAAATCTAATATAATTAATAAAACTATGCTACGAAATAAATAAAATGGAACGACAGATCACGTGGCAGCATCGGTTATTGGGAATTAGCAACAGGCCTCTTCCGGGGGTGGAGTCAACAGATTATTTTTTCACCGCATATTCTTGACTCGTACTAAATTTATTTCTTCCACTCTCTCCCCTCGGTGACCCCCTTCTTTCCCTTGTCTGCCGGGGTCTCCAACACCAACGCCAGCGCCAGCGCCAAGTTCTCAATTTCATTTTCCCTTTTTCCATTTCAATTTTCGTTATCGTAATCAATCATGTCGGAGATGGCGAACACAGATCCTGAAGGAATCGATGGAGTCCGCATGACCTGGAACGTTTGGCCTCGCACAAAAGTTGAAGCCTCCAAGTGCGTGATCCCACTCGCCGCCTCTATTTCCCCGATCCGTTCTCACCCTGACATACCTACGCTCCCTTACGCGCCCTTACGCTGCAAGACCTGCTCCGCCGCTCTCAACGCCTTTGCTCGCGTTGATTTCACAGCCAAGATCTGGATCTGCCCCTTCTGTTACCAACGCAATCACTTTCCGCCTCATTATGCCGCTATTTCTGAAACTAATCTCCCCTGCGAACTCTACGCTCAGTACACCACGGTGCAGTACGCGCTCCCTCAGAATATGCAGAATCCGAATAATCCTAACACAGATCCCCAATTGTCTCCCGTCTTTGTGTTCGTGCTGGACACGTGTATGATCGAGGAGGAATTGGGGTACGTTAGATCGTCGTTGAAGCGGGCAATCGGGTTGTTGCCAGAGAATGCGATGGTGGGCTTGGTGACTTTTGGAACGCAAGCGCACGTGCACGAATTAGGATTCTCGGATATGTCTAAAGTGTATGTTTTCAGGGGCAATAAAGAGATTTCCAAGGAACATGTTTTGGAGCAGTTAGGGCTTGGTTCTTCTGGTAGGAGAGCCGCCGGTGGCTATCAGAAAGCTGCCGTGCCGAATGCACTTCCCAATTCCGGTGTCTCTCGCTTCTTGTTGCCTGCTTCTGATTGTGAATACACGCTCATTTCGGTCTGTTATTTCATTTTATCTTTAAATTTCTTTACGTGATTTGAATTGTATGTCACTTGTTCCGATTTTTCGTTTTGTTAAATTCATTCTGCTCAAATATAGCTGCTGGATGAGTTGCAACCGGATCAGTGGCCCGTAGCACCACGGACTCGTCCATCGCGATGCACTGGCGTGGCCCTCAGTGTTGCCTCGAGCTTGCTTGGGGCTTGTTTGCCTGGTACTGGGGCTAGAATTATTGCTTTGGTTGGTGGTCCATGCACTGAAGGACCTGGCACGGTAAATCATCTTTGCTTTTTTTTGGTTATTAGCATTGGTTTTCCAGGTTTATAGCGTCGTAAGTAGCTGTTGCTGTTGTACAAATATTTATTTGAACTTTTTTGAAGCTAGTAATGCTCTCCAGTGTGAAACGAAACTTGGTGTCAAAGCAAATAAAGTAATAGTTGCGAGCTTCTTTTTATGATTGTTCAATCTTCAATAATAGCTTTGGCAACAGCTAATTGCTTTTGTAGTACATTTGGAATTTCACGCATAAGAATAGACTTACTGCCAACTGATGTTGATTACTTGTTTTGTGGCCGTTGTTCTAATCTGTAGTTGATGTTGAATACTCAAACTATTTTAAGACTTAGATTTTTTCAATTTACGGTGGATTAGCAATTTTGGATTCTTACATTTTATTATTAGTGGAAATAATTTATGTTTTCACTTTTGAATGGCCTCAACATCTGGAAATAATTTTTTCAATCTGGCTAGGTCAGATCTAGGTGATAGCGTTTATACTTACTGCTTCAAAAGTAATAGATAGTGAAATTTTCAGTTTATTTAAATTGCTAGGATAAAATAATATTTGGTGATTTCCTGAGGCAGTATCCATTCTGCAAAGTTCTGGAAGGATTGAAATGTTGCAGATCTGTTTGGCAACATTTTTTGTCTACCTTTTTTACTTTTCAAATCTGAAAATAAATTTTAAAACTTATTCATTGATGGATCTCAAAACAATATTTGGAAAATACAGAAATACGAAATGATAAATTGTGAAAATGATAAAAGTGCATTTGCTGTTTTTGAAAATGGAATTGGTGAAAGACAAGATAATCTTGTTTTTCTCTTTTGCCGAACAACTTGCTTGCAACCAATCTTCAGATACTCTGTTTCAATTTCTGCTGCTATTAGCCCCATTATGAGACCTGATATTCATCTTTCATTTAACTGCAATGATGTTGCCTCCACTTCTTTTTCTATTTTTTTGTTGAATGTTCATTAGCATCATGCTGAAAATAATTAGAAAAGTGATAAAGGGCCTCTTTTGTTTTCAGATAATTGTTTTTGAATTCATTGCCAGACACTGTCCAGGCCTTATAAATACTGAAAGTAATTTTAAATTTGCATTTTTCTAAAACTGTTTTTAAGAACAGTACCAAAATAGGGCTTAAATTGCCATTTTATTCCATTTTATATAACAAACTATCTTCTGTATTGAAATTTGCAGTTATTGTTATTTTTTATGAGATCATATGCCATTACCAGCTCTGTAACTTCCTCTCCTCTCTCTACGCTGTTATAATTTGTAATATTATTGGATTTGCTATCAGTTGCTTTAGTTTATCTTTAAATAAAATCTTGGCAACAGTAAAGTTGCTAATTTTATTTGCCTTTGCAGATTGTGTCAAAAGATTTGTCAGAACCTGTGCGTTCACATAAAGACCTTGACAAGGATGCTGCTCCATTTTTCAAGAAAGCAGTGAAATTTTATGAAAATCTTGCAAAGCAGTTGGTCAGTCAAGGGCATGTCTTAGACCTCTTTGCTTCTGCACTTGATCAGGTATGTATTTCTGAGTCGATATGTTTTTTGCATCCTATCTTATTGGTGATTCATAAATTTAACATTTAAATAATTGGATTATTGGCCTGTCACATTTGAGTCCAAACCCCCCACACCCCCCCCTCCTTTTTTTTGGAATCAGCAGTATAACTTACATAAATATTTATCATATTGTAATATGACTCACTTCCTTTTGGGAGTAACTGTATCATCTGTTAATAGTCCATGACTGAGTGGTGTCATCGTAACCTACCATCTGCTTGGTCATGTTGACAAAGCAAACATGTGCTCAAGCTGATAATTAATCATCTGACTTTCTGAGAAATTCTGAGTTGCTTTAAACTTCTTAAAGCTGCTGCCTGAGATCAAGGGGTAGGCTTACCAATGGAGCAGGAGTTGGTCACCTACTGGCTTCACAAAAACTTGTAGTAGGTCTCTAATACATATATGTGAAAATGATTACACTAGAAATATTAGATATTTGAAAAAGTTAAGGAGAATGTTGTTTTGGCAATTTTATTTTATTGATTCTTATTATTTAAAGTTTTGAGATTCTTCTTTCTATTAATATCTCCCTGGTTCTTTTCTATGCCTAGTACTTAAGGAGGGTTGCTCCATGCTTAGTCATTGAGCATTGTGATGAGTGACCTTATGTATCCTTCTTGAAGCTGTTGCTTTGATTGTCTGTGTTAGTCAATGTCAGTTGTTTACTTGCTAGCTGCAGTTGCATGAAGTTTATGTCATCATTTTTGCATTGTAAGAAGAACCATGATTTGTTATCTTTATGGGGGAATTTGCTTTTCAAGCTTGATCAGTAATTAGTTTTGATTGCTTAGCACATTTTCTCACAACTATTCGAAGCTGCCCATTTCTCATGTGCTCATTTGTTGCATTAATTTCTTGTATGCTTGTGGAAATATTGGAAATGTATTTTGGGTGTCATAAATATTTTTTTTATTCTAATCATTATTTACTTGTACTCCCTACTTGATGAGGAATAAATAATTATTTTGTAAAGAATAGTAATCATAGTTTTTTTGCTTTGAAAAATTTACTCAATTATGTTGTGACTCATGGATGCTGTAATCTTTTTAGGTTGGAGTTGCTGAAATGAAAGTTGCAGTTGAAAAAACTGGTGGCCTTGTTGTTCTATCAGAAAGTTTTGGTCATTCTGTATTTAAAGACTCTTTCAAGCGTGTGTTTGAAAGTGGAGAACAGTCTCTGGACCTCTGTTTTAAGTGAGTTCTTTTTGGAATATTGATGTTTCTTGTGTATTTATCATAAATTACTGCTGTTTGTTTATGAATTATTGTAAAGTTGCATTTTGATGTTTAGTTTTATTTTTATTTTAACAAGACCTGGCGTACTTTGTGAACTTTTGCTTGGCAAGAACGTCATTTACTAGACAATTCAGTTGTGAGGAAACAATGTTCTGCCTTATTTTTTCTTAATAGGGAACATGAATAAGGTTGTTGAGAGTTGAAAGAGGAAGAGTAGAGTGATAAGTATTGAGTTCTTTAATGAAGGACAATAAATCTAAGGATACTTTTGCAGCTGACTTAGGTTTACAAGGGCAGTGATGGCTGAGAAGAAGCATCCTGAATTGCTGCTGTTATATTATATTCATAGTCAGATGCAGGTGGTGGCTGGTCTGGGCCGTAGTTACACCCAAGTTTGGGAAATAAAATCATATGAAAATTATTATTTTGTAATCCTATCTATATTTCTGATAATGACAGAATGTCCTGACTTACTAAGTCTGTAGAGAGAAAAAAATCAAATGAAAATATTATTTTGTAATCCTATACAACATACAAAACCTTGCATTGCAATAGCAGATATAATTAGTTGCAATACATTCCACCCAAATTTTTATTAATCAATTCATTAATCACTTAGTATCTCACATTTGTTTAATCATTAAAAAAACACATATATTAATATCATATTTACACAACTCAATTCTCTCTGCACCTCTTTTTTTCCCTGCAAATTCTTACATTAAATAAGGAGTTATAAATATTTTTCACTTCTAACATTTATGCTTATGTATGTTTCAAGTTGGATCTACTATAGTTGGTTGATTAGTTTTCTATTTATAATAGCTTTCATTTTGTGTAGGATGAGTTTTTTCTTATTTTAATTTTTTGTAATTTAACTGTCATTATTATGGTTTGATTTATTTCTATGATTCAATTGTATTCTTGTTTATCCATCTGAATTCACTTAACTGTGTAATAAATTATAACCTTTTGTGTGTGTGTTTTCTTTAAACATTTGTGTGTTCTTTTCTCTCTTTTTTCGGAATTTTTTATTTTAAGAGAAAACATTCATTATTCCTATAACAATGTATTTCTTTTAGATTAATTATATTTGGTTGTATCATAAAGGTTGTCTTTAAAAAACTAAATGGATTTTTTTTTAAGAAACAATTCCAGCCCAGCCTATAACTGTTTGTTTGTGTGTGTGCTTTTTTTAAATGCTTCCTTTTCTCACTTTTTTTTTAAATTTTTTATTTTAAGTTAAATGATTCATTATTCCTATAACAACGCTTTTCTTTTTGATTAACTATATTTGGTTGTATCATCAAGGTTGTGCTTGTAAGCAGTAATCGTATAGAATCTTGGCATTTCTCTGTAGGCAGTTTTGATTTTGGATAATGTAGCAAATACAAGCTTTGCTTATCTGAGACATGTGAATATTGCAAAACATTTGATTGCTACTTATTGATTCTGTGATTGCTGTTCAGTTAATTTAATTGCTGAGAAATTGCTTTAAACTTCTCTGGAATGAACTATGAATGTTGCCTGAGGTTGCTATTTGTGTATGCATTTTTCTCAGCTTTAGCCATAGGGTCTCGTTTTGTCTTTGCTTGATTTCTAGTATCTATATATACAAGTAATAATAGGTGGTTACACGCTTGGCCCTACAAAACTGTCCTTTATTTTATTTGTTTAGATACTGTCAATATTCTCAATAAATTCTAATAGGACTTATTCTTTGTTCCTTTCCCAGTGGCACATTTGAGATTATTTGTTCAAAGGACATCAAAATTCAGGGGGTTATTGGACCTTGCACATCTTTGGAGAAGGTGAGGCTGTACACATTATCTTTTTAATGAGATAATTCATCCAACTCTTTATACCTGTCCATTTCTTAGGGCCAAGTTGAACTTTTGGTGCATGAGGTTTTATGCTGATTATTTCTATTCTGACAGAAAGGACCTAGTGTTGCCGACACTGTTGTGGGAGAGGGGAATACTACTGCTTGGAAAATGTGCGGCGTTGACAAGAGCACTTGCTTGACGGTATTTTTTGATCTTTCATCTAGTGAGAGGTCAAATGCCCCAGGAACCATAAATCCACAGTTGTATTTACAATTTCTTACAAGGTATGATGGACAATCTTATTACTAGTGTAATTTTTTTAATCCAATGTTAGCTCATTTATTGTTCAATTCATTTGTGAGTTATCATATTTTGGTACCTTATTGCAGTTACCAAGACCCTGAGGGTAAATCAATGCTCCGAGTTACAACTATAACTAGACAATGGGTAGATAGTGCAGTTAGCTCAGAGGTTAGTTCCTTTTTTTCAATATATGTTTTAGTATGATTCGGGCCAGTTGTTTGTAATTATCTGTTAGTAGCTGTGCATTTGTTTCAATATTCACTGATTGAAAAAGCTTAATTCTTTTGTTTATGTTTTTCCTTCTTTTAGATTCATTGATACTTTATTTTGTCTGCTTGGATCTGATGTCTCATTTAATATATGGACAAATATGCATGCCATTTTCAGAAGCTTCATTATCTATAATTTGCTTCTCACAGTTTTCAGAAATTTTATTTGCCTTGTTGACTAAATTGGGTGTTTACTTCCCCTTTTTTTTCAGCTATATATGGAAGTTTGGATTTTTGTATATCTTACGACTCATCTTGTGTGTGCAACTTTTATTCTAACTAACAATTAATAATGGACCTAAACTGTGAGTTGTAACCAACAGAATGTCGACCAAGACATTGCTCCGATCGGCCCAGTTTAATGTTTAAGGATGTTTTGAGAAGTTATAACCCAAGTATTCATGCTTATGGGGGAAAAATTAACTTTGCAGGAACTGGTACAAGGTTTTGATCAAGAGACTGCTGCTGTGGTAATGGCAAGGTTAACATCCCTGAAAATGGAGATGGAGGTATTTTTTCAAGCTTGTCTTTTGGCTGTTCATTTAGTTTTATTTAAATGTGTTTTTAGTTCCCTTTTTCTTCTTTCTAGTTTTTGTATGACTGTGACCAACACCATGGGTCAAATTTTATTTTTAGTTGTGAACTCCCATTTGGAATTGGAATTTATTGTTATGATGGTAACAACATAACAGAAGACCCTTGGATTCAACCAAGAGATCTAAGATTCAAAACGACTTGAAACCACCTACGTAGAGATTATATACCATGTCTTTTTTGGCTACCAAGTTTGTAGGGTTGGGCAGTAATCTCTGGTTTAAAACACAGCATACATTGAAAGGTAGGGGGATTTCTGGGTATCAAAAAGGGAAAAACAATGACGCACATCATCATATTTTGCGTATCCAAGTACAAAGATGGTCAATTAAGTTATTTGAAGATTGAAGTTCAATTGATGACTTTTTTTTTGGCGTAGTAAAATATTAATCTTAATTCAACCTTATGCTATTTATCAATTCTTCATGTTAATTGCATTTAGTAATAAATGAAAAATGTAACCTGTTTTTCATCTAATACAGTCACTGCTCTTGATCTTTCTCATTTTAGGCTAAGAAACAAAAATGTATTGAATTAAAAAGGTGTACAAAGGGGACAAGATTTCCACACTAAAAGGGAGAAACTGCACAAGAGTCACATAGCGGAACAAAGACTGCAAATTATAGCTTAATTCCAGAATTTAAACACAAAAGGCCTTACAAAAACTATAAAAAAACACCAAACCCTCTTTAAACTGGACTTACTCTCTTACCCTAACTAGGCTGTCCACCTTATCATTAATTTTGTTTTGAGCAGGAGGGGTTTGATGCTACTCGGTGGTTGGATAGGTCACTTATTCGTCTCTGTTCAAAATTTGGTGACTATCGTAAGGATGATCCAGCATCCTTCACATTAAACCCAAGTTTTTCATTGTTCCCTCAATTTATGTTCAATCTGCGGCGATCGCAATTTGTACAGGTAATTTGGCTTGCAACTATTTTTCTGTTCCTACTTTTCTTTTATAGTTAGTTAATCTTATGTGAACATGCATGCGTAATATGGTCTCTCTCCCCCTTTCTTGTGGAACAGGTTTTTAATAACAGTCCAGATGAGACTGCATATTTTCGCATGTTGTTAAACAGGGAAAATATCACCAATGCTGCTGTAATGATTCAACCATCGCTAATATCATATTCATTCAATTTGTTGCCCCAACCAGCATTGTTGGATGTGGCTTCCATTGCGGCTGACCGCATCCTCTTGCTGGATTCATATTTCAGTGTTGTCATTTTCCATGGAATGACAATAGCACAATGGCGTAACATGGGTTACCAAAATCAACCTGAGCACCAGGTATGTACTCATCTCCATACTACCTTGGCCTTGGCTTGAGATGAATGACGCGTCATTTAAAAGTGTTGGCTACATACTTCTTATAAGGGGTGCAGGCAACATGCAGAACTTGTCATGATAATGTGAGAAAACTTTTATCTTGCATGGATGCACTAGCCATAGAGGGACTGATATGGAGAACACCTCTATTTTTTTTTGTGCTTTTAAGTTTCATGCACTCTAGTCCCATCCCACTGCACACACAAAAATGCAGATTAAAGAAATTACCCCTCTGAGATTGGTGTGAGGGGAATCGATCGCTTGACTTCTTGCTTCCATGGCAAGAGGCCAAACCAACTAGGCCATCCCCTTGGGCACATGCTGAGAACACTTGAACAAAACTCCTTTGACTGGTTAATTTTTCTTTTGGTTTTCACATCAAACACCTCTTCAGGATACCGTTCTTATACAGTTTGCCTTTCAGCTCATGGTTCGCAAATCAATTATTCTACCTCTCTTCTCATTTTCTTAGGGAATGCCCTGACCGAGTTCCAACCTTCTTGCAATTGTGTCAGGATATTATTCATATTAACTCAGTTTTCTTTCTTTTGATATAATTTTGGATTCTATGCAAGATCCTTTTGCTGGATTACTTTGTGTTATGAAGATGAAATTTTTGTGTGTTTATCTGTATGGCCTCTGCAGTTTTGTGGGCCTACCTTTTTTCTTTTTCTTTTTTTGATTTTGTGGTGCTTGATGTCCTCTAATATCAGATGCGAATGTTAAATAATTTACAAATCCAGCGTGAGCTTGAAAAATCTGTCAGGTTACTTTGGCAAAGTTGAATTAAAATTTCTAATATGTAGATTGTTGTTCTGCTACTTTCCCAAGTCTTTTGTAGATTAATTGCAGCCATTGTTGAGCTCAAACCATATCCCAAATAAGGCATTTTTGTCATTATTGTTTAATGTGGCTATCTCCATGAGTATTGTCATATGATATTGCTGAGAAAACAAGAAGCCTTTACCAGTTCAAGATGAAGGAATAGTTAGATATCATTGACTTTGAATAGCGTTCTATTAGAATCAAATTGATAATTTGACAATTTTGAATCTATGTGATTTTCTTTCTCCTTGAATAATGAAGACTTTGCCTGAGCCTGCTTAAGCTCATAATGTTGATAGGTGTATTTTGCAGTTAAGGTCAATTGATGGTATCTTATATGTGCTGGGTCACAGGTTGCATTTGATTTGGGATTACATAAAACTATAACTGTCTGATTTTCAGCCACAATACGGTAATGGTTGTCACTGAAATAAAGATCATTACAGGCACTTGTACTACAAAGGCAATGTGGACTTTGATATTGCAGAAATTTTATCATTAGACAAAAATAGTTACTCATTTTATCTAGGGATTCTCATTGTGAAGTGAACTGTAATTAGTTGGAGACTTTTATTGGACTTCTGTTGAGATTTCAAATGGTCATTGGTGGGCCAGCACTATCTTTATCACTGGTAATTTTTTTTAATATTGTGATATTTCACAGGCATTTGCACTGCTTTTGCAAGCTCCTCGTGATGATGCTCAACTGATCATTCGGGATCGTTTTCCTGTTCCTCGATTGGTGGTTTGCGATCAGCATGGATCCCAGGTTTGTATATGTTTCTTAACTGTAGCTTTTGATGCTTCATAGTAAGAACTGAAACATTTTTCTCTTTTGTATAAAGAAAAAATAATGTTCTTTTCTAAAACTTCCATAAAACATCAATTTAAATTTATACCTGTGCAAAATTGTAATTACATCTTCTCTAAAGCTATCTGTGTCACCATTGTGATAATGGGAGTTTCAGAATGTTACCATAGAACGTGTACTTGGGAGTGTCAATCATTTTAATAAGAGTAAGTACTAGTGTACCTCATTAGTAAATACCAAGCTAGCTGATTGGTATTTTGATTAGTGTTTTATCCTAATGAATAGATAAAAGGATTTGGCGCCTTAATTAAATCTGTGCAAGTTTCAGGTCACAAAAACTGCTTGCTGAAATTGTAAATTTATTGGGTTTTTAACTCTTAATGGTCTTCAGTTTAACTAGCTCATGTTTGCCTAAACTGTACTTATTGGACCAGTGACTTTCTTCCTTTGGGAACATGTCTCACTTCTGAACAAGATTGATGAAGTTCAGATACAGTATGCAACAATCTTATACAGCTATGGAATGGCCTAAATTCTAGCTACACACATGGGATCAATCTATTATAAAATTCTAAGGTCTAAACTTTTTCTATTTACAATGTCCCAAAAAAATAGGGAAAAAAAGAAATATAGAAAAAGATTTAACTCTTGAACATATGACATGATGGTATGACCTCATTAAGATATTTTACCCTAATTGAGATGGTGAATGATTTAGTATGTGTTTGTGTAGATGGTCAAAAGCTCATCTTAAGTATTGGTACAGTGCTGGAGTTTCTGGTGTTGTGTAGTTCTTCATCTATGTCAATATTTGGTGTGAAACCTCCTTTTAATGTGTAGTGAATTTAAGTTCTATATGTTTAAATATGTGTTTGACATTGGGGACCCTTTGATGAACTGGTATTCTCAAATTTTATAAACTTTTATGCTGTAAAACTTATTGTGGTTTTATTGTTTTATGACATGTTGAGTAGGCAAGGTTCTTATTGGCAAAGTTGAATCCGTCAGCTACATACAACAATGCAAATGAGGTTGCGGCTGGGTCAGACATAATCTTTACAGATGATGTGAGCCTCCAAGTGTTCATTGAGCATCTTCAAAGGCTGGCTGTGCAACCTTGAGAGCGGAAAAATAGATAATTGGTGGTTTTGGGTCTAGGGGAATCCCCCTAGTGTGAGTTCTGTATCCCCTTTTTATCCTGATGTTACATACATTCATTTGTTTTCCTTTCTTTCCATTAATTTCCGGATAGAGAGGTTAGACCCCGCATATAATTTGGAAAATAAGTAAAGCAGATATCATTCTTTGGGGTATTGATGGGAGGCTTTTGCTTCCCTGAAAGAATAAGAAGGGTCACAAAAGTTTAGTCGAGTGGAGAGAAGGGGAATTGCAATTTGGAGATATCCCTGCTTGCTTGGGCAGTGGGTGGTTAATCAGGAAAGATATTTTGACAGATTTTGGTTTTTTCTTTTTTTGATATCCAGCCAGGTCACAGATTTGTTTTGTGTAATCTGAAATTTTTTGTTTTTGACATGTTATATACTAAAATGGGTTTAATGATCCATCCTCTTAGGTTAAGAAGGTGTTAAGTGAGGCAAGTTTTGTTTCAGACTCTTTAGTTACTTTATATACCAAGTCATAATTCATGTTCAAAACCCCTTTTTTTTCTGTATTTTATTTTCGATGAAAGGAAGAATAAGTATTAGTTGAAGTTTATTATATCTGGTTTATATTACGATAGTGTGTGCGCTTTTACTCATTTAATTTTTCTTTCTTTTGCAATTGTTATCATCATCAAACTTTTTGTATCAAGCAAGAGGTTTACAGTATTGAGGAACGCTCAAATGCCTTTCTATGCTCGAAAAATATTTTAGTTTTATATTATGTGTTTGAATGTGTAGTTATTTTAGTGTATATAAATGGATATTTATTTTTAAAAACAATCATGATGCAAAATTAAATATTAAATTTATAAAATAAAAAACTAGATGAATCTATTTGCACTGTAAGATGTTTGTTGATCGATAATATTTTTAGTAAAATATTTATTGTTAAAATATCTTAATTGAATTTACTGCCAATGACAATTTAATATAATTAAATAAAATATTATAATTCGTGAACATATATTTGCAAAGAGCAAGTTGACAACATTTGTAAAAATTTGTAACGGATACAAAATAATAATATTGAAAATAATAATAATAATAATTTTTACTAAAATAAATAAATAATTAATAAAAATATTCATATTTTTATTTTATAAATATCTATTAAAATAATATTAGTGGTTGAAAAAGGAAAAAAAATTGAAGTAAATAATCCAATCTTTTAAACTGATCTCCTTGCAAGTATCTCTTAAGAAACGTAAATATCTGTTTTAAGTAAATTTGAGCAAATTTCGTAGGCTTAGGAGGGCAATAGCAAACCAAGTCCAACCTCAATTAAACTAATCTATATCCCCCGCAAACCCCGCCAAAATTCAAATTGAAGGTCGAGTGACAGTCACCTCTGTTTTCTCTGTTAACGGAACACAAAAATGTATTCTTCGTACCAATCACCAGACGCCCAAGACCTGGAATTCGCAGAGCAAACTTCCTGTTCACAAGGCCACAGATCAACGCTCACTCTCCTAACTCAGCAAGGCGGCGGCGGCGCTTCTATCTGCCTTCTCTGTCTTTCAAACCTCATCACAAGTCCACGCGCTCCAACAATCCATGTCTCCTACGCGCTCTCCCAGCTCTCATTCGCACTATCTCTCCGCCCTCTTTTATCTTCCCAAGCTCACTTCCTCGTCTCTCCTCTAGTCTCCGCTCTCTCCTCCTTCGACGACCTGCCTATTGCGTCACAACTTATTGATTTAATTACCGCTATCTCTGCCTCCGCCGATGTCGAAATTTTCGCCGACTTTGTCTCGCGCGTTTCGTATCAGCTCTCCTCCGGCGCGTTGGCATGGAGCCGGAGGCAGCTATATATGGTAGGTATCTGGTGTGATTGTTGCTACTTATACGTGTCCATTGTTTGTTCTCGATTGTGTGTTTGGTTTCCGAGACAATGGACGATAGTGAGAGACACTATGTGGTCCTCTAAAACAAATAGAAATGTTGAAGTTTAGCTTTATTATGAGTAACATTCTGAGAAGAACTCGAAAAATGGAATCCAATAGGCTTTGGTGGAGACAGGCGAAATAGAAATCCCGAAGTTTCGGTTTCAAATTAAGTAAAAGAGAGGAAATCAAAATCCTTTTGTTTTGAAACTTTGATTTAATTCGTAAATTAACTTATCTAGTTCATCTAGCTTAATCGATTCTATTAGACTGGAGGTTTTAGAGGATATCGTCGTTACCTTTTGATAAGTTTATGAGTCTTTAGAACTTTCGTTGTTTAATGCAAGAATGGGGCACTTTTTTGGTGTAAAGCTGTAAAAGAATGGAGAAAAATGAGAATTGAATGTTTGGTTTTGTTTGCTCTGTTCTGCTAGCATGTTCAGGGAAAATATGAACAAGGAACTTGGTCTAGTTAAATGTTCTTTCGAAAAGTTATTAAAATAATGGCAGAATAAAGAAAATACAGCATTTGTTTTGGTTTAGATTGTGAATCTCAATATGATTGTTAGAGTGGTATTATTTTCTTTTCTGTTCGATTTGTCATAAATCAAAGTAAATGAGAGAGAAAAGTTCTATATGTATTGTTGCTCGAGATCCTCACAAATACTATGAATAAGGAAAACTGAAGTAGCTAGTCTTTTTATGTGTGTTATTCTTGGAAGAGGTTTTAGATTTTGTACATTTAGCATCATGTTAAATGTAGATCTAAATAGATTGAGCATTAGTGGAATATTCTTTTTAAAATGGCTGTGCTAGTTATATCTGATTATTGATTATTTCTGTGGTGATAATCTGGAGATTATTAGTATCATAAACGTACAAATTCTAACTCCTTGGAGTTACTTTACTTGAAGCATCATAAATGTCTGTATCCAAAAATGGGTCCTGGAAAAAGGAATGCACTTTCCACAATTTGGTAGCAAAGACTCTCCATTTGAGTTTAGTAAATTCAGTTTTTGAACTGCTTTTGGGTCTTCAATGGGATAATCCAATGCAAAATGTGAATGAGCTGTTTTAGTGGAGATAATTCTGTCAGTAGCTCTTTTAATTTATTCAAATCAGTATATCTACTTCTGCTTCCTGCAATAGCAATGATTTTCCAATGAAACTGGAGAAGGTTTAATTGGGGCTGAGACTACCAAAGTCAGTGGTATAAAGTCTGAAAACCAGGCTAGGACGTGAGAAATCAAAGTCAACTGCTGGTTGATTCTGATGAATTATATTTTTACTTCTGGCAGAATGTGTGTGGGTAATATATTATAAAAGTTAGGCCTTATTTATCTGACATATCTTCACCATTGTTTGAATCGTTTATGCCTCGTAATATCGAGAATGACGTAAGCTAAATAAAAGGCCACACAAATATAAAAAAATGAATTCCACATTTAGTGTTGCATTGCATATAGAACAAATTTGCTTATTCCTCAATGTTCTTGCAGATTTCAACAGATTTACACCATTCTCTGTGGTCTTTTTCTATGTGCAGCTTCACTGCTTTGGGGTTCTCTTAAACTGTCAAACAAGTAATCCCTTTGTTCACATTAAAGACAAACATGCCCTTGTATCTAATCTTGTTACTGGTCTTGAATTGCCAAGGTAAGAAAGAGAGCAAGCTGGAAAGGGAAGATCTTCCATGGCCATGCATATGCTTTGTTATGACCTAGTGCTATTTTTTCGTCCAATTGCAGTGAGGAAATCCGTGGGGAGATCCTTTTTGTTCTGTATAAAGTATCTACTGTCGAATATACATCCATGGATGATGATGGCACAGATGTTCTTTTTGCTTTCTGTCCTAAGCTTTTGCATCTTTCACTGGAGGCCTTGATGAAGACACAAAAAGATGACGTTCGCTTGAACTGTATAGGTCTGTCATGTTCTTTTTAGTCATATTTTTCTTCTCTTATTACAGTTTTAGATGACCATCAGGTTTTTCTTTTTCTGAGGCCTCATTGAGCGTGCACCAATATTAAACCATCATTTTAGCTCAATGTCGAGTGGACAGCAAATTCTATTAACATGGCTTGCACATTTTTGTGGTATGCATGTAATGATTTCATTGGAAGATAAAGCTTCTGGTAACTTCCTCTGGTTAATAGCTAACATTCCAAATGCTAAATATTGATGTAGGTTTGGTCCACGAAGAGGTGATTTTGAATAACCATTCAATGAGTTCCTAATCTTATTTTGATTCTATCATAGTAGGTACATAGTAATCATTGTAATGTAGCATGCATGAATTCATTATCACCATTATAGCATCATTGTTGCCTTCTCTCACTAAATGGTTGTGGTTATATATGCCAGCACTTATGACAATTCTAGCACAGAAAGGGTGTTTTGCACATGCATATAAAAACAGCATAAGCAGCATGAGTTTTGAAGAGACAGATAACTTGACGGAACGAACAGACGACAAAAAAGAACAGCCTTCTCTGACCCTTTTGTTTGCCGAGGCCATCAAAGGTCCATTGCTTTCATCAGACAGCCAAGTCCAAATAAGCACACTAAATTTAATATTGCATTATTTGTCATGGGAAGGTGCTACAGGCAAAGAGATCCAAGTTTTGGTAGAAGAAAGCATTGCAGATTATGTATTTGAAATACTAAGATTGTCAGGTCTGTATAATTACTCTTGAAAAGCTTTCTTGTTGATTGTAGTTTGGGCCTGATCAGCTGCTACATATTTTGCACAGAATACAAGGATCCAACAGTCAACACTTGCCTTAAGGTGCTTAATCTTCTTTCGACGGCTGAGAAAGCCTTCAGACAAAGGCTAGTCATTGGATTTACGACTTTGATTGCAGTCCTGAATTATGTAGCTGAGATTCCTTTCCACCCCGGTCAAAGTCAGACACTGAAGCTCATATGGAACTGCATTTCTGATTTTCCTGGAATAGTATCAGCTTCCTATGTTGAGGAATTAATTATTGTTTTGACAACGATGCTTAAAAGACATACTGATGGAGAGATGGGCGTGCTTCCAGAGACATTCATAATGGCCTCCTCTATCTTTGTGTCCCTTCTGAAGTCGCCATTGTTTCACAGGACTGCAAATCTAGCAACGTCAGTTCAAGAAGCGTCAAAACATGCTGTTTTAGCTTCTCTAAGTATATCTGAGAAAGATCCTAGTCTACTTTTGCATTCCTTGCACCTCCTTAAAGAGGCATACGTATACAGTTATGAGGAGTTCTCCACTGACAAAACCACCAGCACGGAACTACAAAATTCAATTCTTGATGTATGTACATCACATTTATTACCTTGCTTTGAACTGGCCATTAGTGACATTAATGAGGAGATTGTTTTGGGGATACTGGAAACTTTTCATTCTATTCTGCTTCAGGGTTCTGATATTCAAGTCACCGAATTTGCAAAGATCCTTGTTTCATCTTCTTGGATAAGTATGTCATCTGGATGTCTGGGATTATTTCCTGCAGAAAAGATAAAATGGAGAGTATACCTGATGCTCAGTTCACTTGTGGATGTTCTTTTGGGAAGTGATACTGGGCAACCCATTAGAGATGCTGCTTTACACATTCCATCTGATCCTGTTGATTTGCTTTTTTTACTTGGCCAGAATAGCTCCCATAATTTTGAGTTGTCTTCTTGTCAATCTGCAGTTTTGCTAATTTTCCATACTGCTGCTTTATATGATGACAGGTAATCGAGCTCTCATTTCTGTTACTCTTGTAAATTTACTTTATCGCTCATCTTTCTCCATGTATTGAGGTGTTCTTGTTCAGGCTTGCAGATGAGAAGTTGGTTTTAGCTTCATTGGAGCAATATATTCTGGTCAACAGTAGCAATTTCCATTGTGGTTTAGCTGATTCATCGACTATGATGTGGTTGGTGAATCTTTATGGTTTGTATCGGAGCCTTGCCAAAATGAACTACCAAATGCCCTACAGTCTGGATGCCGAGAGGATACTATTCAATTTAGTGACTGAAATCGAATGGGATTTTCCTTCGGCAATGATTCACTCATTATCTCTGAAATGGTTGTTCCAACAACAGAAAATCAGCAAGCCACTATCTTACCAAATCCTCAAATTCTGCAGAAACAATAGCTCAGATGCGACAGATGTTGTACACGGGAGAAGTAGTGAGATTATCTATGAAAAAGTGATTGCACAGTTAGTGGCAACGGGAGATAACTGTGGAGCTTCGCTTTTGGTATGCTTATTGATACAGCTCATAGAGGAAAAGGGCAGAGTACATGATATTGTAGCAATAGTGAATTTCATGGCAACTGCAATTAACATCTTTCCCGCCGCTTCAGATCAATTGTGTTTGCATGGCATAGGAAACGCAATCAGGGCTCTTTATAACAGTTCAAGCTATTCTTCTTCCTCAAACATATTCAAGGCTGTCTCAATTTTAATGTTTAACGTTTTATGTTCAGTTCATCCGGAAGTACTTTCTGGATGTGGTGAAGAAGCCTGGCTTGCGGTAACTACGAAGGTGATTGTAACACTTTTTTGACTTTTCTCATCAATCCAGGGAACTTATAAAACCTTTGTTGCTGCTTTTGTAGTTGATTGAGTACTTGATCTCCACAATTGCTTTATATAGCTGGACTCAGGAAAATCTACTAATAATCAGCATTCTTTCCTTAATCTTGCACCATTCCACCAACAATGCACTTGTAGAAGCTTCAAAAGCCATAGTTCTAAATACATCATTGGTCTCTACTATCAATAGCACCATTGATGCTGCTAGCTGTAAGGGACCAGCTTTGACTGATTATGATGAGGGAACAAGCACCGGCGAATGTCCAATATTTGTGCTGTTGCTATACTACTTCTCCATAAGAAGGTAAGTGCCTCAGTTGAATGCCTCCTCCATGATTCCAACTTCTAAAAACTAACTTCTTTGTTGCCTTAGTTTGCCCATTATTTTACCAGGTGCTGTGGACTGGCAGAATTTTCTTGATCCATTTAATATGAAGCAATCTCTTTCGATTATCAACATCCGATGCCATGACTTGTGCAGGCTCATGTATTTTGGGTCTCCTTTAATCAAGCTTGTCTCTTCATATTGCCTATTAGAGTTGTTCACCAGATTATCAGACCATGAGAATGGAGAACATGAGGTGGAATGCTCCATGGGTTTCCTAATGTCCGTAATGGCTGTGCTGGAAGGCCTTGTTTTCTATAGTGACATTAGAGTGGCAATGAACTGCGGGCTCTGCTTATCAATGATATTAGGCTGGGAAAAGCTGGATTTACAAGAAAGTAGACTTGTTGCAAAGAATTATTGGTGCAGGCTGACTGTAGAAGAGACGGCAATGTCTTTGGCGATTCCATGTTTAGCATCAAAATCTTTCTTTAATCATCACAAGCCTGCTGTATATTTTGCTGTTGCATTGCTAAAACATAAGAAAATTCCTGGGTGGATGAGAACTGTGTTTGATGATCCCTGCATATCTGCTATAATTGGAAACCTTAGGGCTAGTAATCTAAGCTCTGAAGTGGTACTTCTATTTCGAGAATTACTAAATTCAGGGTTCTTGAAGGCTGAGCAAATTGATAATCTCAGTCATGTGCTCCAGGTGACAATTTTGATTCTCTATCTTGAGTTGTTCCTCTCTTAATGTACTACACTCAAGGAGCTTCATATCGATTAAGATCTGAAATTGAAAGAAAATTCATTTGCCTATATTATAAAGAACAAATGAACAAAAATACATTCGTCTTATTTTTAAGACAGTAATTTGAAGGGTTTGAATGCGGTCTGATTTAACACTATTTTCACTCTGGTAACGCATGCAGGCATGCAGAAAATACTTGTGTACCAACAGTACTCAAGATGACCAAAGAGATGAGCATGCGGACAAGAAGTTTACCTCAACGGATGATTTGGGAGAAGTACGTGAGTATCTTATTCACTTAATGTCGTCTCAGTCTTCTGTAGATAAGGATTCTAGGGGACTACGAAATGGAGATAAAAGATTGTTAGAGGAAATAGAAATGTTCTTTAGGACATTAACAGCAGGGGATCATAGCTAAGAATATTTAATTAGTTCATATTATTTGCTCTACGATTCCTGGTTTCATGATTATTTGAGGAAGTAGAAGTCACGCAAGGCACTTACTTTGGAGAATCAAATCACCGAACTTGTACGTGGAGTGCATGTGTACTTGAGACATATGTACATACCTTCAGACGCAAATATTGTTGTGTGAGTGTGCTTATATCTGCTTAGTAATTAACACTCACACAATTCAGAGCATTCTGATTGACAGTAAATTCACAAATTGGCTATCCGTTCCTTTATAATCTCAAGCCAGACGTTGCTACTAACAAAGTATGGCAGTTGGCTTCCTTCAAAGCCCCCGCGGCAGCTGGTTGAGATTATATTTTATATATGTATTAATTATAATATATCAATTACTCATGTTAGTGTAAAATACGAAAATTGTCAAGAACTAAAAAATAAAAAACAGATTTGCAAATACTCTATATTAGAAATCATGAATTATTAATTATCGACTTTAGTTTTACTTCTATACATTAAATTGCTCTAACAAATTAAAAAAAATATACTCCATTAACTGTTGAATAATCTTAAACATTTATATTTCTACTGTCATGTTTCGAAATAAGGTTAGTGATTGTTAAGTTTAAAAAGTCAAAATTCTAAATTAAACATGTTAAATCTAATAGAGAAAAAGTTAAAAATAATTCTTAAGGAGTTCTCGAAGCAAGATCATCTCCCAAGTCATCTAGTCTTGAATACATGTAGCCCTTAATATAAGCCTAATCAGGTACTCCTTTAAAGGAGTTCTCTCGCATTCAATAACCTTTTATAAAATTTCTCCATCTCATCTAACGTAACGTCGTAAACTTCATGTAAGCTAAAGTAGAGGACTGCAATCCCATTTTTTTCAAATGCAGGCTTTTATATACTCCTTCCATTCTTTTGACAAAACACCGCGAGCAAACTATGGAACAACCAAATTACAAGTAACATGATCAGGAGAACAACCATCTAATTTCATTTTATATTTCCCTTTAAACTTGAATTAGACCATAACAGGTACTGGTTTCCAGAAGCAAATTCATTTCCTTCATCTCATTAAGGGAGCATCATTAGACTTCCAATTTATGTAATAACCATGAATTATCAAATTGTTAAATTTTAGGTCTGGTATGCTAAGTGGAAGAAGTGGATGGGGGTTCTTAAAAATTTAATTTAAAATGTTTCGAATTATTTATTGATGGTGATAGAACATTTTTACGACGTTACTCAAAACATTTAACAAGACAGCACATCCTGTTATAGAATATGCCTCTAGGAATTCATTGATGGTGATAGAATTCTTAAGAACCTCGCTGTTCGTTAGAAAATGCACGAAAACTAAGGCTTGTCGACCAATAAACCTGCAGTTAGAAATGAGAGAGAGCTTGTCGAAAAAAGACTACACCACGGTGCAAAGCACGATGACAAGAGTCTGGATGCGCTAGAGGCATCAATTCACTTGCCCAAAAAATATCACGAATTGGTGACAAAAAATTCAATTGGCAAAACTCTGATTGCGGCGTTTTTTGCACGTTATAATCGTGGTGGTGAGAGGAATTCGATAGTGTCGCCGTTGTTGAAACTCGATCATTAAAAGAAAAAAATGGCACATGGTACACTTGGTGGTTGGTGTAGATCAAACACTAACAACTGCATGTTTTCCCTTGCAAGTTCAACATCGAATGACTGTCCTCATCTTTAACTTCAAACTCATATCGATATGACATAGGCAATATCATTGTATGTGCCAACTCTTCTTACTTCCTAATTGTATTTTGTGCCACGTTATTTAGGCAAGTGTTCGATTTAGCAGCTGCCTTTCTTTTGTCATAAAACCAATGTTGTAGGACATAACGGACGTAGCCAATCAAAGCAATGATAGAAAGGGTTTCTGTGTCTTTTAGCGGCGCATTAATGTTTTGTACAATGTTTATGGGTAACATCACATATATTTGGATAGAAAAATGAGATTGGGCACACTTGTGAAATCCAAATTTTTTTGTAACTTCAAGATGCATAGCTCACAATTTGGCCCTATATTCATTAAAATTGCCTACTTGGCCGTCTTAGTTGCGAAAAAATAATTCGTCATTAAATTCATCATTCTTTCATGATTTTAGCTTATATTTTGACTTCACATTTCCATTGATATGTATATATACAAAAATTATGCAAGGCTTAAGGAAATACTATGCATATCTTCTTCTTCATATTATTATAATGGGTCAAATATAAACATCAAATACAATAGTAGTGCTTCAAGTGCTCCTCTAAATCGGAGGAAAAATCATTCTTATAATGTATCATTTTTAGAATTCTCAAATCTAAAGAATAATTAATAATTTGATCATTTTCATCAAAATTATTGTTATAAACACAACTTTTTTATATGTCACTTGAAGAAAATGCTATTCATGATAATAATTGATTAGATAAATGAACTATACGTTATTTAGTTAGGAAAGATAAAAAATATGTTAATTTAAACTCTGAATTATAAAATACAAAAGTGAAAACAATTGAATAAGTTTGTACCTAAATTTTTGCATTTTAATACTTAACAATATCACGATAGTTTTGTAAATAATTCTTCTTTAATGTTTTTGAGAGTGAAAACTTTGTTAGAGTATACAAACTTATTCTTTAACACCTTTCTTAGTCGACTACTTGCTTGGCAATATCCATCTTTCAATAGGCCAGTTCAAAATTTTGAAATATATCCAAATGAGTAATGTGAAATATGCATTTGTACTAGTCTTAATTCCTTGACCGTTTGATACTGGCTGCGGTGGGCCAAATGCACCCAAATGGTATTTGTGTTGGGTTGACTTAAGCACGCCAGCCAAATATACCTAACTCAATGCATACACCGGATGGAAATCTTGGACGCTATGTGACGAATTCTAATTGATCAAAGTAGATTACTGATGTGACACACTTGCTTGCATCTAATGTAGGCTCTCTGCAAGATTTGACTGCGAAGCAACATCACTCATATTCTAAGATCAAGAATCAAACCCAACATTCCCTTTAAAGATATTTGAGCTAAAAAAAGCTTGCTATTGTAAGTTTCAATGGCTTTGGTGAAGAACTGTAGCTGTATTTGATTCTATAAAATACCTTAATGCCAGTTTGGGCATTCGAGCGAGTAAAGCTTTGTGAATAATATCAAGAAATTAAAATTAGTTAAAATTATAAATTATTTTTAAATAAAATTAATTTATTTTTTAAAAAAATTAAACAAACAATCATTATTTTTGTAATAAATACCTATATAACTGTGAGAGAGTTTGACTTTGCAAAGCTGTCCGATTACGGCTGCTAACTTTGCTCGAAAACATGTCATTTCTGACATGGTTGATTACTCCTGAATACCAAGCTTTCCGAGGTCCATTATATTTGACATGGAAAAAAGTTTTTTAATGTATCAACCTGAGATTATTTTTTTATTAAAAATTTTATTTTAATATATTTTAAATATATATATAGTAATTACAATATTTTAAATATTTTTTTTTGTAATTTTATATTAAATAATATTTTTTTTAAATTTTAAAAAAAATATTATTTTTATATTTAAAATTACCCAATTTTTAGACTAAATTATGCAATCTCGCTGCATCAATTCCTTGCCAGTAAAATACGGCTGGCTATTTAATAATTCTCCTCGACCGCTGGTTTATCAATTAGACTTGATTCACAATGATGAGATTGATGGAGCTCGTCACGTATTATTCTCTCCTTTCTCCAATTTTTTTTTGTTTATTTGAGTGTTTGCTTGAACATCATACAAAGCCACTAAATGCTTTGAAAATCCGCATCGGTGTCACTTTTGCCGTGACTGACGTTGTTCTGCCTTTGAGCTGCTTGTATGAGATGGTTTAGAAAGTACTTCTTAACAAGAGATTTTCTTACTTGCTTCGATGATAAATGCAATTTCTTTAAAGCAATTCTCGTATAATTTTATTGATGTGTTGGCATACTACTAGTATTTTCCGATTTGTTGGCCCAAGCAGCTGTCTTTCTATATATATTTAAACATCTTGACTGTTTTTATTATCAAACCTATTATGTGTCAAGGCAGTTTAAATTAAATTTACCACCTGCTCTTTACGTGGTATACCCCCAAGCCATTGAATAAAATTATTTAACATTTTATTTTTTTAAATTTGTCCAACAATACTGAACTTCTTAGTAAAGAGATCGATATTGCTAAAATGGATCTTATATTTTTGAATCACATGTAATATCAGAGCAAGCAAGTAAATTTCAACTTAATATGTGATAATCACTCTGATTATATGACTATATAAAATTGATTTTAGTTTGAAGAAGGATGATACCATTTTGAGTAGTTTTGATTCTAGTTTAAGAAGGATTGGTTCTTGATTGTAGAGGCATGATACTACCTTGATTTGCATTGATTTTAGGTTAAGGAGAATAGTATAGCCTTGAATGCTAGCTTAGCATGAGGAAGGTTAATACTTACTGCCTTGGAGAAGGGTGGCTTTAGCTTCAAGAGTTCTGGTATTGGTTTGAAGAAGGCTAGTATTGCTTTGACCTTAATTTTGATGCATGCCTTCTTGAAATATTTCCTTCACAAGTAATAAAGAGAAGGCTAAAATTCTCTCCTTATAAAAATTATTAAAAATACAAAAATTTGTATGCGTTTAATAAATAGTAACTAATATTTAATATACTAATTTTTCAAAAGATACCAACAATACAAACCCTAACATTACTTTTTTTGCATTGAGGTCTATTGGCATTGGAATATGGTTGATATGAGCAGTAGCTTCATGTTCTTTAGTTCTAGTTATATTAGGGAAGTTCTTCTATGTTGCATTAAAGTTTTGTTGGCGTTGAAATGTGGATGGTTTGGGTTGCAACTTCATGAACTTCAATTCTAGCTAGATTAGGTTAATTCTCATATGCTGAATTAGAGTTAATTGGTGCTGGAATCTGGTTAGTCTGAGCTACATCTTCATGACTGTAGTAATGGTTAGAATGTCAGTCTCATGCTGCTGAACAGTTGGTGTAAAACAATTATTATTTTACTTGAAAATAGACCTATTTAAAGGTTAGCAGGTACATTTGTTTGAGGTTCTATTACAGCCTTCAATTAGAGACTATGGGTCTTCTTCAATATTTATTTGTAAACTTTCTATTTAAAACATAAAATTTTGTTCAAGAATATGACTAATTAGGAAATATAATTTTTTGAATTGAGTTGTATAAATGAAATCAACATATTTAATTTCAAATGAATGAATTGAATAACAAATTTTCAAGCAAACAAAATTAATACCACAAAGGGTTTTTCAACAAATATAACCAAATCGAAGAACAAATAATTAAAACGAAATCGCTTAGAAGCAAAACCTTTTTCTACGCATAAATGCTACTTCACTGACCTGTTTTGAGCCCACAACAAAGACTAACTCACTGACCTATTTGAACTCGGATCAATCCTTATAACCATTAACAAAATCTAAAATCAACTAATCCCACAATGAAACCCTAACCATGTCGTCGCAGAACACCCATCACTAAGGAATTGAACACCGTACCCTTAACAAATCTGCTTTAAAACACACATAACCAAACACAAATAGCAATATTTACAAACGAAGGAACATAATTTAAAGTTATTATTATTTTTTATTAAATATTTTAAAGTTTTTTAAAATTTTTATTACAGTTAAAATATCACAGTCATAAGTAAGCCTTAGTTTGCAAAATTGCCAATACCAAACTAAGCCCTAGTTTGCAAAATTTTCAATTCCTACCCAAGCCCTGGTTTGCAAAATTAAAAGATAGAAGCCTGCATGGCAGAAATAGAATTGGTGAATGGCGAAATAGAACAACGGAAGTTAACAAAACGATAATAAGGTATACCCGATACGACCTAAAACTCCGTTCCTCTGCTTTGCTCTCCCAAGACCCCTGCTCTTCTCTTCTTTTGTTTTCTCTACTTGCCTTTTCCTGGAAAATGAACTCCAACTCTCCAAAGATTTTCCCACCGACCAAACAACCTCCACAACTAAACCTTCACCAAGCCTTCAGCAACTTCAAAACCCAGTGTTCTGGCTTCCTCCAACACCTCTGCCATCTCCAGTCTTCTCTCTCCTCCCTTCCTGACCGTGCAAAACAAGCGCTAGAACCCGGGTTTTCGATCTCCAATTCATTCCCTTTCCCCTCTAGGAAGAACCCAGTTTGGGCACGAGTTGGCAATAACAGCACGACCCAGACGAGATTAACTGGCCAATTAGGTGCTGCCATGTCGACTGAGGCAATTGAAGAGAGACTGGCAGGAGTTCCTGTTTATGCGTTGAGCAATTCTAACGAGGAATTTGTATTGCTTTCGGGACTTTCTACGGGAAACTCTCTTGGGCTAATGTGTTTCAAGAGGGAGGATGCTGAGGCTCTTCTTGAACAGATGAAGAGTATGGACCCTGCAATGAGAAAAGAAGGCTCTAGAGTTGTTCCCGTTGCTTTGAACAAGGTTCTACATTTAAATATATGTTTATTTTTCTATACTAATGTGGATAGTTTTGTTTCTTTCTTGCGGGTTTTTATTGTTTTTATTCTGTTTTGTGGGATTATCCAGGTTTTCCAGCTGAAGGTTAATGGGGTGGCGTTTAGGTTAATACCAGAGTCGACTCAAATCAAGAATGCGCTCAAGGTGAGTTTTCATCAATAGAGTACTTGCTTGATTATGATTTAGATCATGGTGAAGTATTTAAGCTCATTCTCACTTAATTGATGATGATGTAAGCTGCTCATTTGAAAGTCAGTGTGCCAAAACCTTCTAGACGTTAACCAATATAGTTACTTGTTGGGGGAATTAGAATAGAGAAGATAGTGAACTTTGAATTCTGTGTTTATGTGTGTAACTACCAATGGTTTTCACTCTTAAATGTTGGGGAGAGTGCTCACATCAAAATTAAGTTGCATTAAAGTTAGTGGATACCTCAGAGCATAATATCCTTGTGACATTTCCCTTAACTACCAATAGCTGTGTCATTGTAGGAAAAGTATCATTTTCAGCTTTTCAATTCCTAAAGCTTTGAAATTAAAGATTTTGGATGTCTGAATATGAAATTCGATGCTGTACTCTCTGAAAGCTATAACTGTCTCGAAGGCCATGCATTCATTCACAATGAATTTCTATCATGGAAGAATGAATTTAACATTTCTTGTGGTCATGACAGTGGAGTTGTGGCATAGTGCACAGTAAGTTATGCTTGTAGTTAGGATGGGATCATAGTTATTTTTAGACTTTTAATTGAGATATTATTTCAAGCTCACGTAGATCTTCTATACTTGCTTGTTCTGGAATGATGGTGGTATCATGTGCCTCTACTTTGCTGATTGGCTAAAGCATTTGAATGATCTTTCTATGGAGATTTCAATATTCCATGTACACCAGAGGGTTTAAAACATCGGTATCATGTGCCTCTACTTTGCTGATTGGCTAAAGCATTTGAATGATCTTTCTATGGAGATTTCAATATTCCATGTACACCAGAGGGTTTAAAACATGCTACCAATGACTATTTGACCAGTGATATTTTAACTGCATTTCTTTATCTTGGCTGTGTGTGAAAAATGGAAGAAGATATTTTTGATGGTTCACCTTCTAAAAAGTGGTCCAGAGATTAAGCTATCCGGTTAATCTAATCTCTTAGGGCACAAGATTAATTATATAAGAGTGCATATGTTATTTCTAGGATATTTTACATGCTGATTTGTCATGTGAAGTACATTCAATCATCTGCAGATAATTGATACTTGTGATTGTTGTATTGTTGTTTACTTCTTGCCTACAATTGTTTAACTTTGGTTCTTACTCTGTGACATTGTTTTGAAATCTCTTAATTCATTGCACAAAACAATTTAAAAGTATCATACCAACTACCAAATAGTTCTGTTGTTATTCTACTCTCTGTTTTTTTTATTATTTATTATTTATTTATTTTTGGGAGTGGGATTGTGTGTGATGGTGATATCATCTTTGTTTTTGAGAGCACTTAATACTCTTTAGATTTCCAAAGAACTTTTTTTATTTGTCTATGAGTGGGAATTGATCTCTAAGATTAGGTGCTCTATCACAGCATTTATTCAACTCTTGAATGCTTCATGTCAAATGAAATTGTGCAAACTTGACTGCAAAAACCTCTTTCTTTGATTTTATTTCATCACTTGGTATTAAGTATTGTTGTTCATGGTTGAGGTCAAATGCTATTGATAAAGCAGAAACATGAAAAGGATAAAATTTCAAATTCCTGGGGGTTGCTGAATCCTGACAAAAATACGTTTTTTATTGGTAAAAGGTGATGAAAGCTTGGATGTAGCATTGCCTTCCGTTTTATAATAAGGTTAACCAACTCTGTTAAGTTAACAAAAATAAGAAAAAGAACCCTACGTTAACAAGAAAATAAAGACTTAAAGAACATACCAAATATGATTCTAACAAGAAAACTAAATAGACAAAAATAAAATACTTCTTAAAAAACTTATTGTTAATTTTGTCAGGCACAAGTATTATTAGCAAAAAAGGGTCTAAATTATGATTCCTTGTAAAGGTATCTTTTGGTTATTGGCTCAAACTACAATCTCTCAAGCATTTGCAGTGCAATAGTAAAATAAATAAATAAATAAATAAAATCTCCTATTGTCTAGATATTATTACTTCAACATAATGTGGCTAGGCCCATGGTTTCACAGCATTGAAGTAAAGTGATATGTCTCAGCTGACTGACAAAACTTAAGTTTATGATTCCAAATTCATTTTACCTTGTCTATTTTTGTGTTGAATATTGAGTCTATTAGAAACCAGAAAATTAGAAGTTCAGTAAACAAAGCTTGAAATATAAAAATTTTAAGCAATTTTGCTCATCTTATAGTCAGGATGTTTGTGTATTGGACATAGGATTTTTACTTGTATGTTCATATACTTTGACTGGGACGAATTTCTTCTGCATTGATTCTAATGGTCTTATATTGTCTAATAATCTCATCATCTGTGATTTTAAAAGTTTGGTGTAAGTATATTTATATGCTAATTATAGTTTTTTTAAAATCCATTTTATGCAGGAGAGGAAAAGAGCTGGTTTTTCTGATGATTCTTTCTCTGGTGTTCCAGTGTTTCAGGTTCCTTGCTTACTCCTGCTGACTTTAATAGTTCACAATAGCTTAGTTGTCAGTGTAATACTGTACATTTGTTGCTATGATAAGGAACTTGCAAGACACCAAAGAAACTATGTAAAATAAGAAATGAAAGATCTCAAAGAATTGTTTTTCAGATTCTATGACTTATTATGACAACAAACAAATTGTGGGAAATTGTCAAGATATTGGAACATAATAATTTTTTTGGTCCATATCCAGAAAGCCTACAAAGGTATTGGAAAATAAGGTAGAATTTTTCCATCTGAGAGATGAAGGTGATGTGGCTTTAAAATCAGACATTTTTATGGCTATAGTCTGTATTGGTATTTGGAACTGTAGCTTGTGGAAAGCTTCTTGCATAAAATTTTAATGCTAACATATCACCTGTTTCCACATTTGAATTTTAGTCAAGGAGTTTGGTACTGAGAAGCCAAGGCAAAAGCTATCGTCCAGTCTTCTTTAGAAAGGTTAGTTATGAAGATGGCCATGTTGGTATGCAATATTGTTCAGGTTATTCCAGGCATTACAGTTGAAATTTCTTATAATCTTGGGGTTTTTCCAGGAGGATCTAGAAAAATCACTTCTAAGAGCATCAAGCCAGCAGAATAAGTTAAATCCTGCATACAGACAGGGTGATATTCAGGTATGGTTGCTGACTTCTTGTTGCCTTTATGTTGATGAAGCTTCACCCTCTTTGAATTTATTTTTTATTTCATTTTCTAGGTTGCTGTTTTTGAGGACATAATTAAGGGGATGAAGGTACTAACCCTCTCTATGAATATTCCATAACTGTTTTGTTTTGTTTTATTGCCTGGAAGGTGAGGTTCAAGATAGGAGCTAGTTGTAATTCCAAATAAGCAATTTTGTTTCTCACACTACCAGGCTATATTTAAAATTTTAAAGCTAAAATGAAATTAAAATGGTATTTGAAGGAGAAGAGTACAGCAGCATGGAATGATGTTGTTTTCGTCCCTCCTGGTTTTGATGTTTCAACTGATACTTCCCGACAATAGGCAGTTGCAAAGGTGCAGGCGATGATATTTTAGACTAGATTTTCAATTAGTAGCTGTTTACAGCGAGTTAGAATCTTATCATAGTGTGCATCATGCAGACAAAAATCTAGCAAAGTTGGGCATGCAATTTTCTTGCACATTTCAGGTAGAGTGCAATGCTTGTACCATATCATTTTGTAAAATGTGTTATTTTTATTCAACAATGAAGTAAAAGACATGGAAATATTTTGTGGTCTGATTTTTCTGTTTATTTTTGTGTTCCAGA
Source organism: Xylocarpus granatum (assembly GCA_019650275.1). Lineage (NCBI taxonomy): Eukaryota > Viridiplantae > Streptophyta > Magnoliopsida > Sapindales > Meliaceae > Xylocarpus > Xylocarpus granatum. Next base: position 51,217 of record BNST01000508.1, on the reverse strand, counting down.
GTCTAGTTTTCTCATAGCAATGATTTGGTCCGAGCATAATGTAACATGCTCGAGTTGCTTCATCAAAACCAGCAGAAAAAGTACAAAGTGGTTCCTACATAGCGTTTGTTTTCTGGAAATGATTACAAGAATTATTCTTTGCGTGCTTAATTGACAAATATGTTGCAAAAGCAGAACGATAAACATATCGTTGGCTGTCGCTATTATGAAGTCTGGTCATTGCAACTGCAAGTACAGTTTTTATTTGCAGATTTAGAGTTTGTTTGGGAGTGTTTAGGAAAAAGTGCTAAATTGTACCAGTTCTTTCTCAGTTTATTGCTTTTTAATCTCACACTTTTTATCAAATTTCATTAAAATATCGGGTGTTACTTGTAAAGCATTTGGGGTATTATTGTAACAAATGGTCGGATAACAGACAGCATTTTTGTTAACGAGTCTCGTAACAATCTCTTCAAATTTTGCTCTGCCTTTCAATGGATTTCTAACACTGGCAATTGGGTCGAGAGGGGTGGGTTGGATGTACCATTCTTCAATATGTGTAATGATCTCATTTAACATTTAATAGTGATGGCCAGAATAACTTTTTAATATTATCATTTCTTAAATTAATTCATTCCTTCCTCGTAATTGCTTTTGAAAAATTTTCATTTGATTCAGCATTTTCTGTGTTTAATTTTTAATTTTTTAATTTTTTTTTCTTACTTTATTGAATAAAAGTGTGGATATCTTAGTCACAAATTGAATAATAGTACAGTAAAGTTAAATTCTCCCATGGATTTTATTTAGTTATTTTGATTTTATGTTATATTTCAATGCAACATCCACTTGCTATACCATGGAAGTAACATTGCTATGCACTAAATGAGATCGCTATTTAACATAAAAAGACTGTAAACAATAACAATTCACCCACTTTGTACAAAAATTTATCACCACCTATGTTCCTAATGATGTTATGTAGGGTTGACATAATTTTTTCGTTGAACAAGATATGTTATCTTTGAGGACAAAAAATCATGAATGATTTTGTTCCTCGAGGAACGAGAATAAGGACAATGACAACACTCTCTATTCCACTTCTTTATGTGTGTATGCGCATGTGCGTATATATAGTTTGATTCATTATTCTATTAACTAAAAAAATATTATCAAAAAAATATAATAATTTAGTTATATTTTTAGTATTTAGTACAAAATTAACAAAGAGAAAAATAACTTTTAAAATTTTATTTTTTGATTTGCCAAATAATTTTTTTCTACAAAATTAATGAAAAAATTTATTCATTTATTTTTTTATAAAAATTAACACGAGATTTAATAAATCTCTAAAGATTTCACTTACTATATTTTTTTGTCATTTTATCAAAAATTAAAAATATAATTTGTTGACATGTTAATTTGTTAATATTTGTATATAAATTAAAATAAATAATTTTTTTATTATTATATTGATTTATTATTTTAAATTTTTAAATATTTTATGTAATTTTTTATTTATTTAATATTATGAAATAAGCAATAAATAAAAAATGATCATCTTCGATCTTTTGCCATCTCTAACACTATGCCATAAAAAATGAATCATGTTCAAGTGTGTTAAAATTTAAAATGTGTTTCAATTTCTTCTTACTTAATTGAGATAGTATATCTTTTTATGTTCGTACATGCACCTAAACATATACATTATTATTATTATTAAAAATATAATTTTTTTTTATATTTATCACATACAAATAACACATAATTTAATTTCTTAAAAGATATTTAAAAAATTAAAATTATCAATAAAAAAATTTCCATTACAATTTTGTGTTGTATTTCGAAGATTAAGTCATCATGAATTACTTTACTGAGAGGATTATAATCTCTCAAAGTATCTTAAAAAAAAATTTATTATCTTGTGTAATAAGAAAGTTGCAAAAAGCTTATTCGAAGAATTTTTCTATCTATCGATACGTTATGAGGTCTGTTACTAGGTGACTTAATAACTTAGTATTAGAGCGAGGCATGTCCGACCTCCACTTTGATAGATTGGAAAATGAAATTGGCCCGTTAAACGAAGGTCAACAATCATTGCAATAGGAGATAAGGGCCATCCAAGAGCGACTCATGAAGCATATCGAACATATGATCATGGTGCTATCCAACCAAATTCAGGAAAGATCATTTCTTAATACGAGGGGCGGGCATGATGAAGTGTCCTTAAACAATCGAAATGAGGGAAAAAGAGTCGTTAGTGGCAGCAGAACTATTAACCAAGCTTGATTTTCCTCGTTATAATAGATTGGAGGACCCGATTGGATGGATCTGTAGAGCAGAACAATTTTTCGAATTTCAAGATACTGAAGAAATGCCAACGGTAGGATACCATTTGGAAGGGGACGTTCAACTATGGCATCAGTAGTTTAGGTAACGAGTTGGAGCCAATTGGGAATATCTAAAATTGGAGCTGCACTTGCATTATGGGCCTTCACGGTTCTAAAATTCTTTTGGTAATCTCACCAAGTTAAAGTATCAGGGAAGTGTGCGTGACTATCAATTGGAGTTTGATTAACTTCGACATAGAGCTGGGAATCTTTTGGACAGTAGCAGGTAGGTTGCTTTGTAAGTGGATTGAAGGAAGCAATAAGGGCTGATGTACAAGCAGCAAGTCCGGTAACATCATGTGGAGCTATTAGGTTGGCTGAACTTTATGAGTCAAAAATTCAAGACTGGTGAAGGCACTGGATTTAAAAAAAATTTCTACTTTTTCAACTCTTCCACCTTTATCACCATCTATTGCTTTGAAGCCTAGAAATCCCATTATCAAAAGGCTTAGTCCAACTGAACTCAAAGATCGATGCGAACGAGGCCTTTGCTTCAACTGCGATGAGAAATTGTTCTTGATTGAGGGTATTTTTCCACTTGCTGAAGAGAATAATGATGAAATGGCCCAATAAAAGGAAATTGAGGAATTGCCAGAAACAAGTCTCCGTGCAATCTCAGAATGACAACACCACAAACCACGAGATTAAAAGGAAAAATTGACAATCTGACAATTATTATTTTGGTAAATTTTGGGAGTACCCATGGGGAATCAACCAATTGATAAAGGCGCACCTTTGAAGTAATCGTGACGGATGGCCAAAAAAATGACTAGTGGGGGGCTGTGTAAAGGTATATCTTTAATTGTCAAAGGAGTTGAATTTATGTTAGATTTTAATCTCTTACCTATAGAAGGATGTGATGTTTTGGCACTCAATGGTTGAAGCAACAAGGCCCTATTATTTGGGAATTTAAAGAGATGTGGATGAGATTTTTTTGGAAAGAAAAATCTGTGGAGCTAAAGGCACAAGAGGACCAAATAACCAGTTAACTGGGCAATATCATTTAAAGGGAGATATGAGAAAGGGAAAACGTGCTTATCTCTTGCAACTGAAGGCAATCGGATTGGGGGTTGAACAAGCCGTGATAAGTCCCATGGAACTAGATTTACAGTACTCTACCGATATTCTGCTATTTTCAAGGAACCCAACAATTTACCACCCAAAAGATCGAAGGAGCACCGTATTATTTTCTGGCCCAATCAATGTAAAGCCTTACTGATATCCTCATTATCAAAAAAAATGAGATTGAGAAATTGGTAATGGATTTACTCACAACTGGGGTAATAAGGCCAAGCACAAGCCTCTATTCTTCACCAGTATTGTTAGTTAAAAAGCGTGTGGATCATGGAGGAATTGTATTGATTATCGTGCTTTCAATGACATCACTGTTAAGGATAAATTTTCAATTCCAATAATTGATGAATTACTTTATAATTACATAGGGCCAAATTTTTTATGAAGTTAGACTTGGGATCGGGTTACCATCAAATTCAGATGTGGAAAAGATGACATTTCGGACTCATCAAAGTCATTATGAATTTTTGGTCCTGCCATTTGACCTTACAAATACTCCATTACGTTTCAAGCAACAATGAAGGAAGTATTTAAAGACTTTCTCAGAAAATTTTGATTTAGTCTTTTATGATAATATCCTTATTTATAGTCGTACCTGGGAGGAACATTTAGACCATGTGAACCAAGTCTTGTATATCTTATGGGATAACGACTATTTTGTAAAAAAGAAAAATGTCAGTTCGGGCAACAAGAAGTCAAGTATTTGGGTCATCGCATTTCGCATCGTGGTGCGGCTATGAACCCTGCAAAAATATCTGCCATAGTTTCTTGGCCATACTACTTTAAAAGGATTAAGAGGTTTTCTAGCTCTAACTGGTTATTAGAGAAAATTCATTAAAGGATGCAGAGAGATAGCCCAACCTTTAACTTAGATGCTCAAGAAGGATGCATTTCAATGGAGTCCTCAAGTTGAGATGGCTTTTGAAGATCTTAAGGCTGCCACGGTTACTAAGCTTGTCCTTCGATGCCTGATTTTTCTCAGCCATTTGTGGTAGAGTGCGATGCTTCTGGTAATGGGTTAAGAGCAATCTTGATAGAAGGGGGCAAGCCTATTGCTTTTTATAGCTAGGCATTACATGGAAAAAAATCTAGCTTTATCAACTTATGAAAAAGAGTTGTTGGCTTTTGTTTGTTCAGTTTAGAAATGGTGTCCTTATCTTTTGGGGGCTCAATTTATTGTGCAAACTGATCAGAAAAGCTTGCAATATTTGTTGGGACAAACTATCACTACGTCTGTTAAGCAAAAATGGATGGTGAAGCTTACGGGATATAATTTCAGAATTGAATACAAGATGGGATGTGAGAATGCAGCTGCAGATGCTCTTCACGGTAGATGGAGCCACAAATTCTAGATTGGCTATCTTCTGTTAAGGTTGAAATTGAAGAGAGCACTGCACTGCAAGATCTTGCCAGAAATATAGTCGAGAATAAAGTGGAGGGACCTTGGACCTAAAAAATGGTATTATACTCTTTAAAGAAAGAATTTATCTCTTGGCAGAATCAACTCTTGTCCCTCTTATCATAGAAGAATTTCATGCTAGTACACATGAAGGGCTACACAAAACATTGCATCGAATTCGTTCAACATTTTATTGGAAAGGATTGTGTAATCAACTGGAAAAAATAATAATAATAACAGCAACAACACCATCAATAACAATACTACTTTGTCTTTGATTACTTATGAAATGATTATTTTATTTTTATTGATTATTTTAGTCTAAGAGATTTTATGTCGAAATTTAATCACATTTTTTCCTAAGACTTATTTATAATATTTCTAAAATTTAAAAATATTCAAATTTTAGTATAGTCTTTTGTGATTTGACAATTTTATCATTTTTAGTAAAATTTCTCTTTTTCTATAAAATGATAGAATTTGTATTTATAGAGTTATTCAACTTATCTTTTACTCTAATAATCTGTATTGTATCAACTTATATCATTAATATTTAACTCTATCCATTAGAAGAACATTTATAAAATAGTAATTTTATCTTTTATCGCTGCGAGAATATTTTGTCTCATTTGCACTGTGCGAACTATACTCGTAGTTTGTGAATTATCTCACTCGCTACTTGCGAACTATAATCGCATTATGCAATAACAATATTTTCACATTCTATCTCACTTGCTGCGTACAAGCCCTTCACTCGCATTCCTTTCACTTGCACTGCGTGAGTATTTGTTTTTTAATCATACACATTCAATTCAACTCGTATTATGCGAATCTTACATTCACACTATGCGAGTTCACAATTTTCTTATAATTTTTATCTTTTTTAAACCTAAAAAAAATTAAGACCTAAATTTGAGAATGTTATATGATAATGCATGATTTATACAGACGATTATAATTAAAATTATTTATTTTTAAAATAGAGTAGAAGTTTGCATATTTCTGTGAAATTTTATTAGATTTATTTTTATAATTATTTTTTAAAATATACTTTAATACTCCAAAGCACTTTTTGACCTTTAATTTTTTTTAAAAAAATTTTGACATGTTTAAGTTAGAATTTTAACTTTTCAAATTTAGCAATCAATCACCTAATTTAGAGTTCGACAAAAAAAAATTATTAAGAATATTACCTGTGATAAATTGAAAGTAAAAAATTTAATAATCTTTTTAAGGGAGTGACTATGATACATGTAGGTATTCTTGCACTCAAAAATAAATTTTAATTGTGCAACTTTCGATCGATCTTTGTAAAATTTATAAAAAAAAATATTAAAATATATAAAAATAAATAAATAGTACTTGAAAATATAAACAAAAATTTTAAGCATTAATTCAAAATTTATAAACAATCCTTTTTTTTAATATTTAACTTGAGTCATCTTTTTTTCAAAAAAGACCATTAACGCCGTGTCGACTAGGAATGTAATACCAACTACTATCATGAGGAATGACTTAGGCCGAACAATAATGCTTGGTTAGACCACATAACCTAGAAAAGCCTTGAATACGTTTTGGTTCAGTTGAGCGGTAGTAAGCTTGAGAAAAGAGAGCATGTGTTGAATAATGGAAGCCTAAGCTTAATAGAAAAGAAAGAAGGGTGCAAATCAACTTTGCTAATTAAGCTTCATGACAGTTCGTAGGAGCCCTAGGTGCCATGAGCCCAATAATTAACCTGAAACCTTCCATGTTCCGCAGAAGCAAGATATTACGACACCACTTTTCCATTTCTGAAGCAAGAAAATAGTATAAAAATAGATGTTATCTACACTTATTTAGTATAAAATTAATTTTAACATAAGATGTTGATGGAGTTTTTTGCCCAGCAAATGCAAACAAATAGTATTTCTATTTTCGGTTCCTTGGTTAAGATATTTTATCACATAAAACCGATTCCTTGGTTAATGGCATGATCTCTCATAATTTTAAAAATATTTGTATATTATCAATATCAATTAACAAAGGTAAATTGTCTAAAAGTATTTGAAAGGGTATTATTTTTGTGTTGGGCTAATTTAGCCCATGGACTCTAAAAAAAAAGTCCCACACATAACCCATACCACCAACTTAAAAGGTAGCTAGATCGGAATTTATGTACATGGTGACCTTGGAGGCCAGTTTACGTTTGTTTTACAATTGTGATCAGTATCTTTCAACCCAAAATGTACGATGGCTACTGATTTGAGTTAGGATTGTGTCCTTATCTAAATTGACATTATTCAAGTTTTGATTGATATTTCGGTGAGTAAGACGCTAATTGAACAGTACGAGTTGTGTTTTGTAATAGCATCGTTAGTGGTGATTGGACCACAAATTGTAGAGGCATATGTCTTCTAGTTGTAATAGCATCGTTAGTGGTACTTGTGGTCCAATCACCACTAACGATGCTATTACAACTAGAAGACATGGTTGACAGAAGATGAGCATGTCGTAGTTAACCTTTCTGTTTTTTTTATTACAAAAAATAATTTAATAGATTGCTACGTATCCCATATGCCTCTACAATCCGGAAGATTGCTTTATATATGGTGGACGCAAATATTAATATTACTCGAGAGGAAGCTCTTCTCAGAATTAAATCCGAAGAGAATGGTGGCAAATTGATGAACGTTGATTGATGTGCTTTCAATTTGAAGAAATAGACATTTCATATATTGATGTGATGCGTGAGGGAGACAACAAGGACGGCCCCACTTTCCCACTTCCTATAATGAGACGGAATCACAATGTTATTTATTTATTTTTTATAAAAGCCATGTATTAATAAAAAGTTATAAAGACATATACGTATATACACACACATATACGTGTATGTATATTTGGGGGTTACAAGACGGCAACTACTGAATACATTTGCATAATTTTGGCCATGCCTCCGCTGTGCTCATCACGGCTTTGCATGGTCAATTTAATCATTATTATGTGTTTATTTTTAACAATAAAAATAAAATAAAAATTATTACTTTTTATTTTAACAAAAGAAAATAAACGAATAAATTTTATTTTATTTGTTTGCATTATGAAATCTTTTATGATAAAATTTTTTTTATTTTTTATTTTGATAAAAATATTCTTTATTTTTAAATTTATTGATACTAATTAATAGAATAAAATTTTTAATTATTTTTATTTTTTATTTAAATTATTATATTTATTAAAGATAATTATTATAATAAATATTTAACAATTATATATATTTTTAATTTTTTTAAAATATAAATACAAGTTATATTTATTAATCACTTTTATTTGGATAAAAATATTTTTGTTAAAATATTTTATATATTTTATAAAATTAAAAAATTAAATTACCTTCAAAGTTTATTTTTAAACATAAAATAATTAAATTCTATAGATTTAATAACTAATTTAATAACAAATATTTAAATTTATACTATGTAAATAAATTTATTAATTAAAATATATATAATTTTTTGAATGCATCTCTTAAATTTTTTTAATTCATAAATTCTAAAAATTATGAATATCAAATTTGTTTATTAAAAATGCGTCGAATTTTTAATAATATTTTAAAAATTATATTATGGCTATAAATAATAATAATACAGTATTTGGTATGTTCTTATCAACATTAAAGCACGTGTTATATACAGTAATAAACGGGCACGCGAAGCTGCAGGCTTTGTGGAAGTACAGTACAGAGAAGTAAAGAGCGCTATTTCACTACAAAATATTCCAAAAGCATTCCTCTCTTCTTCAGAAGTGTATTTGTAAGGGCAACAAGAGAAGTACTTTTAAACTGTGTAGAAGCACTATTGTCAATGCCAATAGCCCTGTCAAATGCATTTAACCAAGGCCATCTTCCTACCCCAGCATGAATGGCCTACACTAATTAGCAAACAACTTGCAACATGGTTTAGAAAAATTATAATGCTTCTAGTCATGGATTATTGGCCTCGTCTTCTGCAATATAAATGTAGTTTGTACAACACATAGATACCAGCAACGGATAGTTGCAAGTTTAGAGCAAAGCAGAGAGGACAAATCCCAGAATTACATGGACAAACCATGTGGGGATTTGTTGTTTTTGTGAAGAAGAAGCACTATGGCACAAATTGAATCCATACCAGATATCACTAGGAATAAAAGTGTTGTAGTAAAATGTAACTGCTCTTGAATTATAACCATAAATCTTCACACTCTCAGGTTTCCAACCATCGGGTCCACTTCGATACAAATACACATAGCAGATTTGATAGGCACATGGTCCATGTATCTGAAATGTATCGGATGAACACCGTTCAAATGTCCTTGTAGACGGATCATCCAATCTTGGTGCATAAATCTGAGTATCAGCATTTCAAAAATTATCACAAACATAAAAAATATATATATATATATATATATTGAATGCATCCCTTAAATTTTTTTAATTCATAAATTCTAAAAATTATGAATATCAAATTTGTTTATTAAAAATACATTTAATTTTTTAAAATATTTTAAAAATTATATTATGACTATAAATAATAATATATTTTTTTATTTTATTTAATAAAATTTAGCTATTTTACAAAATCTTGGTTTTATACTTTTATGTTTAAGAAAAAATTTACTAATTAAGCTAAAATTTTCATCTTCAGTATCTGTTCATAGGCCCAATCTTTGAGCCCACGTGGATACTTTTTCGTGGGATGGGCTGGACCGCCCATTTACCACCACTAATGGCAACAATCTCACTTGCCTACTTGTTAGGCAAGGCTTGAATCAAAATTTATATTGTTAATCCGTTAAAATAAATAAATTAAAATTTTCTAAAAATTATAATAAAAATAGTTATTTTAAAAAAATAAAATTATATATTTATTGTTACATGACCACAGGCCTCTCATAGCTCTGCCCTTGCTTCTACAGTATTCGTCACGGTTTTACCTGAACCAATTTCTACTGAAAAATTAAAATGGGATTACGCCAAAAAAATACATGTTAATTGTAAATAATGAAACTCATCGCGTTTTTCTACAAAGGGATTGTAAAGATTATGAAATATCATTAACTTTAAGGACAAACAAATCCAGGCACAAAGGCCAACAAAGCAAAACAAAATGTAATCTAGTTACAAAATCCCCCAACCCCTTGACCAACAAAAGCCTCGAGATTTTTATCCGAAGGCCCACCTTCTTTGGCAGCTTCCACTGCCAAATCCTTCCATTTCCTGGCATTTCCTCTCAATTCTTCTCCTTTCTCTCCTTCTCCCATCACCAATTCTAAACACCTCTTAATCTCGTCACTTTCAACTATCCCTTCTTCATTTGCATTCACTCTCACTCCAGTTTTGCTGAAGTCTTCAATGATTTTTGCATTTGTCCCTTGATCTGTCCACTGAGGGAACGCCACCACTGGCACCCCAGAAGCAATACTTTCCAAACTTGAATTCCATCCGCAATGCGTTATAAAACATCCCAGTGATCCATGGGACAAAACTTCTACTTGCGAACACCATGGCACTATCATTCCCTTTTCGTTTAGTTCTTCATAGTTTATCACTTCTTCTTCTTTCTCTTTCTCTTTGTCTCCATTTTCTTTTTCTCTTATGACCCATAAGAAAGGATGACCACTTTCTAGCAGGCCTCGTGAAATTTCCTCCATTTGACGCTTCTCTAAATCGCATATGCTTCCGAACGATACATATATAACGGACGACTTGGGCTTTGAGTTCAGCCATTCGATATAGTTCTTTGAACTCTGGAAAAGATCACCTCTAATGGAAGTATCGGACGGATCTTTTCCATCCAGATTAGCCGATGGAGTTAAAGGTCCGACAGGTATCATATTGAATTTATCAACGGCTCTCAAAGATTCAGGTTCTAGTGAATCGAAGGTGTTGACAAGAATTTTCGGGCTGCTTTCTTCGACAATTCTCTCTACTTGTTCTTTGAATGATTCTAAAATAAAAGAGTATGCACTTGGAGGTACTAAGAAAGACGGAAGATCACGGCTCCCAATCGGCGGCAGCCCGGGTAACTCTATCAAACACGAACGTTCATTAGCCTTCTCTTTGATGAAATCTCCATACCCAGTAGAAGTTATAGTAATAGATATCGAAAACCAGTGCCGGTTGAAGCCAAAGAAGTGTGCAAGGAAGGTGAAGCTCACGCGCCACCTCCCCGACCCAATGCAGAAGTAGGGTGTATACCAACCTAGTAAACGGGCGGCCCTCGTTTTCACTTGCCTTGATGATTTCCTTCAAAGTTTCGGATCCACGACGCTTTATCTCCAACAAATAGTATGCTGGATCATCTTTGCTTGCATTGAATCCGTCGTCGAAGCCGTCGGAGAAGGTAGCAAACGACAAGCCGTCGAGAGTACGGATTGTTTTAGTCATTCGACGGTAGGCGCTGACACTGGTGGCGAATGTTACGCGTGCTCCAATGCGTATAAGACGCTTTGCGAACTGGAGGGCAGGATTTATATGTCCCTGAGCGGGAAATGTTACGAGTAGTAAATGGGGCTGCGTTTGCGCCATGTTGGGCGAGCCACGGCGAGTTTTCGTACTTAGAAGAGAGTAGAGGCTATTGGGTTGCAAATGTTATGTACAGAGGAAAAGGTTTAAAAAGCGATTGGATCTGCAAATGGTGACGTTTGAGATGACGATTTGAAGAGATTGGGTATCTGCATAGAATGTTGTCTCATTTTCTTCTATGAATTGACAGAAAGCTGAAACTGAAGTGACTTGCCTGTCCACAAAGTGATTATGATTTAATTTCAGGAATTTGGAGCTAGCGTCGGATTTTGGAGGGCTGGAAATTTTAGTTGGGGTTGCGGGCCAGAGAATGTCACGTCTCGTTCTACGTCGGATGAATTTAATTCACTTTTTTTTTAAACTATAGAAGAAATATCTTAAATTATAAAATTTAAAATAAATTATATTTATTTATAATTATTAAATTTAAATTATTATATATAATATTAAAATTAACTTACAATTTGCTATGTACATATCTTAATAGTTAATATATTTTGTGATTTAATAATTGCTAAGCTTGAATTATTGTATATAATATTAAAGTTAATTTGTAATTTAATATGTGAATATTATGATATATGATATATTTTTTAATATATAAATATTTTATTCGGCTCTTCACAATAATGCGATATTTAAAAAAAAAGAGAATATTATATTTCACATTGTTAGTGAATGAGTCTGAATTATATAATATATGATTTAATTTCTTCTAATTAAGTAGACGACGAGGTTTAGATTATAGAACTCAAAAATAAATTTATAATAAATTATGTGTCCAAAGTGTATATATATTTATTCATTATTTGTTGAGTTTGAATTATTACGTATGTTATATTATATTAATATAAATAATATAACAAAATTATTTAATAAAAAATTATTTATTAACAATGAATAAAAAAATTTAAAATAAATCTATTTTTAAATTTTTTATTTATTATTGATGAATAAATTTTTTTTTATTGATTAAATGATTCTATTGCATCACTTATATTAACTTAATTTAAAATTGTCTTATCTAAAACTTTTTTCGTTTGTCATTGTTCAGTATAATACTGCTATCCATTATGTTGAAGAAGAAATATTTTTTTTTCTCAACCAGATTTGTATTGATATATATATTTTAAAAAATTTTAAAAAAATAAAATAATAAAAAATTTATAGAAATGATTAAATTCAACTTTCAACTTGCCCATACAATCGAATGGCTTTTATTTTTTACAAAAATTGACAAGTAACTTAGGCTTGTCCAAATTCTTCTCAAAACCAAAAATTTTGGTCTATCATTTTGTCTCATATTTCTCTTATTAGGTTAAAGAAACTCAATCCATTTACTCTCTGTAATAATTCCTGAAGAATCAGGGCTTTAATACTTAGGATATCAATCATAATTATTTTTATTGTGATAAAATAGAGAGAAATAGAGTATAAAAGAATATAGAGGTTGGGAGCAATGTTAAATTATCGATTCATTTTGAATTGTCGATTATATTGCCGATTTGCCTGTTAGATAAACAATTCCCGATAGCTTTCATAACAAAATAGTTATGATAACAATAATAGTCTTATATGTGATAGAAGACAATAAAATTTTATTTAATACATGTGTTGAAAAATTCAATCTCAAAATTTGTAAAATTAGGACGAAAATACAAAAGTTAAAAAATTGAATTCCATACGAATTAGTTTACAAATAATAAAGATAAATATGAATATTTGTTAAAATTGAATTTAAAAATGTTCATTCTTAAATTTTTTTGGTAATGAAAATGGAAGATTTTTAAATTTTAATAAATATGAACTAAAATATAATTGTTTTCAAAATTGTAAACTAATTCAACTTAGTACTAAAAATGAGCAAGATAATTACTAAAGTTTCAATAAGATCAAATTGTAGTATTTTCACACTTGCATATTTTGATTACTAAAATGCAATATTTTTAAAGTTCAATAAATAGAGATTAAAGTGTAGAATTTGGTAAAAAATTTTAAAAATGTTGCATTTTAGTACCCACAACTTAGGTTTTAATCAGACATTTCCTAACCATATTTTCTAAGTTTCAGTCTCAATACTTTTATTTTCATAATACAATATTATTTTAAAAATTTTAATTTAATTTACTACAAAGAATAATTTTAATATAATAAATAAAACATGTTAACTCTTAACACTGATATACTTCATACTCATTTAACGCGTGATTATAAATATCAAATTACTATTTACAAAAGCTTAAACACATTAACTTTGTAAAAGGAATTACTATTGTTTAAAAAATACAATTGAAATTTTTTTTAAAAAAATTACAATTATTCAAAAAATTGAACTTCAATTAAAGTATTTTTTGTATTGTATTAAAATTTTATTTCTTGTTCCGTGGGGCCATTGATTTTTTAATTTTGATTTTATTTTTTTCTTTTACAAAAAAAAAGCTTTGAATGTGATGTAAACTTTATTGGGTGAGTAGAGAAAAATTAGACAGAAATTAGAACTTCACATGCGTAAAAGGGCAAGGGCGTGTGAAATTTCATTTTTAGGTTTCTTCAAAAGTGATTCGATGACAAGTCCTTCAATACAAAGCCACAAATATCAGGACACGTGGCGTGGATGTGATCCTTTTTTTAATCAAAATAAAAACAAAAAAAAATTCTGAATCTATGGGTTTGAACTCATTAATAATTTAAAAGTCGCGAATCTTGATCATTGCATAAAAACGTGTTGCAAGGGTACCTTTCAGATGAAATTGCCACAGCTTTAACGTTATTCTAAAGCAATAATTTCAAAGTTCGGCTGGGTTTAAGTAATATATAAGAAGCCATGCACTATCTCGCTTCCGGTGTACGGAATTTTTGTCCTAGCGGGCTTGTATGTCATGCTTTCCCAAGCCCACACAAAATTTGTACCGAACTAGGCTTGTTCCGCTTCAAATTTGTCAGGTTCGACATAGCCCATGAAGGACGACTCACACGGGCCTTTCTGGGCCCAATTCATGGCCTAAGTCAAAATTAAAAGATTAACCCAACCCAGCCCCCACTACCGCCCGCACCCGTGTGTATTCTTCTTCTTCGACTCTCTCTCTCTCTAACTTTGATTTCTCTCTTTCTTTCTCTCAATTCTCGGCTAATATAATGTTTCACTTCACATTTCACAAAATCAAATTCAATTATCAAAATTTTGTAGATGAGAGAGCCAGATACTCAGAGCAATGGTAGAGAAGGAGGTAGGCGAGATCAGAGGTCAAAAAATCTGAACGGTCAGAACGCATAACGGTAACAAAAATTTAAAAAAAAGGGTAAAAGAGATATATAAATTTTGATGTTTTGGCTTTCTGTCTCTCACTTTCTCAGTTCTCTCAAGCATTTTTCTCAATTTCTCCCCTTTTTGATTCTGGGTTTCTACTTTTCGATCTTGGTTTTTGGCTTTCTGCTTCTGGGTTTTTTCTTGTGGTTGTTATTTAGCATTTGCAGCTTTTCATTGGAGACTATTTTAGCTTTGGTTTCTTGCTTTCTAGTTCTGAATCTACTGAACTTGACATTTGGACTTTCTTGGCAAAGTTCTTTGATTATTTTTCTGTAAGCTCCCTATCATTCACTTTTGGCTAGTTTTGATTTGCATGTTTTTTGTTTGATTATCATATTCCGCGTGTGTTAGGGGAAGCCTAAAAATGTTATGAATCATTTTTTTTTAAAGTCTTTCTTTCCTTTTGATATTATATGTTTAGACTTTGAAATTTAGTAATTTAATAGTTTATGGACGAGTGGTTTGGACTTCATTCTGCATTTGGTTTGAGAAGGGTTTTTGGATACGATGATAATGGTGAGCCTGTTGTCAGAACTTATGTATGTAAAAATGGACATGTTTCTAGGGCCTGGACTGATTTATCGTTATACTTTGTACAGTTGATTGTGTTTCCAGAGGTGGGTATTGTACTAGCTTCTAATTTTTGTTGTCTTTAGATATTTGCCTTTCTTTGTTTATGATTTTACTATCTCTTATTAAGTAAAATCATTTCTTTTGTGTTAAGGCTTATGTATAAATTGTGTGTTATATTTATTGCATAATTGCTTTATGGCATATGTATAACTTGTATTTGTAATTTGCAAAATTATGGGATTCTAGTTTTTGGATGTGATGAATAAAGTAATATAGCTATATTTAACAAATTAAGCTAATATCATTATACATTTCTGAGTGGTAAAAAAACTAGTCTGTTTTGGGATTGAAATGTTCTAGCTTTTAATATTCTTAATTACTGTTCTTGCAATACACTTGGCTTTTAAACTCTCGTAGTGTACGCTCCATAACCTGGTTCTTGCTCATAATAGAACCTGACAAAGTGCCCAGATAGGCAGAACACGACCTTGCCCTACCCTTTACTTCATCATATAACAACCTTGTCTCTTGGAATCTGAATGATTGAACTTATAGCTTTAGATTAGACAGAATTAGAAATTGAACCTACTCTTTGCTTGACTTTACAAGAATATCATATTTGGTGCCATTTTCTGCAATATTTTCATAATTCCAAATTTTGTGTTAAAAATTCCATCGAAAATCAAAAGAAAGATGCTCTTTGCTTAACCATGAATAAAAAATCAAGAGAAACAAGCAGCCACTTATTAAGGTACTTTAATAACATCCAAGTAATCTGATTTCAAAGCTTAGCTTACGTTCATTACTGCACAAACACTTGTTTGTTCTTAAAAGCTAATTATATGAATATGTTACAGCACTATTTTTCTGTTGTATGGGCTGTATCTAGGATCTGTTAAAGTAGTCTTAGCTTTGCAATGTTTTGGTGTCTTCTTTTCTTTGTAATAGTTATTTCATGCATGTTTTGAGAATATATTTTATATGGTTACAGTTTTGAGTCCTAAATTTTTAGTTGATTCATTGTCAACCTTTGCCACCAAGTTTCCCTCCATAACTCTAATTGCTTATTGTTTGTTCTTAAAAACTAATTATTTGAATTATGACATTATTTTTCTCTTGTATGGGTTTTATCTAGAATTTATTAAAGTAGTCACTGTACTTCTTCGTGCATTATTTTGGCTAATTTTTCTTTTGCATTTCGAAGAATCATGTCCCGTGTAACAAAAAACCAATCCACTACTCCCACCTTGTTAGCACTGTGAAAGTGTGCTAACAGATAAGGAGGGCTTCAACCGTATAAAACTCCATATGGACTTTTTTCTAAAGCTGAGTAGATGCTAATGTTGTAATAATAATACACTCAAGGCAGCTATGTAGTCTAGTCTTGTGGTCATGAGCTTAATGAAGGCACATTTTCAAGGTTCGTTTAACAACTTCTATTTGGTCATTCAGCTACGGTGGCCAAAATCACTAGTAAACATTGGGTACACACACCAGACTCAAATAACCCATAGAATTTAAAAATGGAATAAAAAAATATGCGAGCAGTGCTAATTGTAATGTATGGATGAGCAATGGAAATGAAATGTCCAAACTTAGATAAATGGTCTACAGCCACAAAAATAGTAGATTTGCCTTTACAACTAGGAAGGCCTTCCATTAAATTCATAATGACTGTTTTCCGTACATTTTCATATATTGGTAATGGACTTTTCAAGCTGGTAGGGCCTATATGTTCAGACTTATGAGTTTGAAAAACCCCACATTCTTGCATAAACCTTTAAACATGGCCCTTAAACCCCTTTCAGTGAAAAATTTGCCTTATGCAATGAAGTGATTTATGAAGTCCCTTATGTGCACTTGAGTGACATTGTTCTTTATACAACCAGGGACCCATGAGCTCTCCATCTTCAATATTCTTGAAGATTTCTAAGCTTATAAAACCAATAATTCTTTACAAATTTTGAAAACTACGTTGAGTTGGGTAAGATTTATAAGCTTATAAATATTTTAAATTCTATTTATTTAGTCATTTTAGATAAATTTAAAATAGGTGTTTATGTAGTGTGGATTGGTTTTTGAATTGTGAACTTAATTATGATGTTGAAGATGATTATGACTTGTATGTGAATGAAAAACATTGCCATGGAATTTTGTTACATATGAGTTTTTGATTTTGATTTTGCCATGGAATCGGTTAAATAGCAAGAGTTTTTGTCATATTTGAGTCCAATCTCAATTTGAAATGCATTTAAAGACTCGATTTAGGATTTAAAATGGTTGTTTTTGATGTTTAGAAGTTAGATTTCAAATGATTGGAAAAAGGTCAAATTTGATATTTGTGTAACAAAAATAAATTTTCGCTGATCTTTACTTTCTTATAGTTTTGATTGTTTTACTAAAAATAGAAGTATTTTTTTAGTAAGAGAAGATTAGAATACTCTTAAAATCCTTTTCCATAAGTACCTATGGGAGGACTATCATCTAATTTTTTTTCTCATTTTTACTGTGCAAAACTTTGACCCAGCACTACGACTTTAACTAGTCCTAGTAGTTGAATTAAAAGATCACCTCTTCTTTCTAAGGGTAAATTTGTTTGGTTTAATATGACCTCATTTATGACACTCGTGACATATAGGAACAAATTTAGATGAGATTTTTAATCTATTAGTCACCATTTTGCTTATTTATAGATGATTTGGAAGGGTTTCTGAATACTGTTTTTTACTCATGACTTATGAATGGGAGTTACTTCTTTAGACTTTTTTAAGATCCTTTAGAAAGGGTATGTCCTACACTAATTGTAAAACCTTCATTTTCTTTAATATATGTTATATATTTATATATATATATAAATAATAAAATAAAAATATATTTTAAAAGAAATATATGTATTATATAAAAAATAATTAAATATTTTTGAAATAAATTATAAATTTTTAGTCAAATAGCTAGAAAGAGTCAAATTACGGACTCAATAGAAATTTCATATTATTATAAATGGAGGAGTTGATTTGTGAGAGTTGATTTATGATAAGGGTTTTGTCTAATGTAAAAGAAATAAAGAGGATAAGAGTAAGAGACAAAAATAAGAAAAAAGATAAGGATAAATAATTAATTTTTTAAAATTTTATATCAGTTTTTTGATTAATAATTTTCTATAAACAATTTTATCATTTAAGTTTTATAAAATATGATGATTTGAAACATATAATTAGATTTTGATGTTAATATTTAAATTTTTATAATTAAGAAATTAGAAAATTTTTATTTGTAGAAAAATAGTTGAAAAAAAAGAAATTTTTTTTTAAAGATAATATTATGACATGAATTCGAAGATAATATTATAAATTTTCTTTGATTAAAAAAAATTATGTTTTTAATTTTTAATGATTTTTCGAATCTTACTCAAGAATCTAGAAAATTACTCTTTTTTTTAAAATAATTAAATGACAAAATTGTTCTAGGTAAAGTAAGTATTTTGAAAAATAATCAAATTTTATATCTTGATTTCATATTATGTCTAATTTATTATATTAAAATTTTAGGGCAAAATCCTATTTCTTGGATTTTTATAAAATTTTGAATGAATATAATTTGTTGCCAATTTTTGTTTGGCAAAATTTGATATTTTAAAATTAAAATTTATTTAAGATAGTGAGAGAATGAATTTAGGCTCAAAGTTTTTGATGGATTTCTATCTGTATGATTTTATTATCTCTATAACATTTTATGACATTTGGAAATATATTATTTTTAAAAAAAATAAAGATTTAGACTTATTCAGCATGTGGTATAACACTATCACAATAAATGATTAAGGTTAGACTATAAAAAAAGTTAGTTTTGAAGAATTTGAGGTCTGATAAGGTTATATATACTATTTAGAAGTGTATAAGAGTTTTATAAATCATAATTTTTTACTATAGATCAAAACACTTAACTTTTATTATGATTCCCAAGAAGTAAGTGTACTAAACTATTTAAAAGAGAATTACAATACACATATGTATATATTTAAATGTATTTTCAAAAATATTTTTCAATTATAAACTCTTAAGAATAGATTATTTTAATATTGTTATATATGTATGTGACTATTCATAGGTGTGTGCGTTATTATAATTATAATTGTTCATTATTATGTTATTATAATTACTTTATGTCAAATGCATTGACATTTAAACATAAACATGTGTATTACATTTTAAGTAATAAGAAAGTAATTTTGTAAGAAAAATGCTCATGAAAATTAAATTTTATGTGCTAAAATATTGAATTTTATTATTTTCTTAGTAGGTAATTATAAGTTATATAAAGTTTTTATTGTTTAGTATGATCATTCCTTAGGGTTTGATATTATTGTTATTGTTTATTATTCATATAATATAACAGAAATCTTTAAGGATATCTCTAGGTATAAAGGTCTTTACATTTATATGAAAAAGTATTCGTGTATCTAGAAGGACTCTAATTGCCACCAAGTTTCCCTCCATAACTCTTATTGCTTATTGTTTGTTCTTAAAAACTAATTATATGAATTACAACATTATTTTCCCTTGTATGGGGATTATCTAGAACTATTACTCACTGTACTTCTTCATGCATTATTTTGGCTAAATTTTCTTTTGCATTTGAAAGAATCATGTCTCGTGTAACAAAAAACCAATCCACTACTCCCACCTTATGAGCACTGTGAAAGTGTGCTAACAGATTAGGGGGGCTTAGACCTTATAAAACTCCATATAGACTTCCTTTTGAAGCTGAGTAGATGCTAATGTTGTAACAATAATACACTCAAGGCAACTATGTAGTCTAGTCTTGTGGTCATGAGCTTAATGAAGGCATATTTTCAAGGTTCGTTTAACAACTTCTATTTGGTCATTTGTCTACGGTGGCCAAAATCACTAGTAAACATTAGGTACACACACCGGACTCAGATAACCCATAGAATTTAAAAATGGAATAAAAAATATGCAAGCAGTGCTAATTGTAATGTATGGATGAGCAATGGAAATGAAATGTCCAAACTTAGATAAATGGTCTACCGTCGCAAAAATAGTAGATTTGCCTTTACAACTGGGAAGGCCTACCATAAAATTCATAATGACTGTCTTCCGTACATTTTCATATATTGGTAATGGACTTATCAAGCTGGTAGCGCATATATGTTCAGGCTTATGAGTTTGATAAACCCCACATTCTTGTATAAACCTTTAAACATGGCCTTTAAACCCCTTTCAGTGAAAAATTTGCCTTATGCAATGAAGAGATTTATGTAGTCCCTTGTATGCACTTGAGTGACATTGATCTTTATATACCCAGGGACCCATGAGCTCTCCATCTTCAATATTCTTGAAGATTTCTAAGCTTATAAATCCAATAATTCTTTACAAAATTTGAAAACTCCATTGAGTTGGGTAAGATTTATAAGCTTATAAATATTTTAAATTCTATTTATTTTAGTTAAATTTAAAACGGGTGTTTATGTAGTGTGGTTGGTTTTTGAATTGTGAACTTAATTATGATGTTGAAGATGATTATGACTTATATGTGAATGAAAAACATTGCCATTGAATTTTGTTACATGAAATCGGTTAAATAACAAGAGTTTTTGATTTTCTATTCATAGGAGTTTTTTTCATATTTGAGTTCAATCTCAATTTGAAATGCATTTTAAGACTTGATTTAGGATTTAAAATGGTTGTTTTTTATGTTTAGAAGTTAGATTTCAAACGATTTGAAAAAGGTCAAAGTTGATATTTATGTGTAACAAAAACAAATTTTCACTGATCTTGACTTTCTTGTAGTTTTGATTGTTTTACTAAAAATAGAAGTATTTTTTTAGTAAATTTTATTAGAGAGAAGATTAGAATACTCTTAAAATCCTTTTCCATAAGTACCTATAGGAGGACTATCATGTAATTTTTTTCTCATTTTTACTGTGCAAAGCTTTGACCCAGCACTACGACTTTAACTAGTCCTAGTAGTTGAATTAAAAGATCACCTCTTCTTTCTAAGGGTAAATTTGTTTGGTTTAATATGATCTCATTTATGACACTCGTGACATATAGGAACAAATTTAGATGAGATTTTTAATTTATGAGTCTCACCATTTTACTTATTTATAGAAGATTTGGAAGGGCTTCCCATTTTGTTTTTAACTCATGACTTATGAATGGGAGTTACTTCTTTAGACATTTTTTAAGATCCTTTAGAAAGGGTATTTCCTACACTATTTGTAAAACTCTCATTTTCTTTAATATATGTTATATATTTATATATATAAATAATAAGTTATATTTTTTAGGAATATATGTGTTATATTAAAATAATTAAAATTTTTGAAATAAATTATAAATTTTTAGTCAAATAACTAGAAAGAATCAAATAAGGGACTTAATGGAAATTTTATATTATTATAAATGGAGGAGTTGATTTGTGAAAAGGGTTTTGTTGTATGTAAAAGAAATAAAAAGGATAAGAGTAAGAGACAAAAATTAAAAAAAAGATAAGGATAAATAATTAATTTTTATTCTTATTTTGTATCAGTTTTTGAATTAATAATTTTCTATAAGCAATTTTGAATGAATATTATTTTAATATTGTTATATATTTATATAACTATTCATCGGTGTATGTGTTATTATAATTATAATTGTTCATTATTATGTTATTATAATTAGTTTATGTCAAATGTATTGACATTTAAACATAAACATGTGTATTATATTTTAAATAATAAGAAAGTAATTTTGTAAGGAAAGTACTCGTGAAAATTAAGTTTTATGTGCTAAGATATTAAATTTTATTATTTTCTTAGTAGACAATTATAAGTTATATAGAGTTTTTATTGTTTAGTATGATCATTTCTTAGGGTTTGATATTATTGTTATTGTTTATTATTCGTATAATATAACAGAAACCTTTAAGGATATCTCTAGTTATAAAGGTCTTTACATTTATATGAAAAAGTATTTGTGTATCTAAAAGGACTCACCGTTGATCAAGATGAGTGTTTGGCTCTTATCTTTAGGTATGATTTTTTAAAAAATTATATTTCGCACTTGCACTTGCCCTAAATATGATATATTGTATCATCGACAAGGGACATTGATTTGATTATTGTTTGGTGATTGTAAAGTCCTATTAAATGGTATTGAAATGAGGATATTCTTAGTAAAATTTGAAAGAAATTTATGAACTATTTATGTATTATAAAAGTTTTAATAAATTCTAAAAGAAGTTTTATAGTGTTTAAATATTATGAAACTTTTGGAAATAAGTATATTTTTGTCTTATATCATAATATACATGAACATTATATATATATATATATATATATATATTTAGTATCTTTCTCTAACTTTATGCATTTGAGTTTCTTTCAACTCTACTTTCATAACCTTGATGTGGTTTAAAGGCTTTTGTCCTTTCAAACTCTCAACTAATTCTTCATGTTCTCTACGTCTAGTTAGAGATTTTCTTTCTCTAACTTTATTCATTGGAGTTTCTTTAGAATTTTCTTATTGACCTTTTAAACACTTTCTTTAAATAGTTTATCTAGAGCATCACTCAAAGCTTCAAGATAGCTTATTGCCACAGAGTTTAAGAGTATACCTTGTCAGTAACTTCCTATCATCGAGATCCCCTGCCCAACTAACATTAGCGAAGCCAACTAGGTCTAATTGGCTGCTTGGTTTAAAAAGCAATCCATAATTCAGTGACGTTTTGTCAGCAATCTAATGGCTTTTCTTGGGATTTCCTAAACACTGACTCAATTTATTCATACCAAATATGATTTCAAGCATTGTGATTGTTGTAAACTACAAAGAGCCGATGATACTTCTATATAGGATGTTGTTTCTAAAGTTGTTTTCATCTTTACTAGTCAATTTGGCACTTAAGACTTATAGGAAAGGCTTAAATTAGAATTTATCATCCTATTCTTCTTAAGAAATATGAGATATACTTGGACGAATTGAGAAACATCCATTTGGTACTCTTGTTAACTTCTATGCTTATAAAGCTGTTAAGTGAACCCAAAATTTTTAAAAAGAAATAGTGACTTAGCTCTTCAATTACTGAATCCTTTTGATTACTTGTAACTAGTATGTCATCAACATATATAAACAAGATCATAATGCTACAATTTTCTTCTAAAAAGAACATTCTTTGATTTTAGGTTCTTGAAACCCCAATACACCAAGGCTAATCAAAGTTTTCATGCAAGGCTCTTGTAGCCTGTTTCAAGCCATATACAGCCTTTTTCAGTTTGTATAAAAAAGAAGGCTGGCCTTGCTCTTTAAAACGCTTAGTTATACTATATAATACTTCTTTACTTAAAACTACATTTAAAAAGGCATTACTCAAATCAATTTTCTTAACTGAAAATAATCATCATGGAGATGACTTAACCACTGAACTTAAGGTCTAAGTATAATTTATTCCAGATGTTTATCAGTACACCTCGTAACTAGCCTTACCTTAAGCTTAGGCACAAATCCATCTAGTTTGTATTTTACTTTAAGCACCCTTTTCATTCCTTCTCTTGAAGGTACCAAAATCTAGGCTTGTGTTTGTTTCAATGCTGCAAATTCTTTTTCCATAACTTTCTTCTAAGTGGCATTTCAAAGAACTTCTCTTACTGACTCAAGGATGTAATCCATGTCAGGATGTTATCTCAAGGAAAAATAAAATTGGGGCTTACATAACCCAGCCTTTAATTTAGTTACTATAGGATATAGGTTCAATCATGTTGGTTTTGTTCTTCATTGTCTCTTTGAAAAGATGGAGAGGATACTTATGGTTCTGTGTCTGATTCTAATGTTTAGTTCTGTCAATTGAATTTTGTGTTTTGGCTTGGACTTTTTATGTTAGTGGAAGCATTGAGATCAATTTGTGTCAATGGATCATAGTCGGTAGTTGTTATCATTGGATAAATACATGCATATGAGCTAAGATCATGATGACAAAATAGTGGAAACTAACATAAATCATACATAAATCTTGAATGGTATTCTTGGCTATGTCTAAGTCAATACTGAATTTTGAGTCATTATGCATGGGATTCATTTTCATTGAATGTTACATGCCTAAAGATAAAAATATTTCCAAAGCTGTGTAGATGCTTATACCCTTTTAATCTTGATAGAATTCAATAAAATGCATTTAGAGGTGTGGCAATCAAACTCATTTTGATTAAAAAGCCTTAAGTGTGGAAGTAGACACAAAAAATTATTATAAAAAAGTTATCAAGAATGCTATTGAACTGCACTTGCGAAACTGATTTAGAATCAAGAGCTGCTGTGGGCATTTCATTGAAAAGATAAATGGTTGTGTTGAATGCATACCATAACATTCTAAGAGGAAGTCCACTCTGTGCTAACAAGAGTTCTCTCTTGTTAGCACTAGGTGCTAACTAGATTTAGAATCAAGAATTCTTGTTTCAACTAGGTGCCTATGCTTTCTCTCTATCTCGTTTTGGTTCAAAGTATGTAGAAAAGTGTGTTTGAAAGTTATGCCTTGTTTCACTCCAAGTAATTGTTCAAGGGTATGAATTCAACTCTTAAGTCTATTTGCAGGTTTGATATTTACAAATCTCTCACTTTTCTCAATGAAGAGAGTTGTTGTATTTTTAAATTGTTTTAAAAGTAAAATAGCTAAAAGTGGCTATCATAATAATCCATGATTCTTATATAATGTTTGCTTTCATTTGATGAATTCATTGGTTTTGGCCCTTAGAAATCATAATAAATGATTTTAAGAAGTTTTTTTGTGTTCTATTCTCATTAGTTTGAAAGTTAACTTATGGTTTTTGCCAAGTTGACAAACTGCACAGAAGGAGAAAGACTTAAGTTTTATTAATTCTTTTGGAAATGATTACAAGTGAAATAACCTCATCTAACACTTCATCACTAGGATATCCTTATTCTTTTATGTAGAATATGAATGACACTTGCATTCATATGTAAAACCTGTCCTTTGAATTCTAAGGGTAATTTGGTTTTTCATAGTTAAATTGTATTTTCATATACAGGCATATCTTACAACTAGTTGGTATGTAATTGATGTTTTTATTTTATTTATTTATTTGGATGATATAAATGTTAAAAGTTTTATAAAATTAAAAGATAAGAGCTTGAACAATATTTGCCATGATTTTATAACCAATTTCTTCTTTCTTTCCTTGGCACCTATACAAAACCCATTCCATTTTCTCTTTTTCTTTTTCCATTTTCCTCCTCCCTTCTCTCTAAAATTTCTACATTCCTAACCATGTTCTTATAAAATCAACCTTACAAAATCATTACTCAAACGTTTAGTTTCGTAAATCCTCAAAGAAATTGAAGAAAATCTTCAGGTCAAAGTACACGAGTTTTCAAGTACCCAAAACTCAAAAACTAGAGTTCACATCAAAAATTCATTTTCATCACTTGCATAAAACTTAGGTATGTATTTTCTAATCTCAAATTCCATCTATTTTGATTTTGTTTGAGAATTTATGATGTTTATATAAATTGAGTATTTGGGGTTATTATTTATTTTTAGAATTGGATTTAATTATAATATTTAAATATTGAAATTGAGGTATGTGAGAATGAAAAGACCTTACCGTGGAATTTCATTGCATAAATTCAATTAAATGGTAAAAAATTTTAGGGTTAAAATAGATTTTTAAAGTTTTTGTTTATATTGAATTGAATTGAATTGTGAGTTAAGAGTTAAAGTTAAATGTTTTTAGTCAAAGCATTATTGTAAATAAAGTAACAATATTACATAGAGACTAGTTTTTGTAGAGACAAATGATAACATATATGTGTGTGTTATGATATGATATATTAAGCCGATACTAGATTACAAATTAGTCAACAATGTATTGGGCTGACTTAATAATGAGAATGCTATATTGATTATTATACGAATATTTTATGCGATTCTTGTAGTAATAATGATATATGTAATTCTTGAATTTAAAATTATCATAATTTTTTAACATTGAGAATAACATATTTTTTTAAAAATATTTTTAAGTATTATTTGTAAGGAAATGGACTATAAAAGAAAAGACAAATATGTTATGCCTTACATAAAGGAATATTTATGTGTGGTGAAAATAGAATTTGTTCTTCTTATATAATAGAAATTATCAATCTAAACAAGAAATCACTTATTAGATTAATGGCAAATCACCAATCTAAAAGCAAATATAAAATAAAGAAAAAATTATTAGTTACCACCCTCTTTTATTTGTCTCTCCCTCGTCTGTTTTTTTATTTTTATTTTTTATCTCAAATAAGTCAAATCTCTTAACATAAATTAACTATTTAATTTAAATTATTAATTTAACTATATTTATCAATTTGACCTTAAAATCATAATTTATTCTTTAAACATATAATTGTTTCCTACATTAACACATATGCACTCTCAAAAATATTACTTATAATTTATACATTAATAAATGAAAAATCGTATATAAGACAGTCCTAACACATCATCATTATGGTAGATTATCTAATTAATGAAATAAGAAAATTAATATATATATATATATATGTATGTATGCATGCATATATATTAATGGTGAATAAAAAAATTAATAAAATATTTTATAATTTTTTATTTTATTAATTAAATAATAAAATATTTTATTATTTTTTTTTACTTTATGAATTAAATAATTTTATATATTATAATAAAGTTTGTACTACTTTTCTTACTAAATAATATGTATCTAACAAAATCTCAAGTCATACTTGGCCCATATCTCTAGAATTACAGATATTGGCAACTCGTGCCGGGTCATAAACATATAGGCCAACTTATAATTATAACATTAAGTGTATTGATACTTGTATCTTTAAATAGGAATTATTAAAATTTGCTCTGCATTTCGTTAGCGGTAATTGTAAGGAATTGCTATCATTGATATAGGGTAAATTTTATCTTCGAGCAGACGAGGATTTGTGTTTGTGGCATATTCCGTGAGATTCTTAGTCCAATAATTATCATTGGTACATGGTAAATTTTGTATTCGACGAGGATACGTGATTGTGGCATATTCCGTGAGATTCCTCTTCCAATAATTATCTTGGGGGAATTCTTCATGTTTGAAAGTCCTACAATCTTATCTTGTTCATAGCAATTATGATTTGTCGGTACTGAAGTCCAAAATGGCAGCCATATTAAATGTATGGTCTGGCAAAACCAACACCCATGTCCCATTGAGACACCACTCTACGGCGGAAGATAGGCGTGCATTTGTAGAGCTATCAAAATCAAAACCATGGGCGATGACCGCAACGTTGGACTAACCAGCTTATAATACCACTCTACTTCTGCACATCCAGCCAAGTATTGAAACAATAATATTACAGAAGTAAATTTTGACCAAGCACGATGCATAACCACTGCCACTTTCTTCTCATATGCTACCCTTCCCAAAGCCACATCAACCCTACTCTTCAGCTTGCCGAACGCTTAATATGCGCAGGTGCACGAGTTACCTTTGCCACAACCGTCCGCGGCCGAAGTCTGATAAAAAACCTCCCTTCGCAAGACGACATTTCCTACGCCTATTTCTCCGATGGCTTCGACAATGGGACTAAACCTAATGACGATTTGCAGTACATCTTTTCCGAATCTAAGCGCATTGGATCCCAAACCCTAACCGATCTGATTCTTACTCTCTCTAAAGAAGGCCGCTCGGTTACTTTCTTAGTCTACTGTATTCTTCTTCCTTGGGCAGCTGATGTGGCGCGTAACATGTCAATACCCTCTGCTTTCTTTTGTATTCATTCTGCAACTGCGTTTGCCTTATATCACCATTTCTTCAATAGCCATAATGGTGCATACCATAATGAGGGAAAGCAACTTCCAAATTCTGTAAAATTACAGGGGTTGCCTTCGTTTGCAAATGAAGACCTGCCTTCTTTTCTCTTACCAACTAGTCCACATGCCTCAACCGTGCCAACCTTTCAAGAACACATCCAAAACCTTGAAAAGGACTCCAATCCTTGTGTTCTCTTTAATAGCTTTGATGCTTTAGAAGAAGAAGCAAGACAAAATGTTGGTAATTTGAATCTATTCTCTATTGGACCATTAAATCGATCAGTTTATTTCGATAAAAACGGTAGCCTGTCGGACAGATCATTTAGATGTGATCTATTTGACATTTCTGAAGATTATATTCAATGGTTGAATTCAAAACCAAGTTGTTCAGTTATTTACGTATCCTTTGGAAGCATGGTCGTTTTGCAGAGAAAGCAAATGGAAGAAGTATTTCATGGTTTAGTCAGTACTCGCAGGCCTTTCTTGTGGGTAGTTCGATCAGTAGAAAACACTGATGAAGGATTTGATCGGGTGATAAAGAACAAGTTAAGTGAAGAGGAAGGATTGATAGTGCCATGGTGTTCGCAGGTGGAGGTTTTGAGTCACGATTCATTGGGGTGCTTTGTGACGCATTGCGGATGGAATTCGACGTTGGAGAGCTTAATGGCAGGTGTGGCAGTGGTTTGTTATCCACATTGGTCTGATCAAATGTTGAATGCGAAGATGGTGGAAGAGGTGTGGAGAACTGGAGTTAGAGTGAAAGCAAATGAAGAAGGGCTTGTAAAGAGAGAAGAGATTAAGAATTGTGTAGAGATTGTGATGGGAAGAGGAGAAAAAGGTAAGGAAATGAGAACGAATGCTAAGAAGTGGAGAGAAAAGGCCTTGGAGGCTGTTAAAGAAGATGGTTCTTCTGAGATTAATTTCAGGGCCTTTATGGAAAGATTCTCAACTTTAAAACAAGATCCACTACAAGATGTTGAAACGGTCAAGGAAAATTAAGAACTGATTAATTAATAATTCTGCAAGCCCATCATACAGCGTGAGAGCTCAAATTTAGCTCCAATTAACAGTGATAGAACGAAAACGTCGAGTAGGTAGGTTGTGTGGTGCAAAAATTATAATGATTGAATGAAAATTGTCACATGAAAGCTCATCAAAATTAGACCAAAAAATTGAAGAGAGAATGTGTGGGATTTTCTTTAAAAAATTGAAAATTTTTGGGTATTTATAGAAAAACTTTGATTAACATGCAGAGTGACCTCAAATTTTTTTAAAAATTATACTTGAACTATATAACTATTTTCAAATTATTCAATTTTATCTAAATTTCATACAATTTAATCCATATTTTTATTTAATACTTTTATAAAATGTAATAATTTCTATCCCTTTGAATAATTATTATAAATATTCTCTCGCATAAGAATAAGATTAACTCTTACCCTAAAATTTGAATTATATAAAAAATAATGGAGCCTAACATGAATTGTGGAGAACAAAATGAAACTAATATGATCCCGAGCCAATTTTAAATAATTATTCGGTCTAATTTAATATTAAAAATTTAACCAAACCAAACCAAACATACCTTCAAATATAACAAAAGGTGTGTTCATATCATAAATGAAGAAAATTATGAATACTGGAGACCTATTTTTCAGAAAATTTGAAAACTGGTATAACTGGACTATTCCAAGCAACAGTCTCCAGCCTCTTGGAGCCAAGCAAAGGACAAAGGAGTAAAGAAAGAGTTAGGAAAAAAAAAGAAGAAGAAGATGTTAGAACCTTGTTCAAGAGTTGGGACATTAAATTTCAATCTTTGTTAAGAAATTTTGATAATTAATTCATGAAAAGCAATGAATCTATTCAAGAATTTTTTTTTCTCCTAATTTTGGGACATAATTAATCAAATAAAAAATTATGAAGATAAATTGAAGTAATCAAATGTTTAACTAAATTTATAAAAAAAAATTTAATCAAATAATAACAAACGATGATCAAAAATAATAAACGATATTTAAATAAAATAGAAAATAAATTTTATTTTTAATTTTTTTAATAAATTAAATAGAATATAAAATAATATTTTTAAATATTATATTTTATTAAGTCTTTGAAAAGTCTAATAATTTTGGCGCATCTCATTATTGTTACATGAAGCAAAGTGAAGTGAACAAAAGATGTCAAGATTAAGTTAGCATTCTATGCATGCGACTTTTATTTGTATAGAGGTGGGAGGTGGCAATTGGGGCGGGCCAACTTAGGCCGGACTCTGACCATTTTCATGCAGTGCTGCCCACAATTCGTTGTCCACATCGAGCTAGCCTAAAGGTCAGGCACGAAAAAAGCTCAG
This sequence comes from Xylocarpus granatum, assembly GCA_019650275.1. Lineage (NCBI taxonomy): Eukaryota > Viridiplantae > Streptophyta > Magnoliopsida > Sapindales > Meliaceae > Xylocarpus > Xylocarpus granatum. Next base: position 20,767 of record BNST01000508.1, on the reverse strand, counting down.
ACAAGCCTACTAGTCCATCAACTCACTAGCCCGGCTCATTATCTCATCCACCCAGCCAACCAATAGTTTCTTTCTTTGTAGTTATTCTCAAATGCTAAATTAATAATAAATTATATGTTGGTTGATTTGTTGGCAAATGATAATTCAAACAAATCAATAACATTCGTTTACACGGTTAAGTAGATTAGTTAACAAGATTCCAATGGCTACAAAATGATCAATGAATACTGACCACGATGTGTTTTATTTTATTTTATGTTTATAAAAATTGGAAAAAAAAATTCTGAAAAGAAACTTGCAAGAAAATTTAAAAAAGGGTAATTTAGGAAGTTTTCAAAATAAAAAATGTTATTAAAAGTAGTGTGAAGAGACAGAGAGTTGAGTTGAGTAGTCACATCACATCTCAACGCGGTTTCAAGTTAAGCAGTAGCTGTCAAAATGCGGGGCCACACAACAACCGCCGTCGATTCCATCCAACCGAAAGCTTCATTAATTAAACAATACCTTTAAAATGCCCTTGTCTTCAAATAATTTTTGGATTAACGAAAAGGAAACAGATAATATAGTGTTAGAATAAGCTTGGGTTTCAGGCAGCGGGTAACAGTTTCGGTTTCGTAACAGCAACCCTACAAAATACCACCCGACCATAAAATTCGGCATCCAAATCCAATCCACACAAACACATGATGCGCAAAATACCTCTACTTTTTCTCTACGCCGTCCCCCTCCTTCTCCTCTATTTCACGTCGACGGCGTTCGCCGATGACTCCGCTGTCATGCTGAAGCTGTCTCAGTCACTTCGGAATCTCCCGTCAAGCTGGTCGACCACTTCTACGACCGGCTACTGCAAATGGACCGGCGTCAATTGCGACAACTCCAACCGCGTCACCAGCATTAACCTCTCCAAAAGCAAACTCACCGGCACTCTTCCACAAGAAATCTCTTCTCTCGCACGAATCAAGACCCTTTCTCTCCAAGAGAATGCAATCTCTGGTCCCATTCCGTCTTTGGCTAATCTCACGTCTTTGCAAGAGATCTATTTGGGCAGCAACAATTTCACCAGCGTACCCAATGGCTGTTTTGATGGGTTGTCAAACTTGCAAGTCTTGAGTATTAGCGATAATCTAAATCTGTCACCTTGGTCTTTTCCTAATGGATTGACCAAATCTACCAGTCTCACCACTTTGTATATGGATGACGCAAACATCGTTGGTTCTATTCCTGACATTTTTGATTCGTTTGTTAGCTTGCAAAATGTGAGACTCTCTTACAACAACTTTACTGGGTCTTTGCCTGCTTCATTTGCGAAATCAGGTATTCAGATCCTTTGGATCAACGATCAGAAAGACGGGTTGTCAGGTACGCTTGATGTTTTATCTGGGATGGCTCAGTTGCGACAAGTTTGGGTTCACAAGAATCAGTTTACCGGTCCTATTCCAGATTTGACGAACTGCGAGAGCTTATTTGATTTGTCTTTGCGTGATAACCAATTGACTGGAGTTGTTCCTGCATCTGTTATTTCACTTCCTGCTTTGTTAAATGTTTCTTTGCAAAACAATAAGTTGCAAGGTCCTTATCCTGCTTTTCCAAATAAAGTTGAAAAGGTAAATGTTGACCACAATAATTTCTGTAAGAACAGTTCGGGCGCCGGAACCCCTTGTGATCCACAGGTCACAACGCTGCTTCAGATTGCCGGGGCTATGGGCTATCCTGCGCTTTTATCTGACTCGTGGTCAGGAAATGATGCTTGCGATGGTTGGCCATTTGTTACTTGCGATTCCCAGAGAAAGGTCATTACCATAAATCTTTCAAATAAGCGTTTGACTGGAACAATTTCGACGGCATATGCAAATCTCACATCCTTGAAGAGTTTGTATTTGCAACAGAACAACTTGACTGGACCTATTCCTGATGGCTTGACGAAACTAGCTTCTCTACTGAATCTTGATGTATCTAACAATAATCTTTCTGGAAAGATCCCATCTTTTGGCAGTAATGTGAAGTTAGTTGTGACACCTGGAAATCCTTTCATTGGCACAAACGTGGATACAACTCCTGGGAGTCCAGGGACTAATTCTAGTAGTCCTAGTGGGATTCCAGCTGCATCAAGCAAAAGCAAGCTGTCAGTTGGTACAATAGTTGCAATTATTGTTGTTCTTGTGATTTTTGTTGCGGTTCTGTTCTTTGTTGTGTATAAATTTATTGTAAGGATGAAGCATAGGAAATTTGGTAAGGTAGAGAGTCCGGAAGTTGGGAATGAAATGTTTAAAATTGGGATGGTTAGTGGTAATCATATGAATGGGTATAATGGGCTTCCTAGTGAATTGCATAGTCAAAGCAGTGGTGATCACAGTGATCGTTGTCTTTTTGAGGGTGGAAATGTGGCTATTCCGGTAGAGGTTCTTCGTCAGGTTACTAATAATTTTAGTGAGGAAAATGTTTTGGGTAGGGGAGGATTCGGTGTTGTGTACAAAGGAGAATTGCATGATGGAACTAAAATTGCTGTGAAGAGAATGGAGTCTAATACAATGGGAACCAAAGGATTGAGCGAGTTTCAGGCTGAAATTCAGGTGCTTACGAAGGTCAGGCATAGGCATTTGGTTGCACTCTTAGGTTATTGCATAAATGGAAATGAGAGGCTATTGGTGTATGAGTATATGCCTCAGGGAACTTTGGGGCAACATTTATTTGAATTTCATGAGCATGGATATGCTCCTCTTACATGGAAGCAGCGGGTTACTATTGCGTTGGATGTTGCACGAGGAGTGGAATATTTACACAGCTTGGCACAACAGAGTTTCATCCACAGAGATTTGAAGCCTTCCAACATACTCATTGGGGATGACATAAGGGCTAAGGTTGCCGATTTTGGGTTGGTTAAAAATGCACCTGATGGGAATTATTCTGTCGAGACACGGTTGGCTGGGACATTTGGCTATCTTGCTCCTGAGTATGCTGGTATGTTGAGCCTTGGATTTTTTGATATCAAAGCCTCTTTGATATATATATATATATATATATATATATATATATTCTGATATCAAAGCCTTTTTGAAATAATTTTGGCATTGCTTGTGGCTTGATGGATCACATATTATTCTGTTAAAGTAATATTGCGCATTCTTTAGAACTGTTGAGTTTATACAAATATGCTGCCCAAATTAACCTTGATAGTACCTTACTGTTATAGCTTTCTTGCATTAGCAGTAACAATCAACTATCAACTATGCATATAAAAAGTAATAGAAGTTTCATTGATGTGCTATCCTTGATTTTTAGAGCTTATCCTCTTTTTTCATGTTTATCCTAGCTTCTTCTTGCAAAAACTTCCAGTAGATGCTTCTTTTTGGTGAGGCTTTGATTGAAGAAATGGAAAAAAGGATGCGTTATTTGCATTAACATGAAAATGATAAATTAGCATTAGCAGAACATTTTCCTGAATCCTGTTTCAAGCTTATATGATCTAGACAGTCCCAAAGTATTTCTTTTATTTTTCTTCAATTTTTTTGCTTAATATGTTTTTGACTGAAAACTGTTAAGTAGATATTTGCTTTTCTTTTCTCATGTCTTGTGAATTTTCTTTGCATAAGATTTTTGAAATAACTGCCAGTTTTAAGTTAATTGTTGGGATAACGATTTACATTTCTCCTTCTTAAGAAACTATCATAGTAATGCTTTTGGGTGAACTTTCTTACATTGATCATAAGTCATCATTTGGATTTAATAAATGCCAATAATTAATCTTACTTCATATCATGCATCTAGAGTGGATCATTTTTTATTTTCTGTGATATCTTTTGATTTATATTTTGGCTGCATGAAGCATCCTTGTATGTCCCAGTTTTCTCATGCCTCAAAATTTTGTTGTCCTTGATTTGTTTTGATGTCAACATGAATGAATTTATAATTTGTTTCCATATGACTGTTAATTGAGCGTACTTTCTATGTTGACAATCTGCAGCTACCGGAAGAGTGACAACAAAAATTGATGTTTATGCATTTGGAGTTGTTTTGATGGAAATCATCACTGGTAGGAAAGCATTGGATGATACAATGCCAGATGACAAATCTCACTTGGTCACATGGTTCCGTCGGATCTTGATAAACAAAGACAACATCCCAAAGGCTATTGATCCAAACCTAAACCCTGATGAGGAGACAATGGAGAGCATCTATAAAGTGACTGAGCTGGCAGGACATTGCACCGCACGCGAGCCACAACAGAGGCCAGATATGGGCCATGCAGTCAATGTTTTGGGTCCTCTCGTAGAACAGTGGAAACCTACAAGCCATGAAGATGAAGATAGTTTTGGCATTGATCTCCACATGAGCCTTCCTCAAGCTCTACAAAGATGGCAAGCTAATGAAGGTACTTCAACAATGTTAGGCAATACATCCTACTCCCAAAACCGGTCAAGCATTCATTCGAAACCTTCAGGATTTGCAGACTCATTCAACTCAACAGATGGTAGATGAGGTAAAAATGAAAGTTGAACATGATTTTGAAGAGATGAAGAAAGAGAGAGGGAGGAAAGAAAAGGGAAGGAGACAATAGGTCTCCAAGGCAGGGTTCTTCTCATTATATGTGTTAATATATTTGTATGGTATTTGATACTTGATTGCGCAAATGCTGAACAAAGTAGAGTTGTGTTTTCTTTTTTTTGTATTCTTTCAAGCTAACAAATTGGTTTGGTATGATGATGAGAGCAGTTTAATCAAAGGTGGGGAAGAAATTGGAAGTTCGTATAATATGTTGTTTGATCCTTCTCATCAATTGTAATGTGTAATTGTTGTCCCGTTCGTTACGCCCAGATAGTAAAACTACCGAAACAAAACCTGACAGTGAGCGGTGATGGTTTCTAATATCAATAAATATTTTTTATTAAAAAAATAATATTAATAATTTTTTTAAAAAAGATTTCCCATCAAAATAAAGGTCCAATTTGACTTGGGATCGATGTCACAAGCATCGGTGATTTACTGAGATTGACACTAGAAGTTATCTGGCTGTCAGTCACATGGGAAGTGTTTTATTTTAATTAAAATGAACAACGTAAATCCTCCTTATGTCGTACGGTGTAATGCTTCTCACGTTCCCTTCCGAGACCAAGACCTTTTGTAATAAAAATAATAATATTAACATGAAGTGATTTGATAGTTTAGATACCAAAACAGCACCTTTGATTTTAACTTGCGATAATGACATGACATCGGATTTGGTTTAGTGATGCGACGGCAGCGGGCCCTTGTCATGTTCGTGGCGTCCACCAGGGTTTCCTTAGCTGTCAAATTAACGTGGTTTGGTCCTTTGTTTTGAATCTTCAACGGTGGTGCATGTTTAATTTAATGAATTTGGTTACGTTGTTTCCCAAGTGGCAGTGCCGTAAATACGGAACGAATTTCATAATTAATTAATCAATCGTGGGTCCCCCAAAAGTTAGTTAGTGCAGTCACCCTCTAACTCCGTTAGTGAGAGTAAAATTATAAAATATTTAATGTCCAAATGTTTTTGTTTTTTTATAAATAATAAAAAATAGTGGAAAAATTAGGAAATTAATGTTAGCAGAATAAGGGCGCAAGTGACCCGGTCAGACCGGAGGCTGAGGTTTTATAATGCTTTCCGTTTTCTGTTTTCTCATTCTAAATTCAATTGTTCTAAAATCTTTCCGAGAAGGCGTCTTCCCTCTACAATTCAAATTTCTCCTAGTTATTGTTATCGGTTTTGACTCCGAATCCAAGGTAATTCTCCACACCCTTCTTTCTTTATTTATTTTTTGTTTTAATATTACTATTTCGTATGTTCTTGTTTTGTTGTCAATGGAAAATCTCTACAGTAGGATAGGGCGAGTGACCGCGTAAACTGTAACCTGATGGGAGAGTTGTAAACCACTTCTTAAATATGATTGAATGTTGTGCGAGCTTCTGCGTCCTGCAAAGTTTGCCTAGGACTGCTGTGCTTCTGCATAGCACGTTGGCTAAAATCTTTGGTAAACACAAACTTCTACTTCCTAACCCAATATTTATCATCCATTCACATCCAACGTTTTTGACTGCCAAGTGATTTTTATTTCCAGCAACTGTGCTGTGAAACCACCCCTCGGCAGGACCGAACAGAATCCAAGTTTATGAACTTCAGTCTTCGTTCTTTGGTTTTACTGTACCTTGATTTTACATTTTTTTCTCTTCATTCAGGATTATCTATAATGTCATGGCTACCGTTGAGAGTATTGTTTTAATCAGTAGATCCACTATCAAATCAATAATAAACTTATACACGCACACACCAATAGAGTATATCCATGCATGCTTTTGAGTTTTTAATTTTTTTTTAAATTTAACGTTTCCAAAAAATTAGCCAAGTGCTACAAATGTATATTTTGCAAATTTACCCAATTCTTAGCCGAGTGATGTTTTCAAACTCTTAACTATGTATGCATGGTTCATTACCCATTCCTTTGTGAATGTTTCATTAAATTTGAATTTTTTAAATATATAAAAGGTGTATTTAGAAGTCATTATCAATCCATGCTAAATATACATACATACATACATACATATATATATATATATATATATATTAATTTGTTACCGAGACAGGAAAAGAAGACAAGGAGGTGCTCACTGTTCCTAGAAAGAGTGTCACTGTCAAGCAGTGATACCTTGGCTTCTGATGATTGGAAAGCAGTTCCTGACATTTGGAGGCCATCTGCTAAAAAATTTGGCGATCATGACCCACCTTCAAACCTGACATACAAACAGGTTATCTTTCTTATCCTGTTTCTTGTTTTATAAAAATTAAATGTTTCTGTGTCTTTTTTTTTCCTTTTAATCAAGGACGTGTAGTTTGGTTAAGAAAGTGGAAAGAACTTCTGTTTAGCTATCACACTTGTTAGTTGGAGGTGGTGGGGTGTTCTCTTGTCCATGGTGGGGATAAGGAATGACAAAGTTGAGGGAAACTAACTAGTTTTTACAAGTCAAGTGGCTTAGTCTTTGCTATTGAGCAATATACTTCCCAAGGCAGATGGAAAGCAGATTACAGTAAAAACAGAGGTTTTATTATGACGAAGAATGTCAAGGAGAAACGGGTGCTCTGCTTTTCTTTGAAGGAGATAGGAAATTCTATCTTTTTTTGCATGATGTGAAGATGCGCCTTTTTGCTTATTTTCCATATTAGTATTCTATTATGTTTTTGAGTTAGTCAGAGGTGCCAGCAATAGTTCGGGAGGAGGCAGTGTTGGAATTTAAGATGGCTTTCAAGGTTGGTGCTAGAATGATTGGAAATTTTGTATGAACATTTACATGAATTGCAAGGCAACAGTCCTGCAAAGATATGTTTGTGAATTGGACTGGAATATGATTTTTGGGGTGAAGTCTTCTTTAAAGGTAAAATGGGATGTAGTATTAAATCCTTTCATTGGAGTGTTTGGTGACTAACATGCAAACTGTGTGTTTTCCTCCTTTCTCTTGTTTATTGAAGTGCAGAATTGGGCTGCATTCTCCTGGATGATATTTTGGTCAAGAAAGATAATATCTTCAGTTAGGTGTTTGTGTGTGCAAGAAATGGAGACAATGAGGACCATATGTTGTTGCATATTGCCAATGCACATTGACCTAGGGCTAATAACCTTTTTTTTTGAAATTCAGTTAATGATGCCTAGTTCTGTGATTAAGCCTTTTTTTTTATCATTGCTGTATGGGGGTTAAAGATGTTTTCCTCAGAAGGCAATCCTGGCTAGTCTAATGGGGTTTATTCGGTTGGGGCATAATAGGGAGCATTCAGGAAGTAAATAAGTGGCATGAATTTTGAAGACGGTGTTTTTGAAGGTTTTGTATTAGTTATTGTCAATTTCTTCTTCTTCATGCACTTGGTCATTTCATTCATTAATTTTTTGGTATGGTCCAAATTTAGATTTTGGTTGCCATGTGCTCCTGAGTTCATGGGACTCTTCTTCTTCTGTTAGGCCCTACTCTTTGCTCTTGTTTGGTTGTCAAAATTCTGTTTAGTTTAAGGAAAACTCAAGATTTGAGATGGAATCTTTTGTAATAAGTGTTTCATTTTCTGAATATCCTAATTATGTTTAATATACTGTAAGGTATGGAAATGTTCTTATAATAATTAATTTTAACAGGCTATTAATATGTAAATCCTATAAGATACCAATTAGTTCCAGATGTCATCAAAATCCATGGTAGTGAAAGTTAACCTTGTTTAGATTATACTTCCTACGTGAAAGCTATTGTTATCGCTGTTAATGTGGGTTTGGAAAAAATCATAAGTTCTGCCTCCTATTAGTACCATTGATTTGTGTGGTTACTCATCATCAAAGAGAAAAGATAGAGTTGCCTTACTGTTGTGGTATTGTTCTTAGAATTTTATTCTTTTAATCTATTGGTTAAAGGATTTTTCTTTACCTTAAATTTCATTTGTATGATTATGCTATACTACTTGATGATTTGATATTGTGCAATGAGATTCTGTAATTGGAATACCAAATTAAACATGATCTATACCATAGTACTACAATCAAACTATGACATCAGTACTGGACACAATAATGGAAGTTTCTGCCTGGTATCAGTGCTGTTGGCTTGTTCAATTTGTTACCATCCAATGTATTGGAGCTATTTTTAACTGCATTCTTCATCTGATTAGCGATAAATCTAAAGAAAAGACTCATATTGTTTTTGGAAGGTACTGCATTCTTCAATTATTTTGAACTTGATATCCATGCAATGAATTCCAACATATGGACTGCATAACTAATTATAAACTATGTCATAGTAGAAAATGTAGTCATTCATTTGGTTGATTTAACAAATAATTTGATTCTTTAGATTTCTAATTTGCAGTTGTTGTGAGAATTTGTGTTCAATTACTTGCCTCTGCATAATTGCAGTTGGAGCAGGAAATTTTGGACTTTGCTGAAGGTCTTAGGGTTATTGGAGTAAAGCTTGAAGAGAAGTTATCACTCTTTGCTGATAATTCATGCCGATGGCTTGTTGCAGATCAAGGTAGGCAGCAGTTTGATGACCTTGCCTAACTAGTTATAGTTGTCATCAAGTGATTCCATCTCACAACAACTGTTGGCCTAATGATTTTGCCTATAATGCTCTAAATACACTAAGTGAAACTACAAAATATAGTTCGGAATCTCGCATATACCTTCTAACTTATATACCTTGGTTGCAAGGGGCAACCACTCTGTTTCATTGTGTGCTGGGCTGAGGATATGAGCTTAGAGGATTGGTCAGAACCTCTTGGGTTTTAAAATACTGTTGATTAATTGAGGAAGGAGAGTTGATGCTCAACATTTACTGTATATAGGCACTAATGCTTAGAAGATGTCTATCTGTTTTGCAGTGATGCTTATGCCAGTGCCCATGTAGTATTATTTTGTTATTGTCTTATGTGTTCAGTTTGAGATTATTTTTGAGTTATTTTTGACTAGGCATGATGGCAACTGGAGCAATCAATGTGGTCAGAGGGTCAAGGTCCTCTGTCGAAAGAGCTATTGCACATATACAATCACTCTGAAAGGTTTATGAAAAAATCACATTTTTTTTTGTTTTCTCTAGCTTCTTTTTAAGTAATATGAGTAAGTTGCTGTGTTTTTGTAATTCAATTAATATTACTTCTATGTGGTACATGTACATAGTTTGCTGTTTGCTGGTTACTGTGCATGCATGGAACATGCCACCTGACCTTGCTGATGTATGGCCTTCATGTCTTTTAATCTCCAATGTAGAGTTTTAATTAGTATGCTTTGAAGTGGCTAGATAGTATGAAGAATATAGCAGCTTAGAATCAAAATATTATATTCTACAATTACCATGATTTATAGCATTGTATACACTATTTGAAAAATCTGTCTTGATTTTGCAAAAATATATTTGTAGGAGCTCTCTGGGTTCATCTTCATGTGCTTACAAGCATCTGTGCAAGCAAATGTTGAAAATCTCTGAAATTTTCATTAGTTTCACTGAGTCTTTTGATTAACATTTGTAAAAATATCAATCAATGTGCCTTATGTATTTAATAGTCTTTTGTCTTGGTATAATGGCAACAGGAGCAAAAATAGCAATCCAGTAGATTTCCTTCTGTTTTCATTCTTAATAGAATTACAGAAGATGTTAATTTTATGTTATTATGACCACAGTGTAGCACTTGCTGTGGACAATCCTGAATTTTTCAACCAGATAGCAGAAACATTCTGCACCAAGGCAGCTATGAGATTTGTCATTCTACTTTGGGGGAAGAAATCATCCGTTGCTACTGATTATTGGGGGGATGCCGATTTTTAGTTTCAATGAGATAATAGATTTGGGTTGTGAAAGCTGCAGAGCACTGTCTGTTTCTCATGATGCAAGTAAGTTAATTTGGCTCGATCTACATAATATGTAGCTTTCAATGCAAGATTTCTTACTTTAGCATTAGTTGAGACTATGGTTTTAATGCCCATTTACATTGATGCAAAGAAATAGTGTTGCAAATTGTTGTAGTTGTAGGAAAATAATGAAAGACTGTGTGAAAGCTAGCATAGCCATTTTGCTGGATTGTGAGTTGGAACTTGCCTACTGAGATAGAATATAATTACGGAAAAATTCAGTAACTTGTATTGTTGTGGTTTAGATGAACATGGGTAAAGATGGGTTAATTATTGTTAGTTAATGAAGAAACCTAGGAATATCTGGCTAATTTGCTTAATATGCGATGCCTTGGCTTTTCTGTTCTGTTGCTTCAGGAAGTGATTTTATTTTATTTTCAGTCTCTTCATCTATTTTAAGTTACCACAATAAGATTTGATCTGAAAGCTCTTTTCCCTTCTCAGATCTAGTTTTAGTGCTTTCCAGGAATAAAGTTGCAGCTGTGAAGACCAGCCTTTAAAGATGTATAATCAGCTTTCATAATTTTCTTGTTTTCAAGTGTTGAAGGCTGTAAAGCCCTAAGCTCTAGTCACAGCCAAATTTCTATATATTTTTTTAAAGACTAGAGCCTCTTATGTAGCAGAAAAAAATAGAATATTAAATTAATTTTTATAAAGCAAGGAGTTATTGCCATAAAAATAGTCATTACACAAAAAATTCTACTAAAGGGCCAATATTCTTAGGGACTGAAATTAGGATTTCTAGCCTTTAATAGTAGCTTGATGAGGAGTCAATGGTAGGAGCAAGCATCTCCTAATTCATTTTGTATGGCCTTCTATAGCTGCAATGGATGAGCATGGGAAGAGGTTCACATGTGGAGCCTATTGGGAGTTCATGTATGACCGAGTGAAAAGATTAAATTTGGACCCATTGCATATTATTGGTGTAACTGATCTTCATAACTCTTGTGTGATGTCTGCAGAGATTATGAAATGGATGGTGTTTGGGTTTGATAAAACAGTGGCTGAAGTTTGTACTTTGAATATTAATTGCTTTAGAACTAGATAATATGTAATGGAAAGACTGAGAAAGAGAGGGAAACATAGAGAAAGAGCAGAGCAGAAGACAATGTAGAGAGGAAGAGAGAGACCACAGGTTAGGGTCTCTAATTCTCAAATCAATCCAAATGTAAACTTCAGAAATTATAGTAAGGCCTACTGCAGGAAACAAAATCAATAATAATACCCCTAAAACTCAACTCGAAATAAAATAAATAACATTCTAAATTTTCAAATAAATCATTTGCTGAATTAATTTGGATATGCCCTAGGGCCTGTACCTGTGTCTAAAATAAGAGCACTGGGCCTGTGACAACTCTATCATGTTTTTTTTTCAGCAGTTTCTAAATGCTGGGAACAAGATACTGTTGATCTGTAGTTGTGTTCAGGGATTTTGTACTGTGTAAATTAATGGCCCTGTCTTTGGCAATGATATTATAAAGTATGCTGAGGATTCCTCTTGAATTTCCATATGCTCATTTGCTTTCTTATGATTATTTATCATATGGCACTTAAAAATTATTTGTGATATTATATTTCCCATTATTTGAAACTTATATGTTACTTCTTTGAAGATGTTAATTGTATGCCTATAATTTGACAGGTCCTTTATCTCGCCCTTTGTATTTTTAGTCTTTATTTTCTTTTATGTAATTACTTTAGCTTACTCGAAAATTTCATATCATAACTATGTCTGTTTACTAAGATATGGGAAAATGAATAATATTGTTAAAAGCAAATACGTTGATATGAAAGGTGTGCTAATTGATTTAATGAATGTTGATATATAGATAAAATAAATCATTGGAAATTGTTTTCATTGGTTACTTTAGTGGCCAATGTTAAGATATGGCATGAAACTTAAATGAAGGTTGGATAAGCATACCAAGTCCCTATTTATTATTGGATACTATCGGACTTTGAGTTTTGGCTAAATAACATAAAAGATCACACTTTGGTCTTTCTAACAGATAGGTCCGTGCCAGCACAGGTGACCAATCTGTAATCCCATAACAACTAACCCTCTTACTCCAGGAACCTATTTGTTATAAATGACCAAAGTGTGTCCTCATTTGTTGTTTCCCCAAAACTGAGGGACCTCTCTTTTATCCCAATTTTCTTTCTCTGGCAGTGTGCTGCTAGTTCATTTAAAGTTTTTGTGTCTCTATCTTGCTAGAGTAACAGATGTTTAACTTTGTATATTGGAAAGAAATTTACTTGTTCTTTAGTTTTCCTCCCAAAAGTAAAAGCAGTTTGTATGCAGCTTTTTAATTAACCAATATGATTGCAGGTAAACACTTCCAATATGAAACCACTGGTTCTGATGATGTTGCTACGCTTGTATATACAAGTGGGACCACTGGAAATCCAAAAGGCGTCATGCTTACTCATAAGAATCTCTTACACCAGGTTCAAGTGTTTTGTTGCTCTTATACATTTGTGGCTGTATTAACTTTGCAACATCTACATATTACTTCCTTTTCTTTCTGGCCAAATGACAAGCAAAACTGTTAACTTAGTGGCAGAAAAATCTTGCATATTTGCCCTAGATTATGGTTACTAAGTTGTCATCGTTGACTTTTGGGATATATTTGAGTGACTGTTAAATAAATCCATTGTAATCCCAATAGTGGTCAATTTACAAAGGACCCTCTAGGTGATTCAAATTGCTGAGATCAATTAGAACTCACTCCCATATCCTAATTTTTCATGGACAATAACCTGCTAGGGTGAGTTATTTTAGTTAGGGTCTCTGGAGGTATTTTTTGAACTTTAATTGGTCCTGATGCTTCTGGTTTCCAACTTCATGCATCTTAATAACTTTAAAAACCCTCCTCAAGTATCCTTCATTTGTTATGCACACAGATATTGTCTACTTGAATTGTGCTTCCTCTTTTAGAAAGAAGCTAAATGCAAGATGTTGTATTTTTGTCATTTGCCTTCCCAAAGATAGTAGTCTAGGATTGTTGCTAATGACCTTGAACTGTTCGTTTGGTACTCAAAATTCTTTCCAATTGCACTTGTCATGCCCCCTAAACTAGGGTTCGTGAATTAGAGTTTTATGAAATAATTTAACAGACTCCTCTTTCTCTAGTACATAATTTCATTTCTAATGTTGTAAATGTTGAATAACACAATGCCATGGTGCTCTTCTAGAACAATTTGTATAAAAAAATTCATTTGACTCTATGCTTTTAGATTATTTTGGTCATTATTGTTTGCTCCTTCATCAAACTGAGTAACACCAAGCTTCATGCCCTTCTGCTTCTCTTTTATTATTATTATTGTTGTTGTTGTTGTTTTATTTTATTTTTTATGAGTATCTCTAATTAACACAGGTTTGCCCTGTTAGTTTGAGTTAATTAACCTTGATTTGGTTCATAGGGTTTATGCTTAACCAGGAATCAAAAACAACCTTCACATCTTGCTGCTATTTTTGACTGGCTGTGGCCGAGAATTATTTCTGCAATCTTATGGCCATTGCATTTGTTGTCAGAGAAGCTTGTCTACAGTAAAATTCATTCTGCTATTGGAATGTCAAAGGTTTTATTTTATTATTGATGTGTTTATTTTTTTCTCCTAATATTTGATGATTTTTTTGTTATTAGCATTTAGTCTTATGGCAAGTGAATTATTCTAGCTCTTTTCATGTTGTCACCTTATCTGAACACACCTCATTGCTCCCAACAAAATGGGGTTATGTGAACCCAAAAATGTACTCTTCACAAAAAACTGTGTTAGCAATGTAACTATATACCAAACTACTGTTAAGTAAAAATCATAAAATTAAATGAAACACTATTAAATTTTGCCCTCATCTAATGTATACCTATCCCATTTTAACCCTAATTCATTTTATCTTTGGAATGATTCCAACACAAAAAAGTATGAATTTTTTATTTTAAGTGTTGATTTGAAAGTTTTTTCCTTTACATTGGTTCAACAATTATTCAGTACTGTTTAACCAAACAAAATTGTTCACTTACTATGATCCTAACAAAAATAGTCCGTTTAGATTTGCGGAAATGAAGGAGTGTCTGGTCACATTATGTTGAATTGTTTTGATTTGTTTGGTGCAATTGAACCGAACAAATCTAAAACGTTCAGATACTTATGGCCAAACCTTAATTTATGTTCAATTAAATTAAGTTGTACACATTTATAGAAGGGTTTTATAAATCAAGGTTATATTTCGTTCTGAAGTGGGTTTATAGGTTAAAGTTTAATTATAAAATTTTGATAGTGGTGCATTGAGAAACTGGGTATAGAGAGTAATTTTCTGGGTTCAAACAACTCCATGCTATGGTGAGAAACTCTAGGAAATTATTCATATCTGCTTTCCTACTGACAAAAAAAATTGTTTTATATTCTCTTCTTTTTCTATGTTGTAATAGTGCCCCCTTTCCTTTTTTTTTCACAGTAGGTGTCTTAATTTCTCTTCATTTTATTTACTACAAAATTTATGTATCTTAGTACCTTTCCATTGATCTTTGGCTTGCTGCAGGCTGGTATAAGTGGCGGAGGTAGTTTGCTTGTGCATATTGACCAGTTTTTTGAGGTTAGATAGTCACATTCTTTGCTGATAAAAAAAGACTTTTTTACTGATTGGATAGTTATAATGGTGTTATGTACATGCAGGCAATTGGCATGAAAGTACAGAATGGCTATGGTTTAACACAGTCATCTTCTGTTGTCTCTGCTCGACGAATTAATTGTAATGTAAGACATATCTACTTTATATTAAAGTGTTTTGACTTTTTTTCACTTACAATTGGTGCATTTTATTACACGCACATGATACCAAAGCTTTTCATAATTTAGTTATTAGACTCTTCTGTAAGAGGGGTATTGACAAAAAATTGAAATTGTATCCTGAAACTACTGTTGACAAAACTATATTCCGTTAACTTCCTTAAAAAACTTGTCTAAGCAAGGACCAACTATTTTCAATGAAGATGTCTTCTCAAATTAAAAAGTAGTGTTTTTGCTTTCCGCCAGAGGATATTGATAGAAAATAGAAATGGTATCTTGAAACTACCATAGACTCACTATATTTCCTCAACTCCTTTATACAGCTCGTCTATAAGAAAGGACCAACTAGTTTAAATGAAGATGAAAAATTCAAATGTGTATTGATACATATAGAACTCAATTTCCTGGACATTCTTAACAATTTTAAAAAATAGGATCTCGTCTACAACGAAACAGAAAAAAAATAAATAAAATAAAACAATTCATCTACTTATTGGATTATAATAGATCAGAATTTATTAAAAACACTTCAAATACCTAAAATGCCATAGCATAGAAATAGAGATGGATTGAAAGCAGTTACTTAAAGATTATTTCCCCAATTCAGTCCCATCCTCGAAGAAGTAAGTACTCCCTAAGTTCAAATTCTGAAACTTACAATGAAAAAGAGGAAAATTAGCTTGACATATATATATATATATATATATATATCTTGAGTTAGCTACATTATGAAACTTACAAGGCAAGTATAGGAGCATGGAGAACATTATGAAGAGCAAAGGATGAAGAGATAGAATAGGCCCTTTTCCGGCTATAGCTGAAAGTGCACAATCAGCCATTTTAATTTTGATTTCCTAACAAGGACTATAACATGTAAAAAGTTTTGCACAACCAAGCATATGATTAGTTGCATCCAAATCTATGATCCTGGTGCAAATGGTGTTAATTCCAGTAAGGGCAATGCAGAGAGAGTTACCTTTTTGAGCCAAAGAACAAGAGGGAGGATTTAAGGACAATTGAAGCGGTTTTTATAGAAGCTCTATTAATTCCTTTGCAAAAGTAGAATTCTTGGACGTAGCTGGTTATACCTGACCATCAACTTGGAAGGTCCAAGTATCTTCTAGCGAGTCTCTCTCATACGCCACGGATGTTACTCTTCTCCTCATCCATTGTGCTGCCTTTTACTGAATTTTCTTATGAGCAGTATATTCTTATCTCTTTGTAGCAACTACAGAGCTTTCAATTTCAGGGTTGTTGTATAACATTTTTTTTTCTGCTTTCTTCTCTCCTAACCTCTCACAAAACCTCATGGAAACCTAGCAAAGTTTTTCACCCGACAATTATCTTGAAGTTCTTGGATCTCCAAGACTTTGCTTTTGGATCCTTCGTTGCCGGTCTTCTTTCTTCACCATTCTAAAAGAAGAGCTTCCTTTTGCCATCAATGACAAGCTTAACATCTTGAGCCCATTCAAAATAATTCTTATCATTCAATTTATGAAAGGTTATATGCCAAAAATAGGATTGATCTGAACTGGATAGTGAAACTGCAAGGCATGATTCAACTTCATCCGTGGCGTTGCCTGAAGAACTGCCACTTTTAGTAGCTGTTGTCATAGAAGATTTTGCCATTAATGAAAACATACGTGAAATCTTTATTTCATCGATAATTCACCCAGGGTATGTGCATTGGGTATATATAGAACCTGATTTCCTAGATAATAGGATCTCACCTACGAAGCAGGATCTACAATGAAACTGAGAAAAAGTTTGCTTTCTGCAAATAAAATAGAAATATTATCCTGAAGTCACTGACTTTGCTGTAAACAAGCATAAGTATCTTTTTTATTTGATGTGTATGATACATATTTAGCCTGGATATTTTGCACCTCTGCAGATGTGTTTTAGTTCATTCAATGAAGATAAATTTTCTTTTTCTAGTTATGCATTATTTCCTATTAAGATGAACCTTTTCACTTTGCATTTCTGTGATCTTTATAAATCTAGTTTCTTAGTCTACTGTTCTTCTCGTTTCAATTATATCTACAGTAAATAGACTGGTAAATCATGTGACAATGTCACAAATTTAACCTATGAAGGTTCTTGGCTCAGTTGGTCATCCAAGTAAGCACACCGAGTTCAAAATCGTTGATTCTGAAATGAATGAAGTTCTCCTACCCAGCTCAAAGGGTATTGTGAAAGTTAGGGGACCACAGGTAATGAAAGGTTACTTCAAGGTAATATTATCTCCTCTAATACAATGGAAAGCTTTTTAGCTGAAAACTGACACATAATGATCAATTGTCATAGGAAATTCTCTAAGATGTTATCATAAATTTACATAACCTTTTAGCTTTTATTTTGATGCTAATTTGCCCTGCGGAATCTTATATTATTCATCATGTCTTAGGTGATAAATTTCTGTAAATGTTGGATTAGAATCCATCAGCTACAAATCAAGTCTTAGATGAAGATGGCTGGCTAAATACTGGTGATACAGGTTGGATTGCTCCTCACCATTCAAGAGGACAAAGTCGTCGTCGTTGCGGAGGTGTAGTAGTTCTTGAAGGACGTGCTAAGGACACTATAGTTCTTTCAACAGGTATATTGAGTCTTAATGTTCCCTAATATGTTTATACTTCAAAAATTAAAGTGCTTTTCTATTTTTATTATTATTTTATTTTATGTTCTTTTAATAGTGTGTTTCAGTTGGTAATGAATGATTCATCACTTGACCTACAAGCATAAACTTTAAGGTGTCAAGACCAAACAAATATTTAAAATTTTGACATTTCCCCTAAGTTTTTTAATATTCCCCCCTCATGTGCAAGTTTTTTTGAATTGATATACTATGATATTTAAGCTCTTTAATCTACAATATCCACACTTGGCCATAGGTATTATATTAGTTTTGTTGATGCTTACACTCATTATTGTTGTGTTTTTCCTCTTAAAACCAAGTTAGATGCTTCTGTTTATTTTTCTGCAGTTAAAACTTCAAGTTGAAAAACAACTTAATAAGCAAATCAAAACCTTCAATCTGATGGTGGTGGTGAATTCATTATCTTTGTTCCTTCTCTTAAACAGTTTGACATTACTTATAGGTATTCTTGTCCCCACACTCACCATTAAAATGGTGTCATAAAGCGAAAACATTGTCATATTGTAGGACTTGGTACTCTATTATCTCAAGCTTCACTTCCTTTAAAATACTAGTGGAATGCTATACATACTACGGTGTTCTTGATTTATCAATTACCTACAAAATTTTTAGGTTTTATAGCTGATTTTGAGAAGTTACATGGAGCTCAGTCAGATTATCATTTCTTAAAGTCTTTTGTGCACTTGTTTTTCTTTTCTTAAAAGCTACAACACTTATAAATTCAATTTTCATTCATCTAAGTGTATATTTTTAGGCTATAGTCCACTTCACAAAAGCTATGGACATCTTTATTCTTCAGGGAGAGTATATATTGCCCGTCATGTCTTGTTCAATGATTCTAAATTCCCTTACTCTATTATTTTTTCTTCTAACCCTTTGGTCATATTTCATCTTTTTTACCTGCATCAGTAACATCTCTAATTCTTATGGTTTTTACTTCTGTTTCATTTCATTCTTCTCAGCAAAATTTACCTCCCATAGTAATGCAATTTCTGGTTCAGTTCCATCTAATCATACACATTCTTCCTCTTAACACTTCACATATTTCTTCTTCACCTCAACCTATAACCTTTACCATTCCAAATTTTAATAGCTTATCTAAACCGCAACCTACCAATACTCATCCTATGCTTACTTGTGCTTCTTCTATAAACACAGGAGGCGAGTTTATTTTCTTTTTTTAGTTAATTTATTTTTTTAATATTCTTTTTTTTTTTGGGCTTTATTTGTGCCTATTTTTCTTTCTTATTCTTATTCAAAATTCGTAGTTCTAGGATACATGATACCTTTCCTTCTCTCTCCCCTTTTGTGTTTTGTTTACGTATTTGCCCAGAGATGTTTTAAATAAATGTCCTAAGCCGGAAAGTGTGGGAGTAACGAAAGCAACATGTAATACAAATGCAAGAGGTGAGTGAGTCTGGGCTTATTGGAATCGTAGATTTTCTTGATTAGGCCAGGGTTGCGTATGTGTTCTATGCTTTAATGAGATGAACCATACTGATGGCCAAGAAACACTTCATTTTATGGTTTAAAATTTTGTTGTTACATTTTTGTTCTTTATTCGGTCACATGAGTGGAGTTTACCAAAAGGTGGTTGTGTCGATTTACTTTGTTAGAGATATAATTGAATACGGAGCAAAGGAGTATACAAAGGTGTATGACTTTGTAGGAGCTCTTTTATAGTAATATACCAGTTATTATGATTATAGTGAATAACGGTGAGAAGAATGAACAGTAGGCACTTTAAGAACAAATTGAACATATAGGGATCCTAAGATCGCTAGTCCTCTTTATCTCTCCTGCATGCTTCGGCCCTCCTTTCTCTTTTTACCAGTTTTTCACTGGCCCGACCCATCCTATCCCGGGCCCCTTCCTCTTTCTCTTCGTGCATTTCGTGGACCTATTTACGTTTCACGTACAGCCTGCCGTCCCTGGCCGCTTTGCTGTTTCCGATTACAATCAGAACAACGACCTCCTGCCGATAGGGTTTCTTCTTATTTACCTAATCCTCTCGTCTATTCTCTCATGTATTAACAAATTTGCAATGTGAGGAAAGTTAAATAAAAATGTATATAATAAAATATATATAATTATTATAAAAATGTTATAAAATATGATTGATTAAAAATTTAGTTTATTAAATTAATTCATTTTATATTAATTGGATAAACGAAATGAAATTAGTACTAAGCAGCATGTATAAAGAACAGTAGACTCTATACTTGTTATTATTAGGTGATGTGATATTAATATGAATTAATAGATAGATAACAGTAGATATAGACTCTCTTTGCTTTTTCTTTTAATGATGTCATAAGGTGATTAGAGTTAGAGGAGAAAAGAGGGAAGGAGGAAAAAGGAACGAACGGTGAGTATAGACGTTATTACGTTGAGAGGGAGTAAGAACGAAAACAGGTAGAGAAGGCGTCATAGATAGGAAGAAGGAACAAAGTGTTCGGACTGAGCGCTAATGAAACAACGAAGGGAGGAAATTGAAGATATAGGCTAGGTAGAGCAATACAAGTATGTTAGTGGTAAAACTAGATATATGGAAGTATTAAAGTAGATTAGTAAGATAAAAATTATATTTTTACAGATAAAACAGTTAGAGTTAACAGTTTTTTAACAGAACAGTAAGATACAGACACATAATAGAAATGAATGAAGAAATTGAAACATATGTAAGTACAGTGTTTTATAAGGATCTATATTGTAAATATGAATAATGACGTAATGTAAGTGGTATGGAAACAGTTTTTTTTTAGTTTTAGGAGCGAAATGCAAAAAAATGAAGAGAAGATAAAGACCCATGTAGTTTTTTATAGGACCTCCTAAAAGTAATGGGGTAAGAAAACTACGCACTTTTAAAGATTTACCATGAAATGCAAAGGAATAAGGTTTCTATCTTATATAGGATTATATATTGCTTATT